>CM026393.1:55993891-56031799 GCA_014843695.1 Archivesica marissinica | reverse complement strand
TTGTATCAGTGAAATAAAAGGTGCTATTTAATATAGAATATAGAATTGTATCAGTGAAATAAAAGGTGCTATTTAATATAGAATATAGAATTGTATCAGTGAAATAAAAGGTGCTATTTAATATAGAATTGTATCAGTGAAATAAAAGGTGCTATTTAATATAGAATATAGAATTGTATCAGTGAAATAAAAGGTGCTATTTAATATAGAATATAGAATTGTATCAGTGAAATAAAAGGTGCTATTTAATATAGAATATAGAATTGTATCAGTGAAATAAAAGGTGCTATTTAATATAGAATATAGAATTGTATCAGTGAAATAAAAGGTGCTATTTAATATAGAATATAGAATTGTATCAGTGAAATAAAAGGTGCTATTTAATATAGAATATAGAATTGTATCAGTGAAATAAAAGGTGCTATTTAATATAGATATAGAATTGTATCAGTGAATAAAGGTGTTTTTTGTTGTTGTTGTGTGGTGTTTTTTGTTGTTGTTGTGTGGTGTTTTTTTTTTGTTGTGTAGGTGCTATTTAATATAGAATATAGAATTGTATCAGTGAAATAAAAGGTGCTATTTAATATAGAATATAGAATTGTATCAGTGAAATAAAAGGTGCTATTTAATATAGAATATAGAATTGTATCAGTGAAATAAAAGGTGCTATTTAATATAGAATTGTATCAGTGAAATAAAAGGTGCTATTTAATATAGAATTGTATCAGTGAAATAAAAGGTGCTATTTAATATAGAATTGTATCAGTGAAATAAAAGGTGCTATTTAATATAGAATATAGAATTGTATCAGTGAAATAAAAGGTGCTAGTTCACTGGTTGAAAGCAGTAGTATAACGATCCCTGGATTACCAGTCCAACGTGTTAACCACTGGACTACAGTTCCGTCTGTTACACCTTAACGTTGCCAAAAGCGCAATATTGATCGCGGAGCAATATATCGGTGTTCCATTCATGCGTGAAGGCACGGGAGTTTCTTAGCGGGACAGTTTAGTGTGGTCAATTCTAGGCCTGGCATCACAGAGTAAGCATCGACAATTACAGCAATTCAAATTCGCATGTATGTTCAATGTATTTTTCGATGGAATTAATGTTGTTTTTTCATGGGAGACAATTTCGCAATGTCAGTTTTACAAGTTATTTGGGGGAACACATGGAAAAAGATACACCTACATCAGATTGAAATTTATATATGACGTTTTTTCCGGGGTACAGTTTTGAATGAGTATGCCTTTTTATCTCTTGTTTTTACACTGGCCCAGTAAGATCATATTTGACAATAAAGACTTCAAAAGGGTAGGGTAGTCATAACACCAATGAGATACATCGTTCAGTTATTGCCCCTGAATACTCTCTAAAAGTAGATAGGTCCTATTAAGTGTTTTCCTCTGTTTGTATCGTTGTTTCATTTGCACAACATGTTAGCAATTTTATTCCACTATCGCTTCGTATGATTATTAAATTACTATATCTCAACCAATCTCATACAATATATGCAATGGGTACTTATTTCTGAAAGAATGTTATCAGTTAATTAACACGAATTGGATAACATTACATTTTTCATACAGCAACACACAGTAACACCTGGTTAGGGAACAACAGTAAAAACAAAGGATTCTAGCTAAAAGGACATAATATTCGCATATTGGAATAAATCAGACTTTATCTGCCAAGGGAGGTAATAGAAAATTAGAGATGTCTCTCATTGGGTGTGTATATATGTATGCACCATTTATATGTACAATTTATATGTACTATTATATAAGCAAACATGTATGTTTATATTACACATGCCTGTAGGTCAGCCACCGCTATTGGAATTTCCATAGGCCACCATTGTAACACATAGTGCCATGATATGTTCCCCAAAAATAGTTTGGCACAAACGACAGTAGTTTTCAACAGACTGGCCTTTGAGCCACAAGAAAATGTCAAATTTCAATGGAGTTGACCGATTGTGGTTTTTTTATTATTTCCCACTAAAGGCACCCACCCCATACTCTGAAGGTAATTTGTTGGTGAATGTTGCACTGACACCTGCATTTATAATTATGTGTTTATTTGTCACCAAATAGTATGCACATATTCTAAAATATTCCGATATGCAGCTCATAGATTGTATTTTAATATTTAGAAGTCATTTTCACTATTGCTGACAATACCTACTCAGCCAATCAGTTCATGTATCAATAACTCGTAAGGGCTTCCCTACACCTTTTCAACCAATCCCAGACCACTATCAATAACATCGTCTGACCTGTAAATAAACGCCAGACCGCATGTCTTATTTCACTAGCTCGAGTCTTTGCTCACTGCAAGCGTCTGGTTCATTGCAAGCGTCTCGCTCACTGCAAGTGTCTCGCTCACTGCAAGCTTGAAGCTCGCTCACTGCAAGTGTCTCGCTCACTGCAAGCGTCTCGCTTGCACCTCGCTCACTGCAAGCGTCTGGCTCACTGCAAACGTTTGCTTGACTTTTGTGTGGAGATAAGTCTACCTGAAACTAAGCTGCTGATGAGTTGTGACGTAGTCTGGTAGTATGTTCGGCTGCTCGGCGAGATTCTAGTCTCACGAACAATAACAATCTTTGGAACAGAGCCGATCGTAAGTAACCGAGTCGGATGTTCTATGGTACGTGGTCTATTAAACTTGTTACCAGTGTCCATATTATAGCATTCACATGCTCGTATTTAACTGACGGCTTATAAGTATAGGCTATAAGCCGAAAGCGATCCACACTCCTCATACAGTCCAATATGTAAACGTTTAAGGCTTATATCTTACTTATAACACACACTTATATAACAAGATCCTATTAATTAAAATTATTAATTTCGTATATGTACGCGTAGTATTTAATATAATACTCTGGCATTTTGACACCAGTCCAATATTAATAATAATGGACTGCAAGTACAAAGGGTTGACGAGGTCTCGAGAGTGATTAATATAAGTTGAAAGAACTTGTTTCGCAATCGAGCTAAAATAAATTGTATAAACTAAGGTTTTACGTCACGACAGTTTTTTGTATTAGAAGAATGTACTTATTTCTCATTATTTATATTCGGCAACCATATATTATACCTGAAAGCCATATTATAATAACAAGTTTCAAGTTTCAAGTTTATTGGCATTATCAGCAATACATTGCCTTTGGCCATTTACATAAGTATAAACTATGGCAAAGACATACACAGATAAATACATACATACACATGTTAAGAAACAGTGATATTTTCTAGGGTATTTTTTCTTAGAAACATAGATTCCTTTATATAATTAGATAGTTTTAACAATTCTATTTTATTCTTAGAAGACATGATATTATTGAATTTCTGTGCACACGGCCACGATATATTACCAAGGTATTTAGTTCTTAAACTTGTGTATCTCGTACAACATAGCAAAAAGTGATACTCCGATTCAACCGACTTTTGGTTACATAATTTACATAATCGATGTTCTCTTTTTATAATAACCAATTATTGATTAGAACCCTCAGGCCCTGTCTATGACGCATGGTTCCTTTTAAGACATGATGTACCTTTATCAGATACCTAATAACCTCATTCGAAGCAAAATGTACATTTTAACATTTCCCAAAGCTGTCCACGTGATACAGTGCCAGCACACTTGTGTTTAACGTTTATTTATCGTCGCTACCGGTTGCCCATATGAGCGACGCCTCCTGAAGAGACTAGTCATTTTAGAGTGTTGGAGGATAGTGCAATGATACAGACACTGACCCATTCCAGTCTCCTCTTGTTCTTTTACGTGCACGGTGTACAGCATTGACACGAGATCTCGGTTTAACGTCCCATCTGAAAGACTGTTAATTTTATTAGGGTCAGACGGGGGATCGAACCTGCGATCCCTGGTCTTTCAGATGGGACTTTAAACCGAGGTCTCGTGTCAGTGCTTTACACCGTGCACGTAAAAGAACCAGAGGAGACTTTGGAATGCGTCTCTGTCTGTATCATTGCACTATCCTCCAAAAATATAAAATGACTAATCTCTTCAGGAGGCGTCGCTCATATGGGCAACCGGTAGCGACGATAAATATGTATATAACCGTCATCGCTTGTGATTTGGCGATAACAATGTAGTATATATTTGCCGATAAAATATCTTGAATCATAAATAACCGATTTGTGTAATTAACTGTTCAATAAAAAAATTAATATGACTGACTACTGATTCGTATATTATGACTACTGATTCGTATATTATGACTACTGATTTATTTACCCAGTTAACCCTTTCCTTCATAGAGATTTAGGTTAATATACTATTATATCTCCATACAAACGACAGCCATTTAGCTATCAGGCAGTGGATTAATAGTCGCCATATCTATCCCACCTCCATATATATTACTGTGACTACATAGAGATTTAGGTTAATATACTATTATATCTCCATACAAACGATAGCCATTTAGCCATCATGCAGTGGATAAGTAGTCGCCATATCTATCCTACCTCCATAGATATTACTGGGACTTCATAGAGATTTAGGTTAATATACTATTATATCTCCATACAAACGACAGCCATTTAGCCATCATGCAGTGGATAAGTAGTTGCCATATCTATCCCACCTCCATAAATATTACTGGGACTTCATAGAGAGTTAGGTTACTATACTAGTATTATAGCTTCATACAAATGACAGCCATTTAGCTATCATGTAGTAGATTAATAGTCGCCATATCTACCCCACCTCCATAAATATTACTGGGACTACACGAGATTCTGGCCTTTATTATGAACATTGGTTTGGCTACTATATTGTCAATGTATGTCGTATTGGTAATGGCGTCAAGACGTGTTTCTATGAGGGAACGGGTTAATCGTGCAATTAACTGATATAATGTTAAATTTATAAGAATATCTCAATGATTGCGCAACACGTGCTGGCTTTACCCAGTACACCCTGAGAAACAATGTTCAATCTTATTTAATAAATCCTTAATTATCCATATCAGCACAATTAATGACCAACGTAATCGATCATTCTAAATCGATAATATACATGTATAACTAACTGTATATATCATATGTATGTATGTCCTCATGATCTTGAAAGCCTACTGGAATTTAATAAAATAAACTAAACTAAACTATATTATTGCCAAAAAATATCAATTGCGTCCTATATGACATTTTACTTTTATCTATAATATTTCTTAGAAAATCCCCCTTCTATCCTTCTACATATCAGCCCTGGAAGTGCGCTTTGAACATCAACTAACATCATTATTTAACCATTTCAAACCAAAGCGTATATTTCTATACATCGTTGTTGAGCCAATAGTTAATTCAATAACAAAAGTGCTGTTGTATAATATTTGCAAATTTTACCTAAGCACATTATTAGGAGTCCTGCCAGGTTAATGGCATTGTATCAAATCATAATATAATGTGTGTGCGTAACACTGTCCTGGAATAAGAACAGAACAGAATTTATTTAGATTAAGCAATATTTGATTTCAATATATATATGTACATAGTTTTACATTCTCTTTTATAATATACAGTGGGTCAACAGGATTGAGAAGAAAGTATAAAATACTTATGTAGATCCCTCTCCTGGAAATTAATCTCCAGAAAAAGCCGTATCATAACTAGTTCCTGAGAAATAACGCATGCGCACTTGGTGTTAGTTTGACGAATTTGACGGGTAGCATATGTTTGTAGTTTCTTGGTAATATTTCAATCTTGTTCGTGTATCCGAATTCAGTAATTATTGTGATTTTCGGTCGAAGGTTGATATCAATTACCGAGGATTGATACCTATGCTGATATGAAACTAGCCACGGATAACGTTTTTATTACTTTGATATTAATTTAAACGTTTAATAATCGTAATTATGCTCTCCGTTATTCATTTATCAGGAATAAATCTCAATTACTGAATTAGATACACGAACACGATTTCACAGGAACTAGTTATAATACGGCTTTTTTCTAGTTTGATACGGGCTCGTGACCGTATCAAACTTAGCAAACGTAATATCAGATTGGAAAACAAAGCGTATCGACCTGGGTGATAGACAGTATTATGGTAGTCAAATAACGGCAAAAATAGACTAAAATGAATGTCTATGTAATAATTGAATTATAATGTTTTATTATTCCTATAGTTCTGTGTTGATTCAATTACAGAAATAATTCAGCTAACTAAATATGTATGTCTTGAGATCCCTGACTTCATAACTTGTTTTGATACCATAGCACTCTCTAATAACGTAGCGGTCAAAACAAAACCGCGAAAAAAAGAGTATATTAACACAGGTGGAAACAATAACAATGGCCTTAGCTCATGTCACAGAAGTCACAAAGACAATTAAATTCAAATCAAGTTTATTGGTATTACTTGAAAATAAAAAGAAATCTCGACTCTATTATGAATAAACTCTTAGAAAAACAAATGTCTTCTATCACAGATACAACTTTAACTAAGAATAATTGTGCTCTTAGTGTGAAACAAATTATTAGATGCACTTGGTTTTAGTTATCTATAGGCTGATTATAACCGTACTATTACTTATTTACCTGTACTTAAATCGAGATTACGTGATCAGTTTATCCAGCGATTGGGGGGGGGGTCTATTGAACATATGCCCAAACCTTTGAATTAGAAAACTACTTACATAAAGTTGACAACAACTCGCAACAGGTTATGCTGTCTAGACTGAGGCTGAGTAGTCATGATTTGACTCTTGAAACTTGTCGCTACAATGCTATTGATCGTGTTAATAGACTATGTATATGTTGCAACAATAACGCTATTGGATCAGAATACCATTTTATCTTGATATGTCCAATGTACAATGAAATAAGATTAAAATGTTTAGGCAGAATAAGTTGGCCTACCTTGAATAAATATGTTACTCTTATGGAAAGTAAGAATAGTAAAATATTAATAAATACTGCTAAATATATTAAGAATGCATATAAGCTAAGAACAAATCATATGAAAACATTACGTGACTAACATTAATGAATGTATATGTATGCTATCATATTAATATGTTATAATATGTTATAATATGTTATCACAAAACGACAAATTGGTTTCGCTCTTTGCCAATGTAGCGTCTTAGCTGG
This sequence comes from Archivesica marissinica, assembly GCA_014843695.1. Classification (NCBI taxonomy): domain Eukaryota; kingdom Metazoa; phylum Mollusca; class Bivalvia; order Venerida; family Vesicomyidae; genus Archivesica; species Archivesica marissinica. The sequence continues at coordinate 56,024,669 of CM026393.1, read as the reverse complement.
TTTATCTTTGCTTTAAGTAACACGATGGTAACCTATTATTAATGTAATTTGTGTATATTACATTTTGTTTCTCATGCCATGTATACTATTATGTATGTATATTGTATTGCCAAAACAAGGTTATTGCTGATTTTGCAATACAACATATTATTGGTAATTCTTCGTATAATCAGCAAAAGACATTTTGTATATGGCCATTAACAAATACAGTATGAAGTATGGCAAATACAACACATATAATTACACTCAACATCACAAATACATAATTGAAACTATTTACAAAACAGTCAAATGGGTATCTTTGCGAATTTTATAAGCTTCATTCATTTATAAACTTTTATATATTAAATAATTGATTGTTCTTTCTAGAAGACATAATGACATTAAACAAGGAGTTTAAACTTGTTTACTGTAGACCATGCTATGTTGCCTAAATAGTGGTTCTGAATGTCAGAATAACAATCACAACATAACACAAAATGATATTCGGACTCAACGGCATTTGCATTACACAACTTGCACAAACACCTTAGATGGAGTCGCAAACAAACAAACACGTTAAATGGAGTCACGCACGCACGCACGCACGCACGCACGCGCGCACGCACGCACGCACGCACGCACGCACGCATCTTGGATGGAGTCACAAACACACAAACACCTTGGATGGAGTCACAAACAAACAAACACCTTGGATGGAATCACAAACACACAAACACCTTGGATGGAGTCACACACACACAAACACCTTGGATGTAGTCACAAACACACAAACACCTCGGATGGAGTCACAAACACACACACACACACCTTAAATGGAGTCACAAACACACACGTTAAATGGAGTCACAAACACACAAACACCTTGGATGGAGTCACAAACACACACACACACACACACCTTGAATGGAGTCACAAACACACAAACACCTTGAATGGAGTCACAAACACACAAACACCATGAATGGAGTCACAAACACACAAACACCTCGGATGGAGTCACAAACACACACACACGTTAAATGGAGTCACAAACACACAAACACCTTGGATGGAGTCACAAACACACACACACCTTGAATGGAGTCACAAACACACAAACACCTTTGATGGAGTCACACTTTCTCAAGACGTACCATCAATACATAGAAAACCTTAAACAAATAGCTTGGCAGCGGGCCAGTGTTATATGTAAATTCAAATTCACCATTGAAACTGATAATGATAATTGATAATGTGTGCATGTGTGTGTGTGTGTGCGTGCGTGCGTGCGTTCGTGCGTTCGTTCGTTCGGGTTTTAAGCCTTCATCAGCACCATTTTGGGCTATATCGCCGGCGACATTTTACTTACAACACCTGTCCTGGGTTGGCTGAAGAAGTTAACCAGTATTTGGTGCACCAACCTCCGTCAGAACCTGCCAACATGTTTCATATAAACAGACACGGGGCTCGAGCGGGGCTCGAACCAGTGACTATCAGTGATGATATGCTATAGTGGTATACAAGTCAGCGACCGTAAAATATCTGTTTAAGTCTTAATTCCACATCTTTGTTTTATTTCACCTTGTACTTTTTGCATCATTTTTGTATCTGAAACTTTTGCTTATGGTAATTCTCTCCACTACATAGTAATTATCATTACGTGGATATTGCAGTTAAAATTTATTATAGTAGTAAAACTCGACTAAAATTGAATATGTTCGTTGATACATTTTATAAGAATAATAATGTAACTTATGTATTGACTTTTAGATTGAGTTAAAGATTAGAAGAGTATAGAAGTAAGAGAGATGTAGGAGGAGCGATAATAGTGGTTGAAGTCGGTCAGATAACTAAGATTTCAAGTTCAGTCAAAACGTTTTAATTTCTCTATATATGTGAAAACTGCATGGAAAATATATTTTCATTAAAGTCATCTGATAATGATCTATTTCCAAACAGCAGGGTCTTTAGAGAAGCATTACAGTGTACATTAACGGAGTTTATTAGTGGTGCTCTAATTTCTGCAATGGAAAAATAAATGTGATGTTGTTTCCCGCTCTCCGCAAGTGCATAGTGCACAGCACAAATTTTTATTTTTATTTTTGGCCTATGGTCATATAGTAAGTAATATATAATAAAGGCAACCAACGAAATTGAAACATGCATGCAGAAACATCGACAAGAAACTAGGTAAAAACGACCAGATCACTGATATGCCCTCGTGGTCCCGACCGGAAGACCTTTTTCTGTCAACAAATACTTTTTATTTCATCGAGATCGCTCAAATAACACCTGAATGGCGCTTTGTTTCATCGTGAACAGCAGGAAATGAACAGTTGTCGTTTTGGCTGGGCGTTCGGTTTTTTGACAACATACGATGTGAATGAATGCTTTTTTCTCATTGGTCAAAAATGAAACATGTAAATACATATATAAACAGCAGCCAATGAAATGCCGCTGTATATTCACCGCGGATCTTATCCAAAATGGAACAATTATTGAATTTTACTTTTGTTTTGTATTTGATTCCTGTATTGCTCTGTTGGATCTGCACGCCGAGGCCGCAAACAACATGATTCGCGAGAGAAAGATTCCATTTAACGAAGTAGGAGTGATTTTTAGATGTTATGAGTATTACACTGGGCAAAACGCCGAGAAAACATACCGCCAAATCAAAAACCGAACGCCCAGCCAAAACGACAACATTTCATGTCCTGCTGTTCACGATGAAACAATTCTGGTGTTATTTGACCGATCTCCATGAAATAAAAAGTATTTGTTGATAGAATAAGGTCTTCCGGTCGGGACCACGAGGGCATATCAGTGATCTGGTAGTTTTTACCTAGTTTCTTGTCGATGTTTCTGCATGCATGTTTCAATTTCGTTGGTTGCCTTTATTATATATTACTTACTATATGACCATAGGCCAACAATAATTTTTTTGTGTCTGGTGCCTGTGGCATAGTGGTGATGGAATAATATATTTTGAAAAGAGGTCATCAGCAAGTGAGCTACATTTGGTACGGAGACGGGCATGCATAATCTGCAATCTCCGCTTACCTGAAAGGTAATATGATGGCACTTTGTTGACTGGCATAAAGAGTTGTCTTTTAAAGGAGGAAAGAGTCGGTGAGTTTCGAAGTGATGTTGGGAGATCATTAAAAGCTCTAGTAGTTGAAGGGAGAAAAGCATTATAATATTGTGTTGTTCGTGCTCTTGGTACTCTAAAATCGTCATTGTTGCGCAGCCGGGCGGACATAGTTCAGAAAGATATGGTGGAGTTAGATTTGACTTCATCTTGTAGAAGAGTATGAGTTTATGTTTATGACGCCTGGACTCAAGAGTGTCCCAACCAATCTCATTTAAAAGCTTTTGTGTAGAGACTAGTTTTGTAGGACCAGTAACAATACGGGCGGCCTCATATTGGACTTTTTCAAGGATGGTGTTTTGCTCACGTGTGCAATAGACACATACAGATTGGGCGTATAAAAGAAATGTATATGGTTTCCAAGGAACGTCGATCTAGACAAAATTTGAGCTTTCGCATGATTATAATACATCGATATGCCTTTTCCACTATATAGTCAATGTGGGTATCCCATTTCAAATTGCTCGAGAAGAAAAGATCCAGATGTGTGTGGTTGTACACTTCTTTGATTTCTACGTTGTTCATATAAACAGTAGGGTGTGATATATCATGTGGTCTACGAGAAAGAACAAGAGATTCAGTTTTGCTAGGATTGAATTTAACCAGCCATTGGGACGCCCAATTTGAGATTTTCCTGAGGTCGGAGTTAAGAATTTCTGCAGCAGATGCTCGATCCTCCACTGTGATATAGAGACTAGTATCGTCGGCGAATAGACGTATGTTGGCATTGATATCAACGACAATGTCATTAATAAAGACGAGAAAGCGCATGTGTCCTAAGATAGACCCTTGGGGCACGCCAGCACATATATAATTACACTGACTTCGCACCAGGAATGACATTTGCATATTAACCCATCTAAACATGCTGGTAGTAGTAGTGAGCAGTGAGCAATGAGTAGTGTAATCCAGCAGTGAGCGGTATATTCCAGCAGTGGGTAGTGTATTCCAGCAGTGAGTAGTGTAATCCAGCAGTGGGTAGTGTATTCCAGCAGTGAGTAGTGTAATCCAGCAGTGGGTAGTGTATTCCAGCAGTGAGTAGTGTAATCCAGCAGTGAGTAGTGTATTCCAACAGTGAGTAGTGTAATCCAGCAGTGGGTAGTGTATTCCAGCAGTGGGTGGTGTAATCCAGCAGTGAGTGGTGTATTCTAGCAGTGGGTAGTGTATTCCAGCAGTGAGTAGTGTAATCCAGCAGTGGGTAGTGTATTCCAACAGTGAGTGGTGTATTCCAGTAGTGAGTGGTGTATTCCAGCAGAGAGTGGTGCATTCCAACAGTGAGTAGTGTATTCCAGCAGTGAGTGATGTGTTCAAGCAGTGGGTGGTGTATTCCAACAGTGAGTAGTGTATTCCAGCAGTGAGTAGGGTAATCCAGCAGTGAGTAGTGTAATCCAGCAGTGGGTGGTGTATTCCAGCAGTGAGTAGTGTAATCCAGCAGTGAGTAGTGTATTCCAGCAGTGAGTAGTGTAATCCAGCAGTGGGTGGTATATTCCAGCAGTGAGTAGTGTAATCCGACAGTGAGTGGTGTAATCCAGCAGTGAGTAGTGTAATCCAGCAGTGAGTGGTATAATCCAGCAGTGGGTAGTGTATTCCAGCAGTGGGTGGTGTATTCCAGCAGTGAGTGGTGTAATCCAGCAGTGGGTGGTGTATTCCAGCGATGGGTAGTGTAATCCAGCAGTGGGTGGTGTAATCCAGCAGTGTGTAGCGGAATCCAGCAGTGGGCGGTGTATTTCAGCAGTAGGTAGTGTCATCCAGCATTGGGCGGTGTATTCCAGCAGTGGGTTGTGTCATCCAACAGTGAGTAATGTAATCCAGCAGTGGGTAGTGCAATCCAGTAGTGGGTAGTGTAATCCAGCAGTGAGTAATGTAATCCAGCAGTGAGTGGTGTAATCCAACAGTGAGTAATGTAATCCAGCAGTGAGTGGTATACTCCAGCAGTGGGTAGTGTAATCCAGCAGTGAGTAATGTAATCCAGCAGTAGGTGGTCTAATCCAGCAGTGGGTGATGTAATCCAGCAGTGGGTAGTGTAATCCAGCAGTGGGTGGTGTATTCCAGCAGTGGGTAGTGTAATCCAGCAGTGGGTAGTGTAATCCAGCAGTGGGTAGTGTAATCCAGCAGTGGGTAGTGTAATCCAGCAGTGGGTAGTGTAATCCATCAGTGAGCGGTGTATTCCAGCAGTGAGTGGTGTAATCCAGCAGTGGGTAGTATAATCCAGCAGTGGGTAGTGTAATCCAGCAGTGGGTAGTGTAATCCAGCAGTGGGTAGTGTAATCCATCAGTGAGCGGTGTATTCCAGCAGTGAGTGGTGTAATCCAGCAGTGAGTAGTGTATGCCAGCAGTGGGTAGTGTAATCCAGCAGTGGGTGGTGTAATCCAGCAGTGAGTAGTGTATTCCAGCAGTGGGTGGTGTATTCCAGCAGTGAGTAGTGTATTCCAGCAGTGAGTGATGTATTCCAACAGTGTGTAGTGTATTCCAGCAGTGGGTGGTGTAATCCAGCAGTGAATAGTGTAATCCAACAGTGAGTAGTGTAATCCAGCAGTGGGTAGTGTAATCCGGCAGTGGATAGTGTATTCCAGAAGTGAGTAGTGTATTCCAGCAGTGAATAGTGTATTCCAGCAGTGAGTGGTTAATTCCAACAGTGAGTAGTGTATTCCAGCAGTGAGTGATGTATTCCAACAGTGAATGGTGTATTCCAGCAGTGAGTAGTGTATTCCAGCAGTGAGTAGTGTATTCCAGCAGTGAGTGGTGTATTCCAGCAGTGGGTAGTGCAATCCAGCAGTATATAGTGTATTCAAGCAGTGAGTGGTGTAGTCCAGCATTGGGTAGTGTATTCCAACAGTGGGTAGTGTATTCCAGCAGTGGATTGTGTATTCCAGCAGTGTGTAGTGTATTCCAGCAGTGATGGGTGTATTCCAGCAGTGAGGCGTGTATTCCAGCAGTAGGGGGTGTATTCCAGCATTGTTTTGTGTATTCCAGCAGTGAGTGGTGTAATCCAGCAGTAGGTAGTGTATTCCAGCAATGAGTAGTGTAATCCAGCAGTGGGTAGTGCAATCCAGCAGTGGGTCGTTTAATCCAGCAGAAAGTAGTGTATTCCAGCAGTGGGTAGTGTATTCCAGCAGTGAGTGATGTATTCCAGCAGTGGGTAGTGTAATCCAGCAGTGGGTAGTGTATTCCAGCAGTGAGTAGTGTATTCCAGCAGTGAGTAGTATATTCCAGCAGTGAGTGATGTATTCCAACAGTGAGTAGTGTATTCCACCAGAGAGTAGTGTATTCCAACATTGGGTAGTGTAATCCAGCAGTGAGTGGTGTATTCCAACAGTGAGTAGTGTATTCCAGCAGTGAGTGATGTATTCCAACAGTGCGTGGTGTATTCCAGCAGTGAATAGTGTAATCCAACAGTGAGTAGTGTAATCCAGCAGTGGGTAGTGTAATCCGGCAGTGGGTAGCGTATTCCAGTAGTGAGTAGTGTAATCCAGCAGTGGGTCGTTTAATCCAGCAGTAAGTAGTGTATTCCAGCAGTGGGTAGTGTATTCCAGCAGTGAGTGATGTATTCCAGCAGTGAGTAGTGTAATCCAGCAGTGGGTAGTGTATTCCAGCAGTGAGTAGTGTATTCCAGCAGTGAGTAGTGTATTCCAGCAGTGAGTGATGTATTCCAACAGTTAGTAGTGTATTCCAGCAGTGAGTCGTGTATTCCAACATTGGGTAGTGTATTCCAGCAGTGAGTGGTGTATTCCAACAGTGAGTAGTGTATTCCAGCAGTGAGTGATGTATTCCAACAGTGAGTGGTGTATTCGTGCAGTGAATAGTGTAATCCAACAGTGAGTAGTGTAATCCAGCAGTGGGTAGTGTAATCCGGCAGTGGGTAGTGTATTCCAGTAGTGTGTGGTGTATTCCAGCAGTGAGTAGTGTATTCCAGCAGTGAGTGGTGAATTCCAACAGTGGGTAGTGTATTCCAGCAGTGAGTGGTGTATTCCAACAGTGAGTAGTGTATTCCAGAATTGAGTGATGTATTCCAGCAGTGAGTAGTGTATTCCAGCAGTGAGTGGTGTATTCCAACAGTGAGTAGTGTATTCCAGCAGTGAGTGATGTATTCCAACAGTGAATGGTGTATTCCAGCATTGAGTAGTGTATTCCAGCAGGGAGTGGTGTATTCCAGCAGCGGGTAGTGTAATCCAGCAGTATATAGTGTATTCCAGCAGTGGGTAGTGTTTTCCAACAGTGGGTAGTGTATTCCAGCAGTGGGTAGTGTATTCCAGCAGTGAGTGGTGTATTCCAGCAGTGAGGGGTGTATCCCAGCAGTGAGGGGTGTATTCCAGCAGTTAGTTGTGTATTCCAGCAGTGTGTGGTGTATTCCAGCAGTGAGTGGTGTAATCCAGCAGTGAGTAGTGTATTCCAGCAGTGAGTGGTGTATTCCAGCAGTGAGTGGTGTATTCCAGCAATGAGTAGTGTAGTCCAGCAGTGGGTAGTGTAATCCAGCAGTGGGTATTGTAATCCAGCAGTAAGTAGTGTATTCCAGCAATGGGTTGTGTATTCCAGCAGAGAGTGATGTATTCCAGCAGTGAGTAGTGTAATCCGGCAGTGGGTAGTGTATTCCAGCAGTGAGTAGTGTATTCCAGCAGTGAGTAGTGTAATCCAGCAGTGGGTAGTGTATTCCAGCAGTGAGTAGGGTATTCCAGCAGTGGGTAGAGCAATCCGGCAGTGGGTAGTGTATTCCAGCAGTGAGTGATGTATTCCAACAGTGAGTAGTGTATTCCAGCATTGAGTAGTGTATTCCAGCAATGAGTGGTGTATTCTAGCAGTGCGTGGTGTATTGCAGCAGTGGGTAGTGTATTCCAGCAGTGTATGTGTATTCCAGCATTGAGTAGTGTATTCCAGCAGTGAGTGATGTATTCCAACAGTGAGTAGTGTATTCCAGCATTGAGTAGTGTATTCCAGCAATGAGTGGTGTATTCTAGCAGTGCGTGGTGTATTGCAGCAGTGAGTAGTGTATTCCAGCAGTGAGTGATGTATTCCAACAGTGAGTAGAGTATTCTAGCAGTGAGTAGTGTATTCCAGCAGTGTATGTTTATTCCAGCATTGAGTAGTGTATTCCAGCAGTGAGTGATGTTTTCGAACAGTGAGTAGTGTATTCCAGCAGTGAGTAGTGTATTCCAGCCGTGTATGTGTATTCCAGCAGTGAGTGATGTATTCCAACAATGAGTAGAGTATTCTAGCAGTGAGTAGTGTATTCCAGCAGTGAGTAGTGTATTCCAGCAGTGAGTAGTGCATTCCAACAGTGAGTAGTGTATTCCATCATTGAGTGATGTATTCCAACAGTGAGTAGTGTATTCCAGCAGTGAGTAGTGTATTCCAGCAGAGAGTGGTGTATTCCAGCAGCGGATAGTGTAATCCAGCAGTAAATAGTGTATTCCAGCAGTGAGTGGTGTATTCCAGCAGTGGGTAGTGTATTCCAACAGTGGGTAGTGTATTCCAGCAGTGGGTAGTGTATTCCAGCAGTGAGGGGAGTATTCCAGCAGTGAGGGGTGTATCCAAGCAGTGAGTAGTGTATTCCAGCAGTGAGGGGTGTATTCCAGCAGTTAGGTTGTATTCCAGCAGTGTGTGGTGTATTCCAGCAGTGAGTGGTGTAATCCAGCAGTGAGTAGTGTATTCCAGCAGTGAGTGGTGTATTCCAGCAGTGAGTGGTGTATTCCAGCAATGAGTAGTGTAGTCCAGCAGTGGGTAGTGTAATCCAGCAGTGGGTAGTGTAATCCAGCAGTAAGTAGTGTATTCCAGCAGTGGGTAGTGTATTCCAGCAGTGAGTGATGTATTCCAGCAGTGCGTAGTGTAATCCAGCAGTGGGTAGTGTATTCCAACAGTCAGTAGTGTATTCCAGCATTGAGTGATGTATTCCAACAGTGAATAGTGTATTCCAGCAGTGAGTAGTGTATTCCAGCAGTGAGTGGTGTATTCCAACAGTGAGTGGTGTATTCCAGCAGTGAATAGTGTAATCCAACAGTGAGTAGTGTAATCCAGCAGTGGGTAGTGTAATCCGGCAGTGGGTAGTGTATTCCAGTAGTGAGTAGTGTATTCCAGCAGTGAGTAGTGTATTCCAGCAGTGAATGGTGTATTCCAACAGTGAGTAGTTTATTCCAGCAGTGAGTGATGTATTCCAACAGTGAATGGTGTAATCCAGCAGAGAGTAGTGTATTCCAGCAGAGAGTGGTGTATTCCAGCAGCGGGTAGTGTAATCCAGCAGTATATAGTGTATTCCAGCAGTGAGTGGTGTATTCCAGCAGTGGGTAGTGTATTCCAGCAGTGGGTAGTGTATTCCAGCAGTGGGTAGTGTATTCCAGCAGTGAGGGGTGTATTCCAGCAGTGAGGGGTGTATCCCAGCAGTGAGTAGTGTATTCCAGCAGTGATCGGTGTATTCCAGCAGTTAGGTGTGTATTCCAGCAGTGAGTGGTGTATTCCAGCAGTGAATAGTGTAATCCAGCAGTGAGGGGAGTATTCCAGCAGTGAGGGGTGTATCCAAGCAGTGAGTAGTGTATTCCAGCAGTGAGGGGTGTATTCCAGCAGTTAGGTGTGTATTCCAGCAGTGTGTGGTGTATTCCAGCAGTGAGTGGTGTAATCCAGCAGTGAGTGGTGTATTCCAGCAATGAGTAGTGTAGTCCAGCAGTGGGTAGTGTAATCCAGCAGTGGGTAGTGTAATCCAGCAGTAAGTAGTGTATTCCAGCAGTGGGTAGTGTATTCCAGCAGTGAGTGATGTATTCCAGCAGTGCGTAGTGTAATCCAGCAGTGGGTAGTGTATTCCAACAGTCAGTAGTGTATTCCAGCATTGAGTGATGTATTCCAACAGTGAATAGTGTATTCCAGCAGTGAGTAGTGTATTCCAGAAGTGAATGGTGTATTCCAACAGTGAGTAGTGTATTCCAGCAGTGAGTGATGTATTCCAACAGTGAATGGTGTAATCCAGCAGAGAGTAGTGTATTCCAGCAGAGAGTGGTGTATTCCAGCAGCGGGTAGTGTAATCCAGCAGTATATAGTGTATTCCAGCAGTGAGTGGTGTATTCCAGCAGTGGGTAGTGTATTCCAACAGTGGGTAGTGTATTCCAGCAGTGGTTAGTGTATTCTAGCAGTGAGGGGTGTATTCCAGCAGTGAGGGGTGTATCCCAGCAGTGAGTAGTGTTTTCAGCAGTGATCGGTGTATTCCAGCAGTTAGGTGTGTATTCCAGCAGTGTGTGGTGTATTCTAGCAGTGAGTGGTGTATTCCAGCAGTGAGTGGTGTATTCCAGCAATGAGTAGTGTAGTCCAGCAGTGGGTAGTGTATTCCAGCAGTGCGTAGTGTAATCCAGCAGTAAGTAGTGTATTCCAGCAGTGGGTAGTGTATTCCAGCAGTGAGTGATGTATTCCAGCAGTGAGTAGTGTAATCCAGCAGTGGGTAGTGTATTCCAGCAGTGAGTAGTGTATTCCAGCAGTGAGTAGTGTAATCCAGCAGTGGGTAGTGTATTCCAGCAGTGAGTAGGGTATTCCAGCAGTGGGTAGTGTAATCCGGCAGTGGGTAGTGTATTCCAGTAGTGGGTAGTGTATTCCAGCAGTGAGTAGTGTAATCCAGCAGTGAATGATGTATTCCAGCAGTGAGAGTGTAATACATCAGTGAGTGATATATTCCAGCAGTGAGTGGTGTATTCCAGAAGTGAGTCATGTATTCCAACAGTGAGTAGAGTATTCTAGCAGTGAGTAGTGTATTCCAGCAGTGGGTAGTGTATTCCAGCAGTGAGTGATGTATTCCAACAGTGTGTAGAGTATTCCAGCAGTGGGTGGTGTTATCCAGCAGTGAATAGTGTAATCCAACAGTGAGTAGTGTAATCCAGCAGTGGGTAGTGTAATCCGGCAGTGGGTAGTGTATTCCAGTAGTGAGTAGTGTATTCCAGCAGTGAGTAGTGTATTCCAGCAGAGAGTGGTGTATTCCAGCAGCGGGTAGTGTAATCCAGCAGTATATAGTGTATTCCAGCAGTGAGTGGTGTATTCCAGCAGTGGGTAGTGTATTCCAACACTGGGTAGTGTATTCCAGCAGTGGGTAGTGTATTCCAGCAGTGAGTGGTGTATTCCAGCAGTGAGGGGTGTATCCCAGCAGTGAGTAGTGTATTCCAGCAGTGATCGGTGTATTCCAGCAGTTAGGTGTGTATTCCAGCAGTGTGTGGTGTATTCCAGCAGTGCGTGGTGTAATCCATCCGTGAGTAGTGTATTCCAGCAGTGAGTGGTGTATTCCAGCAGTGAGTGGTGTATTCCAGCAATGAGTAGTGTAGTCCAGCAGTGGGTAGTGTAATCCAGCAGTGGGTAGTGTAATCCAGCAGTAAGTAGTGTATTCCAGCAGTGGGTAGTGTATTCCAGCAGTGAGTGATGTATTCCAGCAGTGAGTAGTGTAATCCAGCAGTGGGTAGTGTATTCCAGCAGTGAGTAGTGTATTCCAGCAGTGAGTAGTGTAATCCAGCAGTGGGTAGTGTATTCCAGCAGTGAGTAGGGTATTCCAGCAGTGGGTAGTGTAATCCGGCAGTGGGTAGTGTATTCCAGTAGTGGGTAGTGTATTCCAGCAGTGAGAGTGTAATACAGCAGTGAGTGATATATTCCAGCAGTGAGTGGTGTATTCCAGAAGTGAGTCATGTATTCCAACAGTGAGTAGAGTATTCTAGCAGTGAGTAGTGTATTCCAGCAGTGGATAGTGTATTCCAGCAGTGAGTGATGTATTCCAACAGTGTGTAGTGTATTCCAGCAGTGGGTGGTGTAATCCAGCAGTGAATAGTGTAATCCAACAGTGAGTAGTGTAATCCAGCAGTGGGTAGTGTAATCCGGCAGTGGGTAGTGTATTCCAGTAGTGAGTAGTGTATTCCAGCAGTGAGTAGTGTATTCCAGCAGTGAGTGGTGAATTCCAACAGTGAGTAGTGTATTCCAGCAGTGAGTGATGTATTCCAACAGTGAATGGTGTATTCCAGCAGTGAGTAGTGTATTCCAGCAGTGAGTAGTGTATTCCAGCAGTGAGTGGTGTATTCCAGCAGTGGGTAGTGTATTCCAACAGTGGGTAGTGTATTCCAGCAGTGTGTAGTGTATTCCAGCAGTGAGTAGTGTATTCCAGCAGTGATGGGTGTATTCCAGCAGTGAGGCGTGTATTCCAGCAGTTTGGGGTGTATTCCAGCAGTGTGTTGTGTATTCCAGCAGTGAGTGGTGTAATCCAGCAGTGGGTAGTGTATTCCAGCAATGAGTAGTGTAATCCAGCAGTGTGTAGTGTAATCCAGCAGTGGGTCGTTTAATCCAGCAGTAAGTAGTGTATTCCAGCAATGAGTAGTGTAATCCAGCAGTGTGTAGTGTAATCCAACAGTGAGTATTGTATTCCAACAGTGAGTAGTGTATTCCAGCATTGAGTGATGTATTCCAACAGTGAGTAGTGTATTCCAGCAGTGAGTAGTGTATTCCAGCAGTGAGTGGTGTATTCCAACAGTGAGTAGTGTATTCCAGCAGTGAGTGATGTATTCCAACAGTGAATGGTGTATTCCAGCAGTGAGTAGTGTATTCCAGCAGAGAGTGGTGTATTCCAGCAGCGGGTAGTGTAATCCAGCAGTATATAGTGTATTCCAGCAGTGAGTGGTGTATTCCAGCAGTGGGTAGTGTACTCCAACAGTGGTTAGTGTATTCCAGCAGTGGGTAGTGTATTCCAGCAGTGAGGGGTGTATTCCAGCAGTGAGTAGTGTATTCCAGCAGTGAGTGGTGTATTCCAACAGTGAGTATTGTATTCCAGCAGTGAGTGATGTATTCCAACAGTGAATGGTGTATTCCAGCAGTGAGTAGTGTATTCCAGCAGAGAGTGGTGTATTCCAGCAGCGGGTAGTGTAATCCAGCAGTATATAGTGTATTCCAGCAGTGAGTGGTGTATTCCAGCAGTGGGTAGTGTACTCCAACAGTGGTTAGTGTATTCCAGCAGTGGGTAGTGTATTCCAGCAGTGAGGCGTGTATTCCAGCAGTGAGGGGTGTATTCCAGCAGTTAGTAGTGTATTCCAGCAGTGAGTGGTGTATTCCAGCAGTGAGTGGTGTATTCCAGCAATGAGTAGTGTAGTCCAGTAGTGGGTATTGTAATCCAGCAGTAGGTAGTGTATTCCAGCAGTGGGTAGTGTATTCCAGCAGTGAGTGATGTATTCCAGCATTTTATAGTGTATTCCAGCAGTGAGTAGTGTAATCCAGCAGTGGGTAGTGTATTCCAGCAGTGAGTAGGGTATTCCAGCAGTGGGTAGTGTAAACCGGCAGTGGGTAGTGTATTCCAGTAGTGGGTATTGTTTTCCACCAGTGAGTAGTGTAATCCAGCAGTTAATGATGTATTCCAGCAGTGAGAGTGTAATCCAGCAGTGAGTGATATATTCCAGCAGTGAGTAGTGTAATCCAGCAGTGAGTGGTGTATTCCAGCAGTGAGTAGTGTATTCCAACAGTGAGTAGGGTATTCCAGCAGTGAGTGATGTATTCCAACAGTGAGTAGTTTATTCCAGCATTGAGTAGTGTATTCCAGCAATGAGTACTGTATTCCAGCAGTGTGTGGTGTATTGCAGCAGTGGGTAGTGTATTCCAGTAGTGGGTAGTGTATTCCAGCAGTGTATGTGTATTCCAGCAGTGTATGTGTATTCCAGCAGTGTATGTGTATTCCAGCAGTGAGTGATGTATTCCAACAGTGAGTAGGGTATTCTAGCAGTGAGTAGTGTATTCCAGCAGTGTATGTGTATTCCAGCAGTGCGTAGTGTATTCCAGCAGTGAGTGATGTTTTCCAACAGTGAGTAGTGTATTCCAGCAGTGTATGTGTATTCCAGCAGTGTATGTGTATTCCAGCAGTGAGTGATGTATTCCAACAGTGAGTAGAGTATTCTAGCAGTGAGTAGTGTATTCCAGCAGTGTATGTGTATTCCAGCAGTGAGTAGTGTATTCCAGCAGTGAGTGATGTTTTCCAACAGTGAGTAGTGTATTCCAGCAGTGAGTAGTGTATTCCAGCAGTGAGTAGTGTATTACAGCAGTGCGTGGTGTATTCCAGCAGTGGGTAGTGTATTCCAGCAGTGAGGGGTGTATCCCAGCAGTGAGGGGTGTATTCCAGCAGTGGGTGGTGTATTCCAGCAGTGGGTAGTGTATTCCAGCAGTGAGTAGTGTATTCCAGCAGTGAGTGGTGTATTCCAGCAGTGAGGGGTGTATTCCAGCAGTGAGGGGTGTATTCCAGCAGTGAGTGGTGTATTCCAGCAGTGGGTAGTGTAATCCAGCAGTGGGTAATGTAATCCAGCAGTGGGTAGTGTAATCCAGCAGTTAGTAGTGTATTCCAGCAGTGGGTCGTGTATTCCAACAGTGAGTGATGTGTTCCAGCAGTGAGTAGTGTAATCCAGCAGTGGTTAGTGTATTCCAGCAGTGAGTAGTGTATTCAAGCAGTGAGTAGTGTATTCCAGCAGTGAGTGATGTATTCCAACAGTGAGTAGTGTATTCCAGCAGTGAGTAGTGTATTCCAACAGTGAGTAGTGTTTTCCAGCAGTGAGTGATGTATTCCAGCAGTGAGTGATGTATTCCAACAGTGAGTAGTGTATTCCAGCAGTGAGTAGTGTATTCCAACATTGGGTAGTGTATTCCAGCAGTGAGTGGTGTATTCCAACAGTGAGTAGTGTATTCCAGCAGTGAGTAGTGTATTCCAGCAGTGAGTGATGAATTCCAACAGTGAGTGGTGTATTCCAACAGTGAGTAGTGTATTCCAGCAGTGAGTGATGTATTCCAACAGTGAGTTGTGTATTCCAGCAGTGAGTAGTGTATTCCAGCAGTGAGTAGTTTATTTCAGCAGTGAGTAGTTTATTCCAGCAGTGCGTGGTGAATTCCAGCAATGGGTAGTGTATTCCAGCAGTGGATAGTGTATTCCAGCAGTGAGTGGTGTATTTCAGCAGTGGGTAGTGTATTCCAGCAGTGAGTAGTGTATTCCAGCAGTGGGTAGTGTAATCCAGCAGTGGGTAGTGTAATCCAGCAGTGGGTAGTGTATTCCAGCTGTGAGTGGTGTATATCAGCAGTGGGTAGTGTAATTCAGCAGTGAGTAGTGTATTCCATCAGTGAGTGGTGTATTCCAGCAGTGATTGATGTATTCCAGCAGTAAGTGATGTAATCCCGCAATGGGTAGTGTATTCCAGCAGTGAGTAGTGTATTCCAGCAGTGAGTGATGTATTCCAGCAGTGAGTGATGTATTCCAGCAGTGAGTGGTGTAATCCAGCAAAGGGTAGTGTATTCCAGCAGTGAGTGATGCAATTCTAGTACCGAATGAGGTGTAAATGCTAATTTTGGGAGTGAAAAAATTATTTAAAAAATATAAACATTTGTTCTTATTTATTCCATACTTGCTGGCAGTGAGCAGTTGGGGAAATATACGAGTGATGTATTGCAGCAGTGGATAGTGTAATCCGGAGTCACGAATAGCGAGAGGCCAGGAGTTCGAGCCCCGCTGGAGCCATTACGATTGTGCCCTTGGCAAGGCATTTAAATTCCTCATGCCTCTTCTCTCTTCCTCGTGGCGATGGATTCCATAAGGAATGAGGTCTCGGGAGTGATTAATATAACTGATAAAAACTTGTTTCGCAATCGAGCTAAAATACATTTATATAAACGAACACGAATAGCCGGAGAGTGGCTATATAGCATAAACTGTTGATGAGAGTAAACAAACAAACAAATCAATAATATATAGATCTGTATTGTCCTTGATAAAATCGCAATTGCATTAGCAGGGAGACAGCGAAATTGAGACTACTTTTAGAAAACATTACAAGAGCAATATATCATAACGGCACGAAACAAAAATATATGTTCACATATTCCTCTGATATAAATGATGCAAATAACGTACGTGATTGCTATTAGTCACGTGAGTGTTATTATGTGGAGACAAACATCGCTGTCTCGCATACAGCGATTTGTTTGCACGGACACAATTCCCTAGATTCAAACCTATTTCCTCAGCGTAATTTCATTGTGTTGGATAGAAATTTCGTTAATACAAATTTATTTTAGCTCGATTGCGAAACAAGTTCTTGTAACTTATTTGTACTCTCGAGACCTCATTCCTGATGGAATCCATCGCCACGAGGGAGAGAGAAGAGGCAGCGTGGAATTTAAACATTTTGCATAAGGGCACAGTCATAACGGCTCCAGCGGGGCTCGAACTCCGGACCTTTCGCACCTGAAGAGAAAGCTTTACCACAGCGCTATCACGGATGGAAATTTCAGTACAGATACAAAATATAGTATGATAGCGCTTTCATGTCAAGTAATTCAAGTAACTAGAGTCAAGTAAATCAAGTAACTCGAGTCAAGTAAATCAAGTAACTCGAGTCAAGTAATTCAAGTAACTCGAGTCAAGTAAATCAAGTCAAACTACTCACACATCCGAAAACACACCATAAGAGTACTTGTATACCACTGTAACCTATCATCACTGATGGTCACGCGTCCGAGCCCTGCCAAGATTGTTTCTCTTTATATGAAAATGTGTGTAGTTTCTTACGGAGGTTGGTGCACCACGTACTGGCTAACCGCTGGAGCCTGTCAAGGAAAGGTACTGTTAGGTAAACTGCCCGTCGCTCAAATGGGCAACGATAAGCTTAAATAAAAACAACAACACCATAACAGATAACGTTTGTGAGTCAGTGGAGCTGGTGAGTGGTTCAGTGATTGAAGCCGAGTAATATATAGGAACTGGACAGTGATTCAGGGATTGAAGCCGAGTAATATATAGGAACTGGACAGTGGTTCAGTGATTTACGCAGAGTAATATATAGGAAATGGACAGTGGTTCAGTGATTGAAACCGAGTAATATATAGGAACTGGTGAGTGATTCAGTGATTGAAGCCGAGTAATATATAGGAACTGGACAGTGGTTCAGTGATTGAAGCCGAGTAATATATAGGACCTGGACAGTGATTCAGTGATTGAAGCCGAGTAATATATAGGAACTGGACAGTGGTTCAGGGATTGAAGCCGAGTAATATATAGGAACTGGTGAGTGATTCAGTGATTGAAGCCGAGTAATATATAGGAACTGGGCAGTGGTTGAAGCCGAGTAATATATAGGAACTGGACATTGGTTCAGTGATTGAAGCCGAGTAATATATAGGAACTGGTGAGTGGTTCAGTGATTGAAGCCGAGTAATATATAGGAACTGGTGAGTGGTTCAGTGATTGAAACCGAGTAATATATAGGAACTGGGCATTGATTAAGTGATTGAAGCTGAGTAATATATAGGAACTGGACAGTGGCCCAGTGGTGATTGAAACCGAGTAATATATAGGAACTGGGCAGTGATTCAGTGATTGAAGCCGAGTAATATATAGGAACTGGACAGTGGCCCAGTGATTGAAACCGAGTAATATATAGGAACTGGGCAGTGATTCAGTGATTGAAGCCGAGTAATATATAGGAACTGGGCAGTGGTTCAGTGATTGAAGCCGAGTAATATATAGGAACTGGTGAGTGATTCAGTGATTGAAGCCGAGTAATATATAGGAACTGGACAGTGATTCAGTGATTGAAGCCGAGCAATATATAGGAACTGGGCAGTGATTGAAACCGAGTAATATATAGGAACTGGACAGTGGTTGAAACCGAGTAATATATAGGAACTGGGCAGTGATTCAGGGATTGAAGCCGAGTAATATATAGGAACTGGACAGTGGTTCAGTGATTGAAGCCGAGTAATATATAGGAACTGTACAGTGATTGAAACCGAGTAATATATAGGAACTGGACAGTGGTTGAAACCGAGTAATATATAGGAACTGGACAGTGATTCAGGGATTGAGGCCGAGTAATATATAGGAACTGGGCAGTGGTTCAGTGATTGAAGCCGAGTAATATATAGGAACTGGACAGTGATTGAAGCCGAGTAATATATAGGAACTGGACAGTGGTTCAGTGATTGAAGCCGAGTAATATATAGGAACTGGGCTGTGGTTCAGTGATTGAAACCGAGTAATATATAGGAACTGGACAGTGGTTGAAGCCGAGTAATATATAGGAACTGGGCAGTGGTTCAGTGATTGGAGCCGAGTAATATATAGGAACTGGACAGTGATTCAGTGATTGACGCCGAGTAATATATAGGAACTGGGCAGTGATTCAGTGATTGACGCCGAGTAATATATAGGAACTGGACAGTGATTGAAGCCGAGTAATATATAGGAACTGGACAGTGATTCAGTGATTGAAGCCGAGTAATATATAGGAACTGGACAGTGATTCAGTGATAGAAGCCGAGTAATATATAGGAACTGGGCAGTGGTTCAGTGATTGAAGCCGAGTAATATATAGGAACTGGACAGTGATTCAGTGATTGACGCCGAGTAATATATAGGAACTGGGCAGTGATTCAGTGATTGAAACCGAGTAATATATAGGAACTGGGCATTGATTAAGTGATTGAAGCTGAGTAATATATAGGAACTGGACAGTGGCCCAGTGATTGAAACCGAGTAATATATAGGAACTGGGCAGTGATTCAGTGATTGAAGCCGAGTAATATATAGGAACTGGACAGTGGCCCAGTGATTGAAACCGAGTAATATATAGGAACTGGGCAGTGGTTCAGTGATTGAAGCCAAGTAATATATAGGAACTGGACAGTGATTCAGTGATTGAAGCCGAGTAATATATAGGAACTGGACAGTGATTCAGGGATTGAAGCCGAGTAATATATAGGAACTGGACAGTGGTTCAGTGATTGACGCAGAGTAATATATAGGAACTGGACAGTGGTTCAGTGATTGGAACCGAATAATATATAGGAACTGGACAGTGGTTCAGTGATTGAAGCCGAGTAATATATAGGAACTGGGCAGTGATTCAGTGATTGAAGCCGAGTAATATATAGGAACTGGACAGTGGTTCAGTGATTGAAGCCGAGTAATATATAGGACCTGGACAGTGATTCAGTGATTGAAGCCGAGTAATATATAGGAACTGGACAGTGGTTCAGTGATTGAAGTCGAGTAATATATAGGAACTGGTGAGTGATTCAGTGATTGAAGCCGAGAAATATATAGGAACTGGACAGTGATTGAAGCCGAGTAATATATAGGAACTGGTGAGTGATTCAGTGATTGAAGCCGAGTAATATATAGGAACTGGGCAGTGGTTGAAGCCGAGTAATATATAGGAACTGGACATTGGTTCAGTGATTGAAGCCGAGTAATATATAGGAACTGGTGAGTGGTTCAGTGATTGAAGCCGAGTAATATATAGGAACTGGTGAGTGATTCAGTGATTGAAGCCGAGTAATATATAGGAACTGGGCAGTGGTTCAGTGATTGAAGCCGAGTAATATATAGGAACTGGACAGTGATTCAGTGATTGAAGCCGAGTAATATATAGGAACTGGTGAGTGGTTCAGTGATTGAAACCGAGTAATATATAGGAACTGGGCATTGATTAAGTGATTGAAGCTGAGTAATATATAGGAACTGGACAGTGGCCCAGTGATTGAAACCGAGTAATATATAGGAACTGGGCAGTGATTCAGTGATTGAAGCCGAGTAATATATAGGAACTGGACAGTGGCCCAGTGATTGAAACCGAGTAATATATAGGAACTGGGCAGTGATTCAGTGATTGAAGCCGAGTAATATATAGGAACTGGGCAGTGGTTCAGTGATTGAAGCCGAGTAATATATAGGAACTGGTGAGTGATTCAGTGATTGAAGCCGAGTAATATATAGGAACTGGACAGTGATTCAGTGATTGAAGCCGAGCAATATATAGGAACTGGGCAGTGATTGAAACCGAGTAATATATAGGAACTGGACAGTGGTTGAAACCGAGTAATATATAGGAACTGGGCAGTGATTCAGGGATTGAAGCCGAGTAATATATAGGAACTGGACAGTGGTTCAGTGATTGAAGCCGAGTAATATATAGGAACTGTACAGTGATTGAAACCGAGTAATATATAGGAACTGGACAGTGGTTGAAACCGAGTAATATATAGGAACTGGACAGTGATTCAGGGATTGAGGCCGAGTAATATATAGGAACTGGGCAGTGGTTCAGTGATTGAAGCCGAGTAATATATAGGAACTGGACAGTGATTGAAGCCGAGTAATATATAGGAACTGGACAGTGGTTCAGTGATTGAAGCCGAGTAATATATAGGAACTGGGCAGTGATTCAGTGATTGAAACCGAATAATATATAGGAACTGGGCTGTGGTTCAGTGATTGAAACCGAGTAATATATAGGAACTGGACAGTGGTTGAAGCCGAGTAATATATAGGAACTGGGCAGTGGTTCAGTGATTGGAGCCGAGTAATATATAGGAACTGGACAGTGATTCAGTGATTGACGCCGAGTAATATATAGGAACTGGGCAGTGATTCAGTGATTGACGCCGAGTAATATATAGGAACTGGACAGTGATTGAAGCCGAGTAATATATAGGAACTGGACAGTGATTCAGTGATTGAAGCCGAGTAATATATAGGAACTGGACAGTGATTCAGTGATAGAAGCCGAGTAATATATAGGAACTGGGCAGTGGTTCAGTGATTGAAGCCGAGTAATATATAGGAACTGGACAGTGATTCAGTGATTGACGCCGAGTAATATATAGGAACTGGGCAGTGATTCAGTGATTGAAACCGAGTAATATATAGGAACTGGGCATTGATTAAGTGATTGAAGCTGAGTAATATATAGGAACTGGACAGTGGCCCAGTGATTGAAACCGAGTAATATATAGGAACTGGGCAGTGATTCAGTGATTGAAGCCGAGTAATATATAGGAACTGGACAGTGGCCCAGTGATTGAAACCGAGTAATATATAGGAACTGGGCAGTGGTTCAGTGATTGAAGCCGAGTAATATATAGGAACTGGACAGTGATTCAGTGATTGAAGCCGAGTAATATATAGGAACTGGACAGTGATTCAGGATTGAAGCCGAGTAATATATAGGAACTGGACAGTGGTTCAGTGATTGAAGCCGAGTAATATATAGGAACTGGACAGTGGTTCAGTGATTGAAACCGAGTAATATATAGGAACTGGACAGTGGTTCAGTGATTGAAGCCGAGTAATATATAGGAACTGGGCAGTGATTCAGTGATTGAAGCCGAGTAATATATAGGAACTGGACAGTGGTTCAGTGATTGAAGCCGAGTAATATATAGGAACTGGACAGTGATTCAGTGATTGAAGCCGAGTAATATATAGGAACTGGACAGTGGTTCAGTGATTGAAGCCGAGTAATATATAGGAACTGGTCAGTGATTCAGTGATTGAAGCCGAGTAATATATAGGAACTGGACAGTGATTGAAGCCGAGTAATATATAGGAACTGGACAGTGATTCAGTGATTGAAGCCGAGTAATATATAGGAACTGGGCAGTGGTTGAAGCCGAGTAATATATAGGAACTGGACAGTGGTTCAGTGATTGAAGCCGAGTAATATATAGGAACTGGGCAGTGGTTCAGTGATTGAAGCCGAGTAATATATAGGAACTGGACAGTGGTTCAGTGATTGAAGCCGAGTAATATATAGGAACTGGGCAGTGGTTCAGTGATTGAAGCCGAGTAATATATAGGAACTGGACAGTGGTTCAGTGATTGAAGCCGAGTAATATATAGGAACTGGACAGTGGTTCAGTGATTGAAGCCGAGTAATATATAGGAACTGGACAGTGATTCAGTGATTGAAGCCGAGTAATATATAGGAACTGGACAGTGATTCAGTGATTGAAGCCGAGTAATATATAGGAACTGGGCAGTGGTTCAGTGATTGAAGCCGAGTAATATATAGGAACTGGACAGTGATTGAAACCGAGTAATATATAGGAACTGGACAGTGATTGAAACCGAGTAATATATAGGAACTGGGCAGTGATTGAAGCCGAGTAATATATAGGAACTGGACAGTGGTTCAGTGATTGAAGCCGAGTAATATATAGGAACTGGACAGTGATTCAGTGATTGAAGCCGAGTAATATATAGGAACTGGACAGTGGTTCAGTGATTGAAGCCGAGTAATATATAGGAACTGGACAGTGATTGAAGCCGAGTAATATATAGGAACTGGATGTTCAGTGATTGAAGCCGAGTAATATATAGGAACTGTGCAGTGATTGAAGCCGAGTAATATATAGGAACTGGACAGTGGTTCAGTGATTGAAGCCGAGTAATATATAGGAACTGGGCAGTGATTGAAACCGAGTAATATATAGGAACTGGGCAGTGATTGAAACCGAGTAATATATAGGAACTGGACAGTGATTCAGTGATTGAAGCCGAGTAATATATAGGAACTGGGCAGTGGTTCAGTGATTGAAGCCGAGTAATATATAGGAACTGGGCAGTGGTTCAGTGATTGAAACCGAGTAATATATAGGAACTGGACAGTGGTTCAGTGATTGAAGCCGAGTAATATATAGGAACTGGAGTGTTCAGTGATTGAAGCCGAGTAATATATAGGAACTGGACAGTGATTGAAACCGAGTAATATATAGGAACTGGCAGTGTTCAGTGATTGAAGCCGAGTAATATATAGGAACTGGGCAGTGATTGAAGCCGAGTAATATATAGGAACTGGACAGTGGTTCAGTGATTGAAGCCGAGTAATATATAGGAACTGGCAGTGTTCAGTGATTGAAGCCGAGTAATATATAGGAACTGGACAGTGATTCAGTGATTGAAGCCGAGTAATATATAGGAACTGGGCAGTGTTCAGTGATTGAAGCCGAGTAATATATAGGAACTGGACAGTGATTCAGTGATTGAAGCCGAGTAATATATAGGAACTGGACAGTGGTTCAGTGATTGAAACCGAGTAATATATAGGAACTGGTCAGTGATTGAAACCGAGTAATATATAGGAACTGGACAGTGGTTCAGTGATTGAAGCCGAGTAATATATAGGAACTGGTCAGTGATTGAAACCGAGTAATATATAGGAACTGGACAGTGGTTCAGTGATTGAAACCGAGTAATATATAGGAACTGGTCAGTGATTGAAACCGAGTAATATATAGGAACTGGACAGTGGTTCAGTGATTGAAACCGAGTAATATATAGGAACTGGTCAGTGATTGAAACCGAGTAATATATAGGAACTGGACAGTGGTTCAGTGATTGAAACCGAGTAATATATAGGAACTGGTCAGTGATTGAAACCGAGTAATATATAGGAACTGGACAGTGGTTCAGTGATTGAAACCGAGTAATATATAGGAACTGGTCAGTGATTGAAACCGAGTAATATATAGGAACTGGACAGTGGTTCAGTGATTGAAACCGAGTAATATATAGGAACTGGTCAGTGATTGAAGCCGAGTAATATATAGGAACTGGACAGTGTTCAGTGATTGAAGCCGAGTAATATATAGGAACTGGACAGTGATTCAGTGATTGAAACCGAGTAATATATAGGAACTGGCTGTGGTTCAGTGATTGAAACCGAGTAATATATAGGAACTGGACAGTGGTTGAAGCCGAGTAATATATAGGAACTGGGCAGTGGTTCAGTGATTGAAGCCGAGTAATATATAGGAACTGGACAGTGATTCAGTGATTGAAGCCGAGTAATATATAGGAACTGGGCAGTGATTCAGTGATTGAAGCCGAGTAATATATAGGAACTGGACAGTGATTGAAGCCGAGTAATATATAGGAACTGGACAGTGATTCAGTGATTGAAGCCGAGTAATATATAGGAACTGGACAGTGATTCAGTGATTGAAGCCGAGTAATATATAGGAACTGGGCAGTGGTTCAGTGATTGAAGCCGAGTAATATATAGGAACTGGACAGTGATTCAGTGATTGAAGCCGAGTAATATATAGGAACTGGGCAGTGATTCAGTGATTGAAACCGAGTAATATATAGGAACTGGGCAGTGATTCAGTGATTGAAGCCGAGTAATATATAGGAACTGGACAGTGGCCCAGTGATTGAAACCGAGTAATATATAGGAACTGGGCAGTGATTCAGTGATTGAAGCCGAGTAATATATAGGAACTGGACAGTGGCCCAGTGATTGAAACCGAGTAATATATAGGAACTGGGCAGTGGTTCAGTGATTGAAGCCGAGTAATATATAGGAACTGGACAGTGATTCAGTGATTGAAGCCGAGTAATATATAGGAACTGGGCAGTGATTGAAACCGAGTAATATATAGGAACTGGACAGTGGTTGAAACCGAGTAATATATAGGAACTGGGCAGTGATTCAGGGATTGAAGCCGAGTAATATATAGGAACTGGACAGTGGTTCAGTGATTGAAGCCGAGTAATATATAGGAAGTGTACAGTGATTGAAACCGAGTAATATATAGGAACTGGGCAGTGATTCAGGGATTGAAGCCGAGTAATATATAGGAACTGGACAGTGGTTCAGTGATTGAAGCCGAGTAATATATAGGAACTGTACAGTGATTGAAACCGAGTAATATATAGGAACTGGACAGTGGTTGAAACCGAGTAATATATAGGAACTGGACAGTGATTCAGGGATTGAGGCCGAGTAATATATAGGAACTGGGCAGTGATTCAGTGATTGAAGCCGAGTAATATATAGGAACTGGACAGTGGTTCAGTGATTGAAGCCGAGTAATATATAGGAACTGGACAGTGATTCAGTGATTGAAGCCGAGTAATATATAGGAACTGGACAGTGGTTCAGTGATTGAAGCCGAGTAATATATAGGAACTGGTGAGTGATTCAGTGATTGAAGCCGAGTAATATATAGGAACTGGACAGTGATTGAAGCCGAGTAATATATAGGAACTGGTGAGTGATTCAGTGATTGAAGCCGAGTAATATATAGGAACTGGGCAGTGGTTGAAGCCGAGTAATATATAGGAACTGGACAGTGGTTCAGTGATTGAAGCCGAGTAATATATAGGAACTGGTGAGTGGTTCAGTGATTGAAGCCGAGTAATATATAGGAACTGGTGAGTGATTCAGTGATTGAAGCCGAGTAATATATAGGAACTGGGCAGTGGTTCAGTGATTGAAGCCGAGTAATATATAGGAACTGGACAGTGATTCAGTGATTGAAGCCGAGTAATATATAGGAACTGGTCAGTGGTTCAGTGATTGAAACCGAGTAATATATAGGAACTGGGCATTGATTAGTGATTGAAGCTGAGTAATATATAGGAACTGGACAGTGGCCCAGTGATTGAAACCGAGTAATATATAGGAACTGGGCAGTGATTCAGTGATTGAAGCCGAGTAATATATAGGAACTGGACAGTGGCCCAGTGATTGAAACCGAGTAATATATAGGAACTGGGCAGTGATTCAGTGATTGAAGCCGAGTAATATATAGGAACTGGGCAGTGGTTCAGTGATTGAAGCCGAGTAATATATAGGAACTGGACAGTAATTCAGTGATTGAAGCCGAGTAATATATAGGAACTGGTCAGTGATTCAGTGATTGAAGCCGAGTAATATATAGGAACTGGACAGTGATTCAGTGATTGAAGCCGAGTAATATATAGGAACTGGGCAGTGATTGAAACCGAGTAATATATAGGAACTGGACAGTGGTTGAAACCGAGTAATATATAGGAACTGGGCAGTGATTCAGTGATTGAAGCCGAGTAATATATAGGAACTGTACAGTGATTGAAACCGAGTAATATATAGGAACTGGACAGTGGTTGAAACCGAGTAATATATAGGAACTGGACAGTGATTCAGGATTGAAGCCGAGTAATATATAGGAACTGGGCAGTGGTTCAGTGATTGAAGCCGAGTAATATATAGGAACTGGACAGTGATTGAAGCCGAGTAATATATAGGAACTGGACAGTGGTTCAGTGATTGAAGCCGAGTAATATATAGGAACTGGGCAGTGATTCAGTGATTGAAACCGAGTAATATATAGGAACTGGGCAGTGGTTCAGTGATTGAAGCCGAGTAATATATAGGAACTGGACAGTGATTCAGTGATTGAAGCCGAGTAATATATAGGAACTGGGCAGTGATTCAGTGATTGAAGCCGAGTAATATATAGGAACTGGACAGTGATTGAAGCCGAGTAATATATAGGAACTGGACAGTGATTCAGTGATTGAAGCCGAGTAATATATAGGAACTGGACAGTGATTCAGTGATTGAAGCCGAGTAATATATAGGAACTGGGCAGTGGTTCAGTGATTGAAGCCGAGTAATATATAGGAACTGGACAGTGATTCAGTGATTGAAGCCGAGTAATATATAGGAACTGGGCAGTGATTCAGTGATTGAAACCGAGTAATATATAGGAACTGGGCATTGATTCAGTGATTGAAGCCGAGTAATATATAGGAACTGGACAGTGGCCCAGTGATTGAAACCGAGTAATATATAGGAACTGGGCAGTGATTCAGTGATTGAAGCCGAGTAATATATAGGAACTGGACAGTGATTCAGTGATTGAAACCGAGTAATATATAGGAACTGGGCAGTGGTTCAGTGATTGAAACCGAGTAATATATAGGAACTGGACAGTGGTTGAAGCCGAGTAATATATAGGAACTGGGCAGTGGTTCAGTGATTGAAGCCGAGTAATATATAGGAACTGGACAGTGATTCAGTGATTGAAGCCGAGTAATATATAGGAACTGGGCAGTGATTCAGTGATTGAAGCCGAGTAATATATAGGAACTGGACAGTGATTGAAGCCGAGTAATATATAGGAACTGGACAGTGATTCAGTGATTGAAGCCGAGTAATATATAGGAACTGGACAGTGATTCAGTGATTGAAGCCGAGTAATATATAGGAACTGGGCAGTGTTCAGTGATTGAAGCCGAGTAATATATAGGAACTGGACAGTGATTCAGTGATTGAGCGGTATTATATGAGTGATTGAACGAGTAATTATAGGAGAACGAGTAATATATAGGACTGGACAGTGGCAGTGATTGAACCGAGTAATATATAGGAACTGGGCAGTGATTCAGTGATTGAAGCCGAGTAATATATAGGAACTGGACAGTGGCCCAGTGATTGAAACCGAGTAATATATAGGAACTGGGCAGTGGTTCAGTGATTGAAGCCGAGTAATATATAGGAACTGGACAGTGATTCAGTGATTGAAGCCGAGTAATATATAGGAACTGGGCAGTGATTGAAACCGAGTAATATATAGGAACTGGACAGTGGTTGAAACCGAGTAATATATAGGAACTGGGCAGTGATTCAGGGATTGAAGCCGAGTAATATATAGGAACTGGACAGTGGTTCAGTGATTGAAGCCGAGTAATATATAGGAAGTGTACAGTGATTGAAACCGAGTAATATATAGGAACTGGGCAGTGATTCAGTGATTGAAGCCGAGTAATATATAGGAACTGGACAGTGGTTCAGTGATTGAAGCCGAGTAATATATAGGAACTGTACAGTGATTGAAACCGAGTAATATATAGGAACTGGACAGTGGTTGAAACCGAGTAATATATAGGAACTGGACAGTGATTCAGGGATTGAGGCGAGTAATATATAGGAACTGGGCAGTGGTTCAGTGATTGAAGCCGAGTAATATATAGGAACTGGACAGTGATTCAGTGATTGAAGCCGAGTAATATATAGGAACTGGGCAGTGGTTCAGTGATTGAAGCCGAGTAATATATAGGAACTGGACAGTGGTTCAGTGATTGAAGCCGAGTAATATATAGGAACTGGACAGTGATTCAGTGATTGAAGCCGAGTAATATATAGGAACTGGACAGTGGTTCAGTGATTGAAGCCGAGTAATATATAGGAACTGGACAGTGATTCAGTGATTGAAGCCGAGTAATATATAGGAACTGGACAGTGGTTCAGTATTGAAGCCGAGTAATATATAGGAACTGGACAGTGATTGAACCGAGTAATATATAGGAACTGGCAGTGATTGAAGCCGAGTAATATATAGGAACTGGGCAGTGGTTCAGTGATTGAAGCCGAGTAATATATAGGAACTGGGCAGTGGTTCAGTGATTGAAACCGAGTAATATATAGGAACTGGGCAGTGGTTCAGTGATTGAAGCCGAGTAATATATAGGAACTGGGCAGTGGTTCAGTGATTGAAGCCGAGTAATATATAGGAACTGGACAGTGGTTCAGTGATTGAAACCGAGTAATATATAGGAACTGGGCAGTGGTTGAAGCCGAGTAATATATAGGAACTGGGCAGTGATTCATGATTGAAGCCGAGTAATATATAGGAACTGGACAGTGATTCAGTGATTGAAACCGAGTAATATATAGGAACTGGGCAGTGATTCAGTGATTGAAACCGAGTAATATATAGGAACTGGACAGTGATTCAGTGATTGAAGCCGAGTAATATATAGGAACTGGACAGTGATTCAGTGATTGAAACCGAGTAATATATAGGAACTGGCCAGTGGTTCAGTGATTGAAGCCGAGTAATATATAGGAACTGGACAGTGATTGTGATTGAAACCGAGTAATATATAGGAACTGGACAGTGATTCAGTGATTGAAACCGAGTAATATATAGGAACTGGCCAGTGGTTCAGTGATTGAAGCCGAGTAATATATAGGAACTGGACAGCAGTGATTGAAGCCGAGTAATATATAGGAACTGGACAGTGGTTCAGTGATTGAAGCCGAGTAATATATAGGAACTGGACAGTGATTCAGTGATTGAAGCCGAGTAATATATAGGAACTGGACAGTGTCAGTGATTGAAACCGAGTAATATATAGGAACTGGGCAGTGATTGAAACCGAGTAATATATAGGAACTGGGCAGTGATTCAGTGATTGAAGCCGAGTAATATATAGGAACTGGACAGTGGCCCAGTGATTGAAACCGAGTAATATATAGGAACTGGACAGTGGTTCAGTGATTGAAGCCGAGTAATATATAGGAACTGGGCAGTGGTTCAGTGATTGAAGCCGAGTAATATATAGGAACTGGGCAGTGATTGAAGCCGAGTAATATATAGGAACTGGGCAGTGGTTCAGTGATTGAAGCCGAGTAATATATAGGAACTGGTCAGTGGTTCAGTGATTGAAGCCGAGTAATATATAGGAACTGGTCAGTGGTTCAGTGATTGAAGCCGAGTAATATATAGGAACTGGGCAGTGATTCAGTGATTGAAGCCGAGTAATATATAGGAACTGGGCAGTGATTGATACCGAGTAATATATAGGAACTGGGCAGTGATTGAAGCCGAGTAATATATAGGAACTGGACAGTGATTCAGTGATTGAAGCCGAGTAATATATAGGAACTGGACAGTGGTTCAGTGATTGAAGCCGAGTAATATATAGGAACTGGGCAGTGGTTCAGTGATTGAAGCCGAGTAATATATAGGAACTGGACAGTGATTCAGTGATTGAAGCCGAGTAATATATAGGAACTGGGCAGTGATTGAAGCCGAGTAATATATAGGAACTGGACAGTGGTTCAGTGATTGAAGCCGAGTAATATATAGGAACTGGACAGTGATTAGTGATTGAAGCCGAGTAATATATAGGAACTGGACAGTGATTAAGTGATTGAAACCGAGTAATATATAGGAACTGGACAGTGATTAAGTGATTGAAGCCGAGTAATATATAGGAACTGGACAGTGGTTCAGTGATTGAAACCGAGTAATATATAGGAACTGGTTGCAGTGATTGAAACCGAGTAATATATAGGAACTGGGTCAGTGATTGAAACCGAGTATATATAGGAACTGGTCAGTGATGAAGCCGAGTAATATATAGGAACTGGGTGGTTCAGTGATTGAAACCGAGTAATATATAGGAACTGGACAGTGGCCCAGTGATTGAAACCGAGTAATATATAGGAACTGGACAGTGGTTCAGTGATTGAAGCCGAGTAATATATAGGAACTGGACAGTGATTCAGTGATTGAAGCCGAGTAATATATAGGAACTGGACAGTGGTTCAGTGATTGAAGCCGAGTAATATATAGGAACTGGTGAATGATTCAGTGATTGAAGCCGAGTAATATATAGGAACTGGACAGTGATTCAGTGATTGAAGCCGAATAATATATAAGAACTGGCCAGTGATTGAAGGTTATATAGGACTGGACAGTGATTGAAGCCGAGTAATATATAGGAACTGGACAGTGATTCAGTGATTGAAGCCGAGTAATATATAGGAACTTGTGACTGGTTCAGTGATTGAAGCCGAGTAATATATAGGAACTGGACAGTGATTTGATTGAAACCGAGTAATATATAGGAACTGGCCAGTGGCCCAGTGATTGAAACCGAGTAATATATAGGAACTGGACAGTGATTCAGTGATTGAAGCCGAGTAATATATAGGAACTGGCCAGTGGTTCAATGATTGAAGCCGAGTAATATATAGGAACTGGACAGTGGTTCAGTGATTGAAGCCGAGTAATATATAGGAACTGGACAGTGGTTCAGTGATTGAAGCCGAGTAATATATAGGAACTGGGCAGTGGTTCAGTGATTGAAGCCGAGTAATATATAGGAACTGGACAGTGGTTCAGTGATTGAAGCCGAGTAATATATAGGAACTGGTCAGTGGTTCAGTGATTGAAGCCGAGTAATATATAGGAACTGGGCAGTGGTTCAGTGATTGAAGCCGAGTAATATATAGGAACTGGGCAGTGGTTCAGTGATTGAAGCCGAGTAATATATAGGAACTGGGCAGTG
>CM026393.1:55944380-55992891 GCA_014843695.1 Archivesica marissinica | reverse complement strand
AACAACTCGGGGGGGGGGGACAACGACCGTAACAACTGAAAATTTGTGTTTCTAAATTTGGGAAAGTTGTTCATAAATATAAGTTTCATATAGATAGATATTCTTTATTTTGAGTTATAAGCATTAAATCGAAAACATAGATATTTACATGGATAAGACAAACACATGAGCATGCATAGCACATAATAGATATAAATCTTGAAATATTTTTATTGTACATATTCACTTTAATTTGTATATTTGGCCGTGTATTAACTAGTGATACACCGATTATCGCTAAGTCGCCGACAATCGTTCGCCGGCATTGACATCGACGATAATCGATTGTGAAAATGTGTAATCGATTATAACCGACGAGTCTTTATTTTTGTCTCTTACTTTTATGTTTGTTTATACCTCAAATAAAACCACGATTTATTATTGGCTGTATTGTATTAGCATTGCACGTTTGCAACAACAAATTCTAACTGTATCTAGTACTAGACTTTTCACTAGTATGTCACTAAGCGTTCTGTCCTCTATTAACTTAAAAACTAATTTTATATCAGGTGGCAGTCTACTAACTTAAAGTCTAGTACTGAGATGTAACTGAGTAACTAATTTGTCGAAACTAGTAACTTGTAGGTAATTTATTAGTACTAAATAGATTGTTAAACTCACAAATTAGATGGTATGATTTTGATTTATAACTATATCAATTGCCCGATTAATAATCAATTATCTAATCGGTTTACCCGTCCGATTAATCGATTTTGAAACCGATGTACATCACTAGTATTAACCCATTACATGCCAACGGCAGATAAAATCACTTTGCAAACAGCATATAGCCAGATCAGACGGCACAGAACATGCCGGCTGAACGGCACACAACGTGCCGGCTGATCAGGCTCTATGCTATTCGGATAGTGGAGCTAAAACACTTGGCTGAATAGCAAACAATATAGATCCTGATCAGACACAGCGTTATTGTGCCGTGGCTGATCTGGATCTATGTTGTTTGCAAATGTGATTTTATTTACTCAGCAGGCTCAGGGTTAAAGCAGATCTGATGTTGAACGTTACCTAGAATGAACCATCTATTCGTACTGTGATGTCTGCGGATATGCACAAACCCTAGAATATACGTAGTTATAGACCATGTAATAAAAATTCATCAAATTAATAAAAATGCAATTCAGCTGTTAACAGCTGTTATAAAATCAATCAAAAGTGTGTGTTTTACGTTTATTTATCGTCGCTACCGGTTGCCCATATGAGCGACACCTCCTGAGGAGATTAGTCATTTTAGATTTTTGGAGGATAGTGCATAGGAAGACAGACTTCCCCAGACAGCCCCATTCCAGAGTCGCCTCTGGTTCTTTTACGTACACGGTGTACAGCACTGACACGAGACCTCAGTTTAAAGTCACATCTGAAAGACAGTATATTATGCTGTAGCACAAAGTAATTTAACCACAAGCTATTATGGGCGGATCACAACTTGAGCCGGTTTTGATTGAAAGTTGACTTCACCGTGTAGCCATTAATCCGCCAGTTATGTTGTCGTGGTTACGTGGTCCAATAAATAAACATGGCACTAATTAACGTTTGCTCAATTCTTTATTGATAATAAATGTGATCTTATTTCACACAAGGATGAAACATTTAAATAACACCAGTCTTAGTCAACGTTACTTTTAATAGATAAATATCTTCACTTGTGCAATTAACCCTTTGCCTTCTGAGTAAGCAAAATCACATTTGCAAACAACATAGATCCAGATAAGTCATGGTGTAACGCCGTGTCTGATCATGATCTATGTTGTTTGCTGTTCAGTCAAGTGTTTTAACTCAACTATCCAAATAGCAAACAGCACATTCTGTGTCGTGTGATCTGGCTCTATGCTGTTTGCAAAAGTGATTTTATCTGCCACCAGTGTGCCAAGGGTTAATTCATTCTATATCGTAGCTTAAGGCGACACTATATCGGAATAAAGGATGGTTCTTGGTAACAAGGTACCCCATAACCAGATATTCAAAGAATATAATATTCACAAAGGTTGAAAAAAATCAAATAAATACAGTTGTTTGTTTATTTGTTCAGTTTTACGTCTGCATCAGCAACATTTTGGGCTATATAGCTGGCGGGCAGGCTCCAGCGGTTAACCAGTACTTGGTGCACCAACCTCCGTAAGAAACTGCCAACTTTTTTTCTCATATAAATGAGAAACGGCCTGAGCGGGACTCAAACTCATGACCATCAGTGAAGTTACAGTGGTATACAAGTCAGTGACCGTAACCACTCGACCACGGAGGCAGACTATTGTATACACAAATTGTTTATAATTTCTTTGGTAAACAATGCTTAATACACATTCGAGACGGAACGGCATGTTCTGAAACAGCTGTTTGTTCTTATTATTGATTCGGGTATTGTATTCACTTTCAGTTTGTTAAAATATAAAAAAAACACTGTTTACTGTCTGAAAATAATTATTCAAATTATAAGCGAAGACTGTGTATTAGCATTGCTACTTGTACGTAAAATGTCAAGTTTTATAATATTTTTCCTGCATATACGATCTAGTGTCACTTTAAGCAATAACGGTCCATACAATATATTATCCAAACTTACAAACATGTACAAGTTTCTACTCCATTAGTTAATATAATTAACTACCGTATTCTTCAATGGATGTTCATATAACTTAAACCACAATCAAAAACACAATTCTTGGAATTAAGACATGTATATAAATATATAAAAATATACAAGAATATCATAAAAATATAGATTCCTATTGTATTTACCGGTATGGCTCATAAATTCATATACGTTTGATTACTCTTGTGTTCAGGAAATAATCACACGCTAGTATTCGGTAACCCAGCTCCCTACCAACGAAGTAACCCATGTCCGGTTATATCCAGTCAACTTACTATTTACTTATTTCTTCCCTGAAACCGTCCAAATTTATTCAAGTAATATTATTTTCGTCAGAACTGCGTTTCTCTTCCAAGCTGCGTTTCTCTTCCGACTCCGAGCTGCATTTCTCTTCCGAGCTGCGTTTCTCTTCCGAGCTGCATTTCTCTTCTGAGCTGCGTTTCTCTTCCGAGCTGCATATCTCCCTGACAAATCCTAACATCAATGCAATTAATGTGCGTACATCACTTTTAGCATGTTTTATTCAAATTGCTGGCATAAAAACACCGACATTAGCATACAGGGTAAAATATCGTTTTTGTTTTGTTTTGTTCATTCTGGATATATTTAAAGGCTTTTGCAAACAACATAGATCCAGATCAGGCACATCGTGATCAGGATCTATGTTGCTTGCTACATAGCCAAGTGTCTTAGCAAGATCATCTGAATAGCAAACAGCATAGTGCTTGATCAGATGGTACGTTCTGTGGTGGCTGATCTGGCTCTATGTTCTTTGCAAATACTGTTTAAACGGTATCCACAATGAAATGGGTTAACATGAATACAACTTTAATCCTTTGCGTGCTAACAGCAGATAAAATCACTTTTACAAACAGCATAGAGCCTGATCAGATGGCACAGAACATTTGGCTGAATAGCAAACAACATAGAGCCTGATCAGATGGCACAGAACATTTGGCTGAATAGCAAACAACATAGAGCCTGAGCAGACGCGGAGTTACTCTGGATCTACGTTGTTTGCAAATAAGATTTTATTTACTCAGCAGGCAAAGGGTTGATATCAGTTATTGCACTGTGAATGCAGCTTCAAGATTCAGTAATCATAATATAGTCGAAATCAGCGTGTCCAAATCCTGCAGTACCGAATGCTGGGAATCCATTACTAAACTTTGTCGGCATTCTAACACCAAACACGAGTTTATCATTCACATATCCCTCCGCAAAACCTCCCTGAAAACAAACAAAGCTTATATAAGAAACGTAGCACTACCCTTTCCTTCATAGAGATTTAGGTAAACATATCTATTATATCTCCATACAAACGACAGCCATTTAATCTGGTTAATCTGGGTCACATCACCACCCCCTGGTTAATCTGGGCCACACCATCGCGCCCTGGGTAATCTGGGCCACACTATCACCCCTGGGTAATCTGGGCCACACTATCACCCCTGGTTAATCTGGGCAACACCATCACCCCCTGGGTAATCTGGACAACACCATCACCCCCTGGGTAATCTGGGCCACACCATCGCCCCCTGGGTAATCTGGACTACACCATCGCCCCCTGGGTAATCTGAGCCACACCATCATCCCATGGGTAATCTTGGCCACACCATCATCCCCTGGGTATTCTGGGCCACACCATCGCCCCCTGGTTAATATGTGCCATACCATCACCCCCTGGTTAATATGTGCCATACCATCACCCCCTGGTTAATCTGTGCCACACCATCACCCCCTGGCCACATCATCGCCCCCTGGGTAATCTGGGCCACACTATCACCCCCTGGGTAATCTGGGCCACACTATCACCCCCTGATTAATGTGGGCCACAACATCGCCCCCTAGTTAATCTGGGCCACACCATCACCCCTGGGTAATCTGGGCCACACTATCGCCCCCTGGGTAATCTGGGCCACACCATCACCCCCTGGGTAATCTGGGCCACACCATCATCCACTTGGTTAATCTGGGCCACACCATCACCCCCTGGGTAATCTGGGCCACACCATCATCCACTTGGTTAATCTGGGCCACACCATCACCCCCTGGGTAATCTGGGCCACACCGTCACCCCCTGATTAATCTGGGCCACACCATCACCCCATGGTTAATCTGGGTCACATCACCACCCCCTGGTTAATCTGGGCCACACCATCGCCACCTGGGTAATCTGGGCCACACCATCATCCACTGGTTAATCTGGGACACACCATCACTACCTGGGTAATCTGGGCCACACCATCACCCACTGGGTAATCTGGGCCACACCATCGCCACCTGGGTAATCTGGGCCACACCATCATCCACTGGCTAATCTGGGCCACACCATCACCCACTGGGTAATCTGGGTCACACCATCACCCCCTGGTTAATCTGGGCCACACCATCACACTGGGTAATCTGGGCCACACCATCGCTCCCTGGGTAATCTGGGCCACACCATCGCTCACTGGTTAATCTGGGCCACACCATCACGATCCACACCATCACCCCCTGGTTAATCTGGGCCACACCATCGCTTCCTGGGTAATCTGGGCCACACCATCGCTCACTGGTTAATCTGGATCACACCATCACGATCCACACCATCACCCCCTGGGTAATCTGGGCCACACCATCGCTCACAGGTTAATCTGGGCCACACCATCACGATCCACACCATCTCCCCCTGGTTAATCTGGGCCACACCATCACCCCCTGGTTAATCTGGGCCACACCATCACCCCCCTGGGTAATCTGGGCCACACCATCACCCCCTGGGTAATCTGGGCCACACCATCACCCCCTGGGTAATCTGGGCCACACCATCACCCCCTGGGTAATCTGGGCCACACCATCACCCCTGGTTAATCTGGGCCACACATCACCCCCTGGTTAATCTGGGCCACACCATCACCCCCTGGTTAATCTGGGCCACACAATCACCCCCTGGGTAATCTGGGCCACACCATCACCCACTGGGTAATCTGGGCCACACAATCACCCACTGGGTAATCGGTGCCACACAATCACCCCCTGGGTAATCGGTGCCACACAACACCCCCTGGGTAATCGGTGCCACACAATCACCCCCTGGTAATCTGTGCCACACAATCACCCCTGGGTAATCTGGGCCACACATTCACCCCCTGGGTAATCGGTGCCACACAATCACCTCCTGGGTAATCGGTGCCACACATTCACCCCCTGGGTAATCGGTGCCACACAATCACCCCCTGGTTAT
Source organism: Archivesica marissinica (assembly GCA_014843695.1). NCBI lineage: Eukaryota > Metazoa > Mollusca > Bivalvia > Venerida > Vesicomyidae > Archivesica > Archivesica marissinica. Next base: position 55,987,015 of record CM026393.1, on the reverse strand, counting down.
TCTGGGCCACACAATCACCACCTGGGTAATCGGTGCCACACAATCACCCCCTGGGTAATCTGGGCCACACAATCACCCCCTGGGTAATCTGGGCCACACAATCACCCCCTGGGTAATCTGGGCCACACAATCACCCCCTGGGTAATTGGTGCCACACATTCACCCCCTGGGTAATTGGTGCCACACATTCACCCCCTGGGTAATTGGTTCCACACATTCACCCCCTGGGTAATTGGTGCCACACAATCACCCCCTAGGTAATTGGTGCCACACATTCACCCCCTGGGTAATTGGTGCCACACAATCACCCCCTGGGTAATCGGTGCCACACAATCACCCCCTGGTTATTCTGGGCCACACAATCACCCCCTGGGTAATCGGTGCCACACAATCACCCCCTGGGTAATCTGGGCCACATCATCACCCCCTGGGTAATCTGGGCCACACAATCACCCCCTGGGTAATCTGGGCCACACAATCACCCCCTGGGTAATCTGGGCCACATAATCACTCCCTGGGTAATCTGGGCCACACAATCACCCCCTGGGTAATCTGGGCCACACAATCACCCACCTGGGTAATCGGTGCTACACAATCACCCCCTGGGTAATCGGTGCCACACAATCACCCCCTGGGTAATCGGTGCCACACAATCACCCCCTGGTTATTCTGGGCCACACCATCGCCCCCTGGGTAATCTGGGCCACACATTCACCCCCTGGGTAATCGGTGCCACACAATCACCTCCTGGGTAATCGGTGCCACACATTCACCCCCTGGGTAATCGGTGCCACACAATCACCCCCTGGTTATTCTGGGCCACACAATCACCACCTGGGTAATCGGTGCCACACAATCACCCCCTGGGTAATCTGGGCCACACAATCACCCCCTGGGTAATCTGGGCCACACAATCACCCCCTGGGTAATCTGGGCCACACAATCACCCCCTGGGTAATTGGTGCCACACATTCACCCCCTGGGTAATTGGTGCCACACATTCACCCCCTGGGTAATTGGTTCCACACATTCACCCCCTGGGTAATTGGTGCCACACAATCACCCCCTAGGTAATTGGTGCCACACATTCACCCCCTGGGTAATTGGTGCCACACAATCACCCCCTGGGTAATCGGTGCCACACAATCACCCCCTGGTTATTCTGGGCCACACAATCACCCCCTGGGTAATCGGTGCCACACAATCACCCCCTGGGTAATCTGGGCCACATCATCACCCCCTGGGTAATCTGGGCCACACAATCACCCCCTGGGTAATCTGGGCCACACAATCACCCCCTGGGTAATCTGGGCCACATAATCACTCCCTGGGTAATCTGGGCCACACAATCACCCCCTGGGTAATCTGGGCCACACAATCACCCACCTGGGTAATCGGTGCTACACAATCACCCCCTGGGTAATCGGTGCCACACAATCACCCCCTGGGTAATCGGGGCCACACAATCACCCCCTGGGTAATTGGGCCACACAATCACCCCTGGGTAATCTGGGCCACACATCACCCCCTGGGTAATCGGTGCCACACAATCACCCCTGGGTAATCGGGCCACACATTCACCCCCTGGGTAATGTGCCACACATCACCCCCTGGGTAATTGGGCCACACAATCACCCCCTGGGTAATCGGTGCCACACAATCACCCCCTGGGTAATCTGGGCCACACAATCACCCCCTGGGTAATCGGTGCCACACAATCACCCCCTGGGTAATCTGGGCCACACATCACCCCCGGGTAATTGGGCCACACAATCACCCCTGGGTAATCTGGGCCACACAATCACCCCTGGGTAATCTGGGCCACACAATCACCCCCTGGGTAATCTGGGCCACACAATCACCCCCTGGGTAATCTGGGCCACACAATCACCCCCTGGGTAATCTGGGCCACACAATCACCCCCTGGGTAATCTGGGCCACACAATCACCCCTGGGTAATCTGGGCCACACAATCACCCCCTGGGTAATCTGGGCCACACAATCACCCCCTGGGTAATCTGGGCCACATAATCACCCCTGGGTAATCTGGGCCACACATCACCCCCTGGGTAATCTGGGCCACACAATCACCCCCTGGGTAATTGGGCCACACAATCACCCTGGGTAATCTGGGCCACACAATCACCCCGGGTAATCTGGGCCACACATCACCCTGGGTAATCGGTGCTACACAATCACCCCCTGGGTAATCGGTGCCACACAATCACCCCCTGGGTAATCGGTGCCACACAATCACCCCCTGGGTAATCGGTGCCACACAATCACCCCCTGGGTAATCGGTGCCACACAATCACCCCCTGGGTAATCGGTGCTACACAATCACCCCCTGGGTAATCGGTGCCACACAATCACCCCCTGGGTAATCGGTGCCACACAATCACCCCCTGGGTAATTGGGGCGTTGCCTCCATAAGTTTATTAGTCATTTTATTTTTGGATGACAGTTCAAGATACAAAAGACGCTCAAATTGCAGAAACATGCCCGGTGTATAGCACCGATACACGAGACCTCGGTTTATAGCCCCATCTGAAAAACTGTTAATATTATTAGGGTCAGACGGGGAATCGAACCTGCAATCCGTAGTCAAACGCGTGAACCACAAGACCACAGACCAGTCCAACTTGACGAATCCTATACATTAACAGTTATATTCAGTTGTAAATTGTGACGTCAAATTGGTGCGACAGTGGAAACATGTAAATATTTCCCAGAATAGACACATGATCCAAGTATTTTCTTGGCAGATGAAGTATCTCTAACACAGATAGGGTAAGACTTATTAATTTAACCCTTTTCTCCACATAAACACAAAACAACACATTTATTGCTTCACACATACATGTATAGCCGCCGTTCCATTCTGTTATCTATTCCCTTACCGTCATTTGCTATGTATAACGCGCACTTTTATTACTGAAATCCTTGAGGAATTTGTTTAGTGCGCATTATACACGGGTACAGCCGTCACAACATTTTTTTCCAGGTGAAATTTCGACCACCACTTTTTGGTAGTTATGTTATATTATTATGTTATTCGGGTTTTACGCCTGCATCAGCACCATTTTGGGCTATATCGCCGGCGGGCAGTTTACTTGTACTTGGGTGCACCAACCTCCGTAAGAAACTGCCAACTTTTTCATATAAATGAGACACGGTCTGAGCGGGGCTCGAACCCGTGACCATCAGTGATGATAGGTTACAGTGGTATACAAGTCAGCGACCGTAACCACTCGACCACGGAGGCGGACTCTATTCCCTTATATATTATTTATTGAGTATGTTGTACAGTGTGACTATTGCTGATCAGCAATACATTTAAACCTGTGTTAGTGGTCACCTCCATTAAGCAGTCAACCTGTATTAAGCAGCCAATTTCCAGATTCCCAATATGTTGGTTTAAACAGTATTTATTCCAATAAATTTACATGTATAACACAACAAATGTTACAAATTACATAAATTGTGAATGGTTTGGATTGGAAAACAAGTTTTCAGAAAACTTATATTAATTCCTCTCCAAAGATTCCCAATATGTTGTTTTTACTATACATGTGCCCTCTACTAAGCAGCCACCTGTGCTAAGCTTTCTGTGATTCCCTTGGCTGGCTGCTTAAGACAGGTTTGACTGTACTGAGAAATTAGCCTCTTCTCTTCTTGAGTAAATGGTTAAACAAGGTAATGTATAAATAGAGAAAGGGATCTATATTATGCCCCCATATATTCCACGTAGTCATCGCGAAATATTAATATATATTGAAACCATACTTGGTGTATAATGTAATTTTAATACGAATATTTGTTCTGGATTTGTAATTTTATTTTTCAAGTTGCACAATTTACATGTATGTATGTAGCATTGACGTGTATGTAGCAATCTTATATCAAACACCAGGGTGTCTGTAAGAATCTTCCGACAGTTCATACACGTTACTATAGCTTGTTTGATTTTGGGGTAAGTTACACAAACAGCTTATGTCATATGGCGACTCACCAGTTTTTATTGGTGGAGGATGACCCCGAGCGGGAACCCGGGTAGAACCTCTGACCTACTGCAAGTCAGCTGGATAGTTTCCTCACTTGAAAGAATTCAACACCCCGGGGGAGATGGTGTGGCCCAAATTACCAAGTGGAAGTCGCGATAGCTCATCAGTGGTAGCGCATTCGCTTCACGTGCGAAAGGCTCGGAGTTCGAACCCCGCTGGAGCCATTACGATTGTGTCCTTAGGCAAGGCATTTAAATTCCACATTGCCTCTTCTCTCTCCCTCGTGGTGATGGATTCCATCAGGAATGAGGTCTCGAGAGTGATTAATATAAGTTATAAGAACTTGTTTCGCAATCGAGCTAAAATAAATTTATATAAACCCAAATGGGATTAGAAATGAGGGGCAAGTATGGTGCATATCATAAAAAGAAAATATTTCACCCATAAACAGAAACAATAACAACAAATACCAGTATAAACTTTATTTATAATACATCGATCATGACATAACCATATATTAATCACTCTTGTTGGCGCGGATGAAAGCGTGTATATGGTCATTCGTGTGGGAGGAAACCGATCTGACGACACCGTACCGTACAACTTCTTATACTTCTGGGTCCGAGGATCGAACACAGGTCGCATTGGTGAGCGGGCTAACCACTGTGAAAATAACAAAACAAAATTCTCGACAATTGTACATTAAAAGTGTTTTGTGGGTAAGAACGTGCACTAACCTTTACTTTTAATCCTAATTTGTTGAAACCTTTGGCTTTAAGATTGGGTGCTGAGCCGTAGCCTAGTAAAGTTGCTCTTCCTGTAAAAACAAACAATAACATTTATTCCATACATTGCTTACAACAGTTATCTATAGTACAAGTAAATATCGTTGTGCGACCTACCAGTTGCCCTGACCTTCCATACAAAATTTCATCGAAAAAAGTATTAACTTTATTAATAACTCTCGTTGGCATGGATGACTGTGTACAATCAGGGATCATTCTAGAGGACGATGTGTGCGAAATTGTCGCCTAGGGACCCTGACTTCGCCCTCTGGGGGCCCCACTTCTCCCTAAAAAAAAATTATTTTTTGGTTTTTACGATTTTCAAACAAATTTTGTCTAGTAAGATACACTGGCCCATTATAAAGCACTCCTATTCAAATGTTGTATTTAATGGTTGTACTGTGCATTTTAACCCTATTTTGCAGAAGTATATTAAAGAACACCATTTAAGAAAGCGATCACACGCTTTCTTACTTCTCCCAAAAATTCTGACCTAGAATGAACTCTGACAATATATGTGGTTATTCATGTGTTTGTGTATTTTACGTTTATTTATCGTCGCTACCGGTTGCCCATAACAGCGACACCTCCTGAAGAGATTAGTCATGTTAGATTTTTGGACGATAGTGCAATGATGGTTCTTCATGTGGGAGTGAACTGGAGTACCCAGAGAAATCCCACCTGTTCGATCTGGCGACTACTGTACCATTTCACATACTTCCCGGTTCTAGGATCAAACCCTGGTTGCACTACACTAATCGGATAGCCTTATCAAAATTAACAAAGCGATTACATATATGTCATGTGAACATACTGTATACAGACAAACAGAGGAAACCTGATGGCCGACACAACTATAGGATTTTATTTCATCAAGTGATCACCGAAATGTGTATTTCGTTATAAATATACTAATAAACACATCGTTTTCTTTTATGATTTCCAATGATTTTGACTTATATTTTGTTTTCAAATTTATTCATTTTAACTGCCCTGTGGGGAGCCTCATTGCACTACATGACACAACTGCACAACCACTTATGTTAGTGTGAACGTCCGCAATAAGAAATACTTCCTGTATAATTTTCAAGTTAGTTTCTGTTTGCTGTCAAAATTAAAAACTACAGACAAAACAAATTCATTAGAATATATTACTAATAGTTAACTGTTCATGATGGTCAGAAAATGGTAAAATACAAAAGTACATGTACAGACAAACAGAGGACAGCTGTTGGCCGACACAACCTACGCTAATAGCTCATTTTGTAAATAGCGATTACAGGTTTTCTTTGTTTTGTTTGTTCAAAGGTTTTACGCCTGCATCAGCACCATTTTGGGCTACATAGCCGGCGGGCAGTTACCTAACAACACCTTTCCTGGGCAGGCTCCAGTGGTAAAACAGTACTTGGTGCTCCAACCTCCGTAAGAAACTGCTAACTTTTTCGTATATAATGAACCAGTGACAATCAGCAGCTGTAACTACGGAGCTCCGACCACGGAGGAGGACTGTCAAGAATTTAGTCTGGCCAAATTCTTCCCAGGATAACACGTCTTACTTTACAAAACAGGCCAAAGCAACACAGGAATCCATACAATTTGTCCAAGACTTACGTATATCTCCCCAGAATTCATAGGTTGCCGTCTTTGGGAACACATAGAACATAAACCCCTGCCCACCCTCGGTATAGCAGCCCCCGGTGATGATACGCTGAGCAAGGAACACACCCTCTGTGGCATTTGGCATATCTATAGAGACAGATGTCTCTACATATATATCTGTCCTGAAATATCAACATTCTAAATAAATAAATATATATACACATGTTGTCGCATTTAGATATCTTTAATATGAAATAGGCACTACCTGGGGAACGGGGAAAGCCGATAAAGAGTTGAAGTAATAATCACTGAAATAGACATAATAGAATGAATAGGACTACATCCTGGAGATACAGACCAATAACGGGTTGACGGCAAAATCATTTACTGAAATATACATTATAGAAGGAAAGGGTTGAAGGCAAAATCAATTACTGAAATATACATTATAGAAGGAAAGGGCTGAAGGCAAAATCAATTACTGAAATATACATTATAGAAGGAAAGGGCTGAAGGCACAATCAATTACTGAAATATACATTATAGAAGGAAAGGGCTGAAGGCACAATCAATTACCGAAATATACATTATAGAAGGAAAGGGCTGAAGGCAAAATCAATTACTGAAATATACATTATAGAAGGAAAGGGCTGAAGGCACAATCAATTACTGAAATATACATTATAGAAGGAAAGGGCTGAAGGCACAATCAATTACTGAAATATACATTATAGAAGGAAAGGGTTGAAGGCAAAATCAATTACTGAAATATACATTATAGAAGGAAAGGGTTGAAGGCAAAATCAATTACTGAAATATACATTATAGAAGGAAAGGGCTGAAGGCACAATCAATTACTGAAATATACATTATAGAAGGAATATGACTACATCCCGGGGATACAGACCCATAAAGGGTTGAAGGCAAAATCAATTACTGAAATATACATTATAGAAGGAATAGGACATCTAAGTAGATTAAGAGGATATTTGTTTGTTTCAGTGTATGATCGATTTATATTTCACCGAATGAACATTGAAAGCATTATTATCACGAATGACGATGGCCACTATAGCTTTCTATGTTCATAAATGAAATATTATTCGATCATTCAATTAAAGGGACATTACATTGCAAAAAGCAAATAAAATACATTTTTTCACGTATAAATGCATTGCTACTACAAATTCTTGCAAATACATCCAACACTAACATTGAATCAATAAACAGTGTTTTTGTGGAATACAAGTTTTCAAAATTGATCAATAGCATACTATATTAACATACATTATCTGAACTCAAACCAACAACCACACAATCCTGTACCTGTGTACCACAATTTCAATATTCAAAAAGGTCTCGAGAGTGATTAATATAAGTTGTAAGAACTTGTTTCATAATCGAGCTAAACTAAATTTGTATACAATCAAACCTGTGTTAGCGGTCACCTCCATTAAGCAGCCAACCTGTATCAAGCAGCCATTTTCCAGATTCCCAATTGGTTGTTTTATTATATATTTGACCTCTATTAAGCAGCCACCTGTGCTAAGCAGACACTTTTTCTGACTCCCTTAGCTGGCTACTTAAGACAGGTTTGACTGTACACTAATCAACAATTTCAATATTCAAAACTCCCACATACCACGTTATGTTTCCTATTAAGGCCAGAGTAAAGTTTTCCGTCTCACACCAATCTACAGGGGGCAATATGGCCATCTGACGCAGAACTTTGTTATTGGGTGGTGGTGTAACGATCACCTCGAACGAGCCTGCCATCGGGGCGACAAAATATGGCTCTTGATGCTCCACAGTATCTGTAAATCACGAGGGAGTTGATAAATAAATGTGGATGTCGTGATAGAGCAGTGGTAGCGTGTTCGCTTCAGGTGCGAAAGGCCTGGAGTTTGAGCCCCACTGGAGCTGTTACAATTGCACCTTTAGGCAAGCAAGGCATTTAAATTCCCATGTTGCCAATGCGCTATCACGACTTCCCTATCTCACAATGGTCAAGAATCCAATAGAGAATCCTGGGACCAGATCACCTCCAAAATCTAATGGGTTCATCCTTGACACAAGCCCAACCCATCCACCAAATTTCATGAAAATCTGCCACCATACTATGGCCTCAATGTGGCTTCCTGTCTTATTAGTCAGGTCAAAATATAGTTTATCCCCCAAAAAGACGCCATATTTGATTTTTGTGCTACACATATAGGCCAACATCATTTTTAATGTGTTCTTTGCCCCCAAAAACCTAGGGATAGACACCAAGATCATCAAATTTGAGTTGATAGTTACATAGTTATGATCATTAAGAGGTTGCGTCGGCCATCTTGGACGCCATTTTGAAAAAAAACTTTTCCGAGGGTCCTACTTTGGTAAACTTTTAGTATGTTATAAAGTATACTAAACCCTACCAGAATCAGTTGAGAAACCTTTTGTAGCAATTTTTTAGGGGTTGAGGGGGTATTTTCCATATTTTTTGGTTTTAAAAATGTGCTAAATGGATCCATAATTACGTTTTATAAAAGAAAGCACCCTTGACACTGAAAATTTCATCCACTTGATTTATACATGGTCTGGTGTACATTTTATCAACCCGTCTTACATGCAAGTGCGTGCCAAAACACAGATTTCAGGATGAAAATAGGGGGTTCGTCTTATAGGCAAGTACATGCCAAAACCCACAGATTTCAGGATGAAAATAGGGGGTTGTCTTATAGGCGAGAACGCTCTATAGGCAAGTATGGATGGTAGTTGTGTTGTTCTGTGAATATATCCAGTTTTTATTCCTGCAGAGTTCTTACTAACCAAACAAGCACATAGTCTGCAATATGCTTGTTGTATGACATCACCACGCGTGTAAGATCATTTTTTATCACATTACAATATCGGGTTTTAATCATATTTTTGTACAAAATAATGCTGCTACTTGGAGCCAACTGTCAATTCAAATTATCATGACGTCACTAAGTTGTCACGACGTCACTAAGTTGTCATGACGTTACTACACAAAGCAGCGTTATTTATGTTTGAAACAGCGTTATAATTGCGTCAAGACTTCTTTTAAATCGCCCTTTGTCTTACGATTAACATTATGTACCAGACAGACAGCGGGGGTTAATAAATGTGTGCTTAAGGTATGGTGTACTCAACAAAATATCGTCCTTTACATATACAGCTCCATACATTTAGGATCCTACCCGAGTGGCGATTTCATATCATTTTTTATGAAACGAGTTTTGGAATTTTGCTATTAAGCGAGTCTTTTGTCTTACCAGTAACGTTATGTACCAATTCAAACAGAAATATGCATAATTTAAAGCTTAATTAACAAATTATAAGGATTATTCTCTCAATCCTTCCAGGTGTTATTACACGTGTGTACATATAAGAAATTATGATATCACTGTATTACACTGAATACAAGCAAAGTTATGTGATAAATACATTACAGTAACACCTGTGTTAGTGGTCACCTCCATTAAGCAGCTAACCTGTATTAAGCAGCCAGTTTCCAGATTCCCAATTTGCTGTTTTATTATACATTTAAACTATATTTATTTTACAACGATTGCATAGCAAGTTTTAACTTATATTAATCACTCTCGTTGGCGCGGATGAAAGTGTATATGTGGTCATTCGTGTGGGAGGAAACCGGAGTACCCGGAGAAAACCCACCTGTCCGATCTGGAGACCACCGTACCATCTCACATTCTTCCAGGTCCGAGGATTGAACCAGGGTTGCAATGGTGAGAAGCTAGCACGCTAACCACTGCGCTAATCAGACAGCCTGCTATACATTTGACCTTTATTAAGCAGCCACCTGTGCTAAGCAGCCACTTTCTGCAATTCCCTTGGCTGGTTGCTTAAGACAGGTTTTACTTACCTTCAAAATTGTCCATGTACGGCAGAGGGAATGGAGCGGGGTCTGGGGGCGGGGAGTAGATTCCCTTGGTTGCATTTTCTACTGTACTCAGCGTATATACCTGATTGATGTCTACATCCAGCGTAAATATTCCATTGAAGTCAGGCTAAAACACAAATATATAGAGGATATTTGTTTGTTTTGAGTGAATATGGTTTATATCTCACTTCGAAGTGAGAAAATATTGTATTCCATATTTACTCAAAACAAACAAATTTTCTTTTTATTTTATGTTAATTGGTGAAAAACAAACACAAAATGAAGAAATTAAAATAGCTGGCTGCTGTGTTTTTGCGCGGATGAATACATATATAACAATATATTGTTACAATTTGCAGTGACAAAATTAGAGACATTGTCAGTTGTATTTCGCTTTTGATTTGTTTCATAACAAAAACAATAATACAGGTAAATAGTGTCATTGAAGCGGTGCAAGTTGGTGTATTGGGAAGGGAGATAATAAAAAAAGTAGTCCGGCAAAATACAGTGATATGCAGTGAGTGATATGGATTATATCTCACTAATAGAACACTGTATTTCATCAATTAGCATAAAATGAATAGGCCTACAGCACGGTATAATGATTTGCTAAAAGACAGAGAAATAGTTTATTAAATTCCAGTAAGCTGTCAAACCCATGAGGACATACATACATATTATATACAGTTAACGAACAGTGCAAACATAATGCATAAGTTAAATACAAATCAATGTGAGCTCAATTAAAATAAATAGATAAAGTGAGAGTAGTCTAACACATAAACGTTATTATCACGTCATTAACATTCCTGTCGACGAAATGTCAGGGGAGGTAACCAGAGTCACATAGTAGGTCTACTCCAAGAGTTGCAGATCAGGAAATCCCACCAAAGGGCTGAAGATGTGTAGATAGATAGATAGATTTCTTTATTTATAGAGGGTGACCTAATTAGTTTTGAACTAATCCTCCTTAGGGCCCTCTTCAATTTGTTAACACTATAGAATAAATGTACATACACAATAATTATAACATAGTTATGCCGTACAATATACATGCATAATGTTGTACAATGTAACTTAAACAACAGCCTAAGTAAATCAGGTACTTTGATAGAAATACAAAACGACATAAGCATATTGATTTACAATCATTGCAAAGAACGAGGCTCTTTGCAACTCTATGTAGGTGGTAAATTTATTTTCTCACTTTTCTTTTGCTTTTGATGCACTTTACAAATTATGTCAGCACATCAATGGCGTATGAATTTACTATAAAAGTGATGAGGTCATTGGAATGTGACAATTTACTCACATTGATGTTGATTGTCACTTAAAAGTAAACACCACATACATGTTAAGTTAAACGGATTAATTTCTTTAAAGTTAAACCTTTACATCCAACTCGGGTAAAGATTCAAATAATCTGTTACTTTAACCATCATAATTAAAGGAAATAATACATAACAAGTTTAACGGATTAATTTCTTTTAAAGCTAAACCTTTACATGAAAGATTCAAATAATCTATAACTTTAACCATCATAATTAAAGGAAATAATACATAACAAGATTTAAAGGTGCGACTAAAAATGTACATAGTGTTACAAACAATGCAAGTGCATTGTGGGACGATGGGTAATAGTAGTCACGTGAACAACACATGTATCACGTATCACCATTCTCATAATGACGTAACGTCACAGCAGATATTACTGTTATCCAATGAAATGATACAAATTTGGACGAAGAAATGAACGGAAACTACTGGACTTGTTCGTGATATCTAATTAGCATAAAGTAGTCCCCTTGTCTACTCGGTTAGACAGATTTGTCTCACACACCCAAAACGGCGCCAAATGCCTGTCTATAGGTGAGAAATGTGTGTTGCAAATGTTTTAACAAGACAAGCCATTACAATAATTACTCAGTTCATACATTCAAGCTTTGTTTATTTTAAATGTTTTTTTGGTTTTAAGCCTTTGCCTGTTAAGTAAATAAAATCATATTTGCAAACAATATAGATCCAGATAAGTGCTATGATCAGGATCAATAGTTTATACAAATTTATTTTAGCTCGATTGCGAAAACAAGTTCTTACAACTTATATTAATCACTCTCGAGACCTCATTCCTGATGGAATCCATCGCCACGTGGGAGAGAGAAGAGGCACCTTGGAAATTAAATGCCTTGCATAAGGGCACAATCGTAACGGCTCCAGGATCTATGTTGTTTACTATTCAGCCAAGTGTTTTAGATCCGAATAGCAAACAGCATAGAGCCTGATCAGAGGTAATAAATATATATATATATAAATCAAATATCATTTCTAGTCAAAAACAACTGAAATCATTTGGGGGGGGAGGGGGATACTAACTATTAATTATCAAAATGTTTTTTCCCCCTAAAATGTGTGTTTTCCATAGAAAATGATATTCATTGATGCTGCAATGTTATTTTGGGTTGTAACATAGTCCTGCGATATAGAAACCCAGGGCGGGAGGGGGGTACAGGGTAAGCACTGGATGCCTGTGCTCCTAACCTGTCTCCAAATTACTTTAAAATAACAAGGTTTTCAGCAAAATAACTCAAGTCCCCTTTGAGAATTTTTTTTTTTTAAGTTTATTTATCGTCGCTACCGGTCGCCCATACGAGCGACGCCTCCTGAAGAGATTAATCATTTTAGATTTTGGAGGACAGTGCAATGATACAGACAGAGACCCATTCCAGAGACTCCTCTGGTTCTTTTACGTGCACGGTGTAAAGCACCGACACGAGACCTCGGTTTAACGTCCCATCTGAAAGACTGTTAATTTTATTAGGGTCAGACGGGGGATCGAACCTGCGATCCCTGGTTTACCAGTCCAGCGTGTTACCACCGGACTACAGATCCGTCTGTCCCCTTCTATATAAATCATTTAAATATTCTCCTGGCAACGCAGACATTCAGAGAGAACTGAATTGGTTCATAAGTATGGTATTTCTCAATGTCTATCTTTGTAAAATACAAAACACACAAAATGTTAGTTTAGTTTATACAAATGTAATTTAGATCGATTGCGAAACAAGTTCTTACAACTTATATTAATCACTCTCGAGACCTTATTCCTGATGGAATCCATCACAACAAGGAAAAGAGAGAGGCTTTGAATGGGAATGTGGACTTTAAATGCCTTGCCTAAGGGCACAACTGTAACGGCTCCAGACGGGCGCAAACTCCAGGCCTTTCACACCTGAAACGAACGCACTACAACTATGCTATCATGACTTCTACAACATATTAGTACATTTCATTGGTTTACACAATATTAATTTAGCTCGATTTTGAATCTTTTTAAATTAATCACTCTTGAGACCTCATTCCTGATGGAATCCATCGCCACGAGGGAGAGAGAAAGGCTTTGAATGGGAATGTGGAATTTAAATGCCTTGCCTAATGGCACAATTGTAACTGCTCCAGACGGGCGCAAACTCCGGGCCTTTCACACCTGAAGCGAACGCACTACAACTACGCTATCATGACTTCTACAAAATGTTAGTACATTTCATTGGTTTACACAAAATTAATTTAGCTCGATTTTGAAAAACATTAGATTAATCACTCTCGAGACCTCATTCCTGATGGAATCCATCGCCATGAGGGAGAGAGAAGAGGCAATGTGGACATAAGTTTCTTGCTTAAATGACACCACCATCGTGGTTCTGACAGGCTCAAACTCACAACTTCTCGGTTACAGTACACCACGGAGGCCCCGCAACATTACATTACACTCACCTCGATAATACCTTTGTCATAGAATAATACAGTGACATTGTCCTGTGCAGAAGTCCCTATCTGACTGAACCATACATGTAGTAGTTGTATTTCTTTCTGAAAAATCAACATTGAAACAAATCTCAACTATGGACAGTGTTGTATTTTGTGTGCTGTCAAACCTGTCCTAAGCAGCCAGCCAATGGATTCACATAAAGTTGCTGCTTAGCACAGGTGCCTGCTTAACAAGACGGCAAATGTATAATAAAATAACATATTGGGAATCTGGAAACTGGCTGCTTAATAGAGGCGACTGCTTAATAAGAGTGCATATGTATAATAAAATAACATAGTGGGAATCTGGAAACTGGCTGCTTAATAGAGGTGACTGCTTAATAAGAGGGCAAATGTATAATAAAATAACATAGTGGGAATCTGGAAACTGGCTGCTTAATAAGGTACTGCTTATAAGGGCATGTACATGTCTGATGGCTCTTAATGAGGTGACTGCTTAATAACTGTATAATAAAAAACATAGTGGGAATCTGGAAACTGGCTGCTTAATAGAGGCGACTGCTTAATAAGAGGGCAAATGTATAATAAAATAACATAGTGGGAATCTGGAAACTGGCTGCTTAATAGAGGCGACTGCTTAAATGCATATGTATAATAAAATAACATAGGTCTAACTGGATGTAATATTACTGATTAAGGCAAATCTATAATAAAATAACATAATGAATCACAGAAACTGGCTGCTTAATAGAGGTGACTGCTTAATAAGAGGGCAAATGTATAATAAAATAACATAGTGGGAATCTGGAAACTGGCTGCTTAATAGAGGCGACTGCTTAATAAGAGGGCAAATGTATAATAAAATAACATAGTGGGAATCTGGAAACTGGCTGCTTAATAGAGGCAACTGCTTAAATGGAGGTGACAACTTACACAGGTTTAACTGTATGTATTATTACTCATTCAGTCAAATCTGTCTTAAGCAGTCAGTCAATGAACTCACAGAAAGTTACTACTGAGCACAGGTGGCTGTCTAGTAGAGGGCAAATGTATAATAAAACATATTTGCAATCTGGAAACAGGCTGCTTAATGGAGGTGACCACTAACACAGGTATGACTTGAACCCATGTATGATGACCATCACTGATGATAGGTTACAATGGTATACAAGTCATCGACCCAAACCACTCAAACACCGAGGTGGACTGCATATAAGACAGATAGAGTAAATAGAAACCACTCAAACACGGAGGTGGACTGCATATAAGATGAATTGAGAAATAGAAACCACTCAAACATGGAGGTGGACTGCATATAAGACGGATTGAGTAAATAGAAACCACTCAAACACGGAGGTGGACTGCGCATAAGACGGATTGAGAAATAGAAACCACTCAAACACGGAGGTGGACTGCATATAAGACGGATTGAGAAATAGAAACCACTCAAACACGGAGGTGGACTGTGCATAAGACGGATTGAGAAATAGAACCACTCAAACACGGAGGTGGACTGCATATAAGACGGATTGAGAAATAGAAACCACTCAAACACGGAGGTGGACTCCATATAAGACGGATTGAGAAATAGAAACCACTCAAACACGGAGGTGGACTGTGCATAATATGGATTGAGAAATAGAAACCACTCAAACACGGAGGTGGACTGCGCATAAGACGGATTGAGAAATAGAAACCACTCAAACACGGAGGTGGACTGCATATAAGACGGATTGAGAAATAGAAACCACTCAAACATGGAGGTGGACTGCATATAAGACGGATTGAGAAATAGAAACCACTCAAACATGGAGGTGGACTGCATATAAGACGGATTGAGAAATAGAAACCACTCAAACACGGAGGTGGACTGCGCATAAGACGGATTGAGAAATAGAAACCACTCAAACATGGAGGTGGACTGCGCATAAGATGGCTTGAGAAATAGAAACCACTCAAACACGGAGGTGGACTGCGCATAAGACGGATAGAGAAATAGAAACAACTCATAAGCAAAGACCAAAGGTAAATTATGCAAAATCATAAAATAAAATGCATGATGCACAACAATAAATTTGCTTTGCTAAAATGCTATTGCAGTTCAGTTTACAGACAGTGCTATGAAAGTCTATGATTTGTTACACCCTTTTAGTTATTTCAATATCAAGTATCGAGTCTGAACAAACTGATTAGTCTTATAGGCAAGTAAGTACGGTATTTGGCTTCTTTCTCACCTTTATAGGCTAGGCAACGATGGACGCTGAAAGTGGAAGGTGACTAGCATACAGCACAACATTGACGTTTGACACAACCAGAGAGAGCAACCATGAGAATGATTTGTTTGTTTGTTTGTTTGGTTTGGGGTTTAATGTCGCACCATCAGTTTACGCCATATGGCGACTTTCTATTTTTTTATATATTATTGGTGGATGAGTATCCCAGGTCATGGTTACATACCCAGGTAGAACAACCGATCTTCCACAAACCAGCTAGATATCTTCCTGGGGATTCGAACCTACAGCAATGAGGGGTAATTGATTTTAAGTCAAGAACAGTAACCTCCCTCTCCCTCGCCCCCCCCCACACCCGTTTAAAAACTATATGTTTATTGGAATTATAGAGTCACATGTACAACTAAGGAAATATAATGATTTTTCAGACGTTCTGGCAACTCTTGGTGCCCTTCCAGCAGCCGGGTCTCAGTGCCCCTCATCCAGGTCTAAATGCCGTCCTTTATACAAATGTTGGTAGCCGTAGAATCATCAATCTTTCGTAAGCCAGCTGATGGATTTATTCCTGCATTAGCACCATTGGGGGCTATATCGCCAGTGGGCAGTTTTTCTAACAACACCTTTCCTGGGCAGGCTCCAGCGGTTAACCAGTACTTGGTGCATCAACCTCCGTAAGAAACTGCCAACTTTTTCATATATCGTAAATGAGACACGACCTGAGTGCATGACCATCAGTGATGATAGGTTACAGTGGTATACAGGTCAAGCGACCGTAACCACTCGACC
Organism: Archivesica marissinica; assembly: GCA_014843695.1. Lineage (NCBI taxonomy): Eukaryota > Metazoa > Mollusca > Bivalvia > Venerida > Vesicomyidae > Archivesica > Archivesica marissinica. The sequence goes on along the minus strand of CM026393.1, from coordinate 55,969,938 downwards.
ACGTAGGCGGAACAGTGAACTGAAGGCACTTCAAAACTAACCAAATATACTTACAAAGCTACCATCCAGTTTAAAACTAACCAAATATACTTACAAAGCTACCATCCAGTTTAAAACTAACCAAATATACTTACAAAGCTACCATCGAGTTTAAAACTAACCAAATATACTTACAAAGCTACCATCGAGTTTAAAACTAACCAAATATACTTACAAAGCTACCATCGAGTTTAAAACTAACCAAATATACTTACAAAGCTACCATCCAGTTTAAAACTAACCAAATATACTTACAAAGCTACCATCCAGTTTAAAACTAACCAAATATACTTACAAAGCTACCATCCAGTTTAAAACTAACCAAATATACTTACAAAGCTACCATCCAGTTTAAAGTTTACGGTTTGGTTCGTAACAGAGAATGGTTGTAGTGATTCATGAAGGCATTGCGAGTCTGTAGCATCCTGGATAATAAAGGAAAAGGAAAGTTAACACATTACCTGCCAAAAGTCGCTTTTGCAAACAGCATAGAGCCAGATTAGACTGCACATTCAGGCTCTATGCTGTTTGCTATTCGGATAGTGGAGCTAAATCATTTGTCTGAATAGCAAACAACATAGATCCTGATCCGATGTGGCGTAATGCCGCGGTTGATCTGGATCTATGTTGTTTGCACATTCCGTCCAATTTATTCAGCAGGACTAAACTCTTTTAAAATAAAACCACAATTTCACTCACATGTAAATTCAAAATGGCGTCAAAAAAAGAACATACGTTTCGGAAACCAATCAAATTTCATGTACCAGAAACGTGTTTTCCGGTATTGTCACATGATTGACACGTTACCTTGTAAAACAAAGCTTTAGACTTCTTGCGTTAAAAAATTAAACAAATATTTCTTGGCATACATTGTATATCTATGTGTAAGGGATTTGTAGGGTACACGTGAACGAGACTAATGAAAAACATCATTATTTACATATTTTAATATTATAATATAATAAAAGGTGAATATTGATCTGTTTTTGCTCATTTTCATGTTTGGCAGTTTTAGCATCTACCATCTACAATAGCATCCAAGTACATGCTACTGACAGCGATGACGTCATTTGCAAACAAATTGGAAAACAGGTGGGTGTGTGGAAATATAGCGACTGACTTACAATAGTTTCAATTATGATTGTGAGTTGAGTTTTATCAGGATTTGTCAGGGCTACATAACTTCCCCCATCCACAAGAATGCCGACGCCCGAGTGATGATTGAGGTAGCTCCAGCCTGGTTCTGTAAACTGCGTGGTGTGGGCTGAAATACGCAGTTTAACAATTAGACAGTCAAAACAAACCATAGAACATCAGCTTACTTATGATTATAATAAAGGTTAGTCAGCAGAAGAAGATCCAGAAGATCCCGAACTTACAACCTACAAACTACAAATTTATTGGCACACTTCATTATGCATATAGCAGCCGAGGAGACAGCAGGCCTGCCAAAACTTGTTCACGAAAAAATACTAGATTTTCCAATAACACAAAAATAAAGCTCCCACGCGACAATGTTAACCCTTTGCACTCTAGCGGCAGATAAAAATCACTTTTGCAAACATCAGAGCCAGATTAGACGACACAAAACATGCCATCTGATCCAGCTCTATTCTGTTTGCTATTCGGATAGTGGAGCTAAAACATTCGGCTGAATAGCAATCAAAATAGATCCCATTGCACTGCGGCTGATCTGGATATATGTTGTTTGCAAATGTAATTCAATATACTCAGCAGTAGTGATGTGCATCGGTTACAAAATCCATAATCGATTAATCGGATGGGTAAATCGATTAGATTATTAATCGGCAATTAATATATTTACAAATCAAAATCAATCCATCTAATGATGCTATTCTAGATTTAGACACAAGACTACCGTCCATATTCGCCTATCAGACGACCCCCCTACTTTGATCCTGAAATCTGTGTGTTTTGGCATGCACTTGCGTATGTATATAAGACAGGTTGATAACATGGATACCAGACACAAGTATAAATTGCATGTTTGTCCAGTGCAGGTTGAAGAAATGTTCAGTCAGAGTGCTTTCTTTTCTCTTAAATATAATTATGAATAATATATTAACACATTTTTAAAAAAATGTTTTTTGTTTTTTTAACACTCGCTTATAACACGGGACGCCACTTCGAGACCATAATCTGGTGGTAAAAATCTCGTCTTATAGATGAGTACAGACCGTAGGAGTTTCCTTGGTGAACAGGAAACTGCGTTTGCCTCGTATCAACGGGGTTGCGAGTTTGAGCCCATGCACACTTGTGGTTCTCCTAGAATTACTTTTTCGGCAACATAGAAGTTCGGAGCAACATGCGCTTTACCTGTCATCCATATTGTAGGGTCGACATCATAGTGTCCACTCCATGGACTGTTGGCTGTCATCAGACCACATCTTTGGTATGGCATACCTTCGTAGTAGGCAGCTATCAGATTCCATGATATTGTACTACAGAAGAGAAACATTACATGGTCACTGATACATCCCTATCATACCATACTAGTGTAGTGCTCTTTTCACTTGTCATAGATTCCATCATAAAATTCCAACCTGCGACTTACCATGTAGAATTCCACTTGCTACTACAGACTCATAGAAGTGTGTTTATAGTTCTTACAACTTATATTAATCATTCTCGAGACCTCATTCCTGATGGAATCCATCGCCACGAGGGAGAGAGAAGAGGCAACGTGTAATTTAAATGCCTTGCCTAAGGGCACAATCATAACGACTCCAGCGGGACTCAAACTCCGGACCTTTCGAACATGAAGCGAACGTGCATCCACTACGCTATCACGACTTCCACAGTTTAGTTGTCTCATAGAAGTGTGTTTTGCAATGATCAACATATTCTGTGGCTAGATGAAGCCTTTTGATGAAATTGAAGAATGTAAGATGGACTCGGACCAGTACAAAATAGGTACAGTCAAACCTGTCCATAAAGGCCACCCTCGGGAAAGTCAAAAAGTGGCCTTTGTTGGCAGGTGGCCTCTCAATAGAGGGTTAAAATGCGTTGAAAATGGCTCGACGGGAGAGAAAAATGGTAGTCTTTAGAGACAGTTTTTCATATGCGGCCTTTATTCGGAGGTGGCCGTTAGCACAGGTTTGACTGTACATATTTTGATCAGTAAATGTGTTTGTTTTTAGGGGTCATATGGCGACTCCCCAGCTATTATTGGTGCAGGAAGACACCGGATTCCCCCTATGAGCAGTATTTCGGGCACGGCCAGGCACATGTGTAGAACCACCCACCTTCTGCAAGCAAGCAGGAAAACTTCCTCACTTGAAAGAATTCAACACCCCCATTTGGATTCGAACCTACAGCGGTGAGGGGCAAGTTAATAGGAGTCAACGACCGTAACCACTCGGCCATGGAGGCCCCTAGACCAGTACAAAACAAAGGTCAAAATGGTGTAACTTACCTGGTCATCAAACCATTCACATAGTTCTGATTCAATATCTGAAATTCAGAAATGAGAACAACGATGTATCACAGATCATATCAACAACGATGTATCACAGATCATATCAACAACGATGTATCACAGATCATATCAACAACGATGTATCACAGATCATATCAACAACAATGATGTATCACAGATCATATCAACAATGATGTATCACAGATCATATCAACAACGATGTATCACAGATTATATCAACAACGATGTATCACAGATCATATCAACAACGATGTATCACAGATCATATCAACAAGATGTATCACAGATCATATCAACAACGATGTATCACAGATCATATCAACAACGATGTATCACAGATTATATCAACAACGATGTATCACAGATCATATCAACAACGATGTATCACAGATCATATCAACAATGATGTATCACAGATCATATCAACAACGATGTATCACAGATCATATCAACAACGATGTATCACAGATCATATCAACAACGATGTATCACAGATCATATCAACAACGATGTATCACAGATCATATCAACAACGATGTATCACAGATCATATCAACAACGATGTATCACAGATTATATCAACAACAATGTATCACAGATCATATCAACAACACTGTATCACAGATCATATCAACAACACTGTATCACAGATCATATCAACAACGATGTATCACAGATCATATCAACAACGATGTATCACAGATCATATCAACAACAATGTATCACAGATCATATCAACAACAATGTATCACAGATCATATCAACAACGCTGTATCACAGATCATATCAACAACAATGTATCACAGATCATATCAACAACAATGTATCACAGATCATATCAACAACAATGTATCACAGATCATATCAACAACAATGTATCACAGATCATATCAACAACGATGTATCACAGATCATATTAATACGCATCGTAAAATATAAATACATAATTCAATGTCGAACGTGTACTGCGAACGTGGTGAGATTGAAAACTTATCTACTTACGGTACTACAATATATGATTTCGAGATTGAAAACTTATCTACCTACTACAACCTGTGATTTTGAGATTGAAAACTTATCTACCTACTACAACCTGTAATTTCGAGATTGAAAACTTAGCTATCTACTATCACGAATAAGTCCAGTAGTTTCCGTTAATTTCCGTCTCCAAATTGAATATATAATTTCATTGGATAATGGCATAATTCGAACACTGTCATGAAGTTACGTCATTATGAGAACAGCAATACGTCATCGATGACGCAATCAACGACGTATCGCTATCATTCATGTGTTGTTCGCATGACTACCATTACTCAGTGACCCACAATGCACTTGCATTGTTTGTAAACATCCCTCGTCAAATCACAGACTGACTGATCTCCCTTTAACTCTTGTTATTTATTACTTCCTTTTATTTTGATGGCTAAAGAAATGAAACTGTTAAATCTAACATGTATAAACACCGCACGATACTGACAACATTATCGGAAGAGTCCCTTGACTTGTTATAGGGGTTTTTATATTACTATATCATATCCAAATTGACTATTTTGTTGTTCTATAAAATTTGAAAATAAAAGTATTGCCAGTCTAACGACTATACCTTCACACTACGTTATCATTCAATTTTATAGACTACAAAATAGTTAATTTGTATATGAAATAGTAATATAAAAACACCGATAACAAGTCAATGGACTTTTCCGATAATGTTGTCATTATCGTGCGGTGTTTATACTTGATGTTCACCTGTAAGTGACACTCAACATCAATGTGAGTAAATTGTCACATTCTAATGAACCTCATCACTTAATAATAAATTCATACGCCATTGATGCATGTATATAGTAGACTGGTATAATTTGCAATGTGCATCAATAATGTAATCAATCAATCAATCAATGTAATGGCTGTCCGATTAGCGCAGTGGTTAGCGCGCTCGTTTCTCACCAATGCAACCCGGTGTCATATGATATTATCACCCGCCTATTTTTTCACCCGCAGGTGAAAATGTCGTGCGATATTTTCACCCGCGGGTGAAAAAAATGCCATGAGATTTTCACCCCCCCTATGAGACTTGGTTAGGGTTAGGGTTAAAATATTGGGGGGGCTGTTGAAAATCTCATAGGGGGGTGAAAATCTCATGGCATTTTTTTCACCCACGGGTGAAAATATCGCGCGGGTGAAAATCTCATGTGACACCGGGTTCGATCCTCGGACCGGGAAGTATGTGAGATGGTATGGTGGTCGCCAGATCGGACAGGTGGGTTTTCTCCGGGTACACTGGTTTCCTCCCACACGGATGACCACATTTACGCTTTCATCCGTGCCAACGAGAGTGATTAATATAAGTTGTTAAAACTTGCTTCGCAATCGTAAAATAAATCAAGTTTAATGTGCATCAAAAGCATAAGAAAGGTAAGAAAATAAAGAGTTGAGTTCTTTACACACATCTTCAGCTCGAGGGTGGAATTTCCTTATCTGCAACTCTTGTAGGTGCTAGATTCATATTAAATCAAGTACAGTCATTATATTGTCATTTCAAGGTTTGCTCCGTGAGCATGGAGGTGGGTGGGGTCCATGGCATTATCTCTTTCAAATAGGGATGGGTTTTGTCGATGGCATGTCAACCGAGGGTCACAGGCACGCAGTGCAGCATATCCGTATATAAACCATTATCTCTTTCAAATAGGGATGGGTTTTGTCGATGGCATGTCAACCGAGGGTCACAGGCACGCAGTGCAGCATATCCGTATATAAACCATTATCTCTTTCAAATAGGGATGGGTTTTGTCGATGGCATGTCAACGGAGGGTTACAGGCACGCAATGCAGCATATCCTTAAATCAACAATTATCTCTTTCAACACTTTCTACACTTACCCTTGCCCAGCACCTGGCCCCTTTCTCATCATTAAAGGAGCTATAATCTTCAGATGCCCACAGTTGTTTTCCCCACATAATGGAGCCCATGTTGCTCTGTGTACTAGAATAGTGGACACTGAAGACAAAAGACAAACACAGGAATGAACTAATCTGCAGGACCACTTTTTATCAACGGTCGTAACTCAGTCTTAGTTAAGATTATTGCTTAAGACCGAGTTACGACATCGTAGCATCTTAGTTAAGACCACGGTCCGTTTAATCAACAAAGTCGCAGCTAAGATATCGTAAATAAAGTCTTAACATTACGACTGGTTCGATGCAGTCGCAACTTCGGAAAAAGTCTTAAAAATGGCCCAGATCTACGTGAGAATCTTGTCAAAGTAATGACAGCTTTAAAGACTCTTTATGCGTTTGTTTTTTCTTCAGTTGGAAAAATAATACTATAATTCATATGTGTGTTTTACATTTAACCCATTTCATTCTGGATACCGTTCAAACGGTATTTGCAAAGAACATAGAGTCAGATCAGCCACCATGGAACATGCCGTCTGATCAGGCTCTATGCTGTTTGCTATTCAAATGATCTTGCTAAGACACTTGGCTATGTAGCAAACAACATAGATCCTGATCAGCACGCAGCGTCACGTTGCGGCTGATCTGGATCTATGTTGTTTGCAAAAACCTTTAAATGTATCCAGAATGAAATGGGTTAATCATATGTTATTGCAAATCAATAGTAAATGTGCCATACACATAAAGCTATACAATACATAGTATCACAATACAAATGGTTTGGGCACACGTTTTAACAACATTAGACAACGGCCCGTACCAAATAGTCAGTTACCAATACATCCAGCAAATCCAAAATTCTCAATTCGGAACGGATTTGAAATTCCGTGCATTCCCACACCTTATCATAATATATTTAGTTTAAAACTATATTATCCAATATATATACATTGTGATTTTGTGTTTCCAAATGAGAAAACGTTTGCCCCTATTGTAGGTAGAGACAGACTAGATATGCTACGTTGGGCGTAGGTCGTGTGTTGGTTTCATCTACGAGTTCCCATTATTAGTAATGTTGGAAAGGACCTCATAGAGACGACAATGATATGTGCGGTGCGGAGGCAGGTCTAGTTTTTGTACAATTGTGTGTGTTTTACGTTTATTTATCGTCGCTACCGGTTGCCCATATGAGTGACGCCTCCTGAAGAGATTAGTCATTTTAGATTTTTGGAGGATAGTGCAATGATACAGACAGATACTCATTCCAGAGTCTCCTCTGGTTCTTTTACGTGCATGGTGTAAAGCACCAACACGAGACATCGGTTTATAGTCCCATCTGAAAGACTGTTAATTTTATTAGGGTCAGACGGGGAATCAAACCTGCGATCCCTGGATTACCAGTCCAGATAATTCATATGCAAATTTATCCTAGCTTTAACTTTAATAAACAACCATTTACAGAGTTAATGGTGATTTTGTTTAAAAAATACCCATAAAGTGTGGTAATTTACAAATGATAATAACACAAAAGTTTGTGTCCATATTTCCGAATTTTACTTTTTAGCATAATAATTTATTTATTGAAAAATGAAAATATCAGACAACAATCACAGTATCTAATCATCCGCTCCTCACAATATCTCAGTGTGTAGCACATTCCTAGTAAACACATAATGGGGCTTTAACAATGACAACATAATCAGTGTAATGACAGTCTGGAACAAAAACCATTTCCAGGAATATATGTTTGCTTGTTTGATTTTTGGGACTTAACGTCTACAAACAACTTCCTGGAAAATAGCTCACCTAGTGTGTATAGAAGCCACTTTCAGGAAAATAGCTCACCTGGTGTGATATTAGAAACTGCTTCCAGGAATACAGCTCACCTGGTGTGTCTAGGAACCACTTCCAGGAATACAGCTCACCTGATGTGTCTAGGAACCACTTCCAGGAATACAGCTCACCTGGTGTGTCTAGGAACCACTTCCAGGAATACAGCTCACCTGGTGTGTCTAGGAACCACTTCCAGGAATACAGCTCACCTGGTGTGTCTAGGGACCACTTCCAGGAATACAGCTCACCTGGTGTGTCTAGGAACCACTTCCAGGAATACAGCTCACCTGGTGTGTCTAGGGACCACTTCCAGGAATACAGCTCACCTGGTGTGTCTAGGAACCACTTCCAGGAATACAGCTCACCGGTGTGGCTAGGAACCACTTCCAGGAATACAGCTCACCTGGTGTGTCTAGGAACCACTTCCAGGAATACAGCTCACCTGATGTGTCTAGGAACCACTTCCAGGAATACAGCTCACCTGATGTGTCTAGGAACCACTTCCAGGAATACAGCTCACCTGGTGTGTCTAGGAACCACTTCCGGTCCACAATAGCTCATCCAGGATCAGCTTACAGAAGATGCCAATTAATTTCACTACTATATGTACCATAGAACCTACGATAGTTACATTATACTTCCTCGACAGAGGTTCACCTGCAGCTGACTAGGCATTGATTGACTCGACAGAGGTTCACACCTGCAGCATGACTAGGACATTGATTGGACTCGACAGAGGTTCACACCTGCAGCATGACTAGGACATTGATTGGACTCGACAGAGGTTCACACCTGCAGCATGACTAGGACATTGATTGGACTCGACAGAGGTTCACACCTGCAGCATAACTAGGACATTGATTGGACTTGACAGAGGTTCACACCTGCAGCATGACTAGGACATTGATTGGACTCGACAGAGGTTCACACCTGCAGCATGACTAGGACACTGATTGGTTGGACTCGACAGAGGTTCACACCTGCAGCACGACTAGGACACTGATTGGTTGGACTCTTACCCAAAATAATCTATGGCAGACGACAGTTCCACATCGAGTAGCATATCTCGTGGTAGATTAGTCTCGTAATTAGACTGGAAATCATCGGGAGCCACAATTTTCACGTGCGCAAAGCCGTTCTTGTCTAAACCTTGCCGTAGCATCTGGATTTAAAATGGATAAAATGGTGCAAACAGGTGTGTTAACCCTTTCCTTCATAGAAGCACTTCTTGACACCATTACCAATACGACATACATTGACAATGTAGTAGCCAAAGCAATGTTCATAATAAAGGCAAGAATCTCGTGTAGCTCCAGTAATATCTATGGAGGTGGCAGGGTTCCCGCAGTCGGTCGCCAAATGTGCCAAAATATAAATAGTGGCGCTAAATTTTGTGAATTGGCGAACATATTTGGTGCAACATATTTTTATTTTTTTTGGGCACATGTTTTGTCATATTTATTTGTTAACTATATGGCTCTTAGTTTGGCTCCAAGATTTTTAAATTGGCTCCAGTGTTTTTCAATTGGCGACAGAAGTGGCGCAGACAAATATTCAGACAGAGGGAACCCTGAGGTGGGATAGATGTGGTGACTACTTATCCACTGCATGATAGCTAAATGGCTGTCATTTGTATGGAAATATAATAGTACATTATCCAAAATCTCTTATGAAGGAAAGGGTTAAATGACGTTTATGCATATGTATGCCCAATTCCAATATCCTCCAGTAAATCAGTATAGCGCAGTGGTAGTGATTTCGCTTCAGGTGCGAACATATACGATTGTGCTCTTAGGCAAGGCATTTACATTCTACATGCCTCTTCTCTCTCCCTCGAGGCGATCAGGAATGCGGTCTCGAGAGTGATTAATATAAATTGCAAGAACTTGTTTTTCGCAATCGACTATATTTGTATAAACTAAACATGCAGCATTCTATATGATTGTTATGGAAGGTGCGTATACTTCTCCATACAATAATAACATAAAACAATGATTATTATTACCTTAAGGTATGTTATATTGTAATCCTGTTCATTCCATTCCTGAAACATCAAACAAAAATGTTTCAAAATCATGGCCAATTGCTCCTCGATTGCAGACAAGAGACTCGACTGCAGATGGGAGACTCGACTGCAGATGGGAGACTCAATTACAGATCGGAGACTCGATTGCAGATGGGAGACTCGATTGCAGATGGAAGACTCGATTGTAGATGGGAGACTAGATTGCAGATGGGACTCAATTGTAGATGGGAGACTCGATTGCAGATGGGAGACTCAATTGCAGATGGGAGACTCAATTGTAGATGGGAGACTAGATTGCAGACAAGAGACTCAATTGCAGATGGTAGACTCGATTGCAGATGGGAGACTCAATTGCAGATGGGGAGACTCGATTGCAGATGGGAGACTCGATTGCAGATGGGAGACTAGATTGCAGATGGGAGACTAGATTGCAGATGGGAGACTAGATTGCAGATGGGAGACTAGATTGCAGATGGGAGACTAGATTGCAGATGGGAGACTTGATTGCAGATGGGAGACTAGATTGCAGACGGGAGACTTGATTGCAGACAGGAGACTTGTTTGCAGAAAAGAGACTTGATTGCAGACAGGAGACTTGATTGCAGACGGGATACTAGATTGCTGATGGGAGACTTGATTGCAGATGGGAGACTTGATTGCAGATGGGAGACTAGATTGCTGATGGGAGACTTGATTGCAGATGGGAGACTTGATTGCAGATGGGAGACTAGATTACAGACGGGAGACTAGATTGCAGACGGGAGACTAGATTACAGACAGGAGACTAGATTGCAGACGGGAGACTAGATTGCAGACAGGAGACTAGATTGCAGACGGGAGACTAGATTACAGACAGGAGACTAGATTGCAGACGGGAGACTAGATTACAGACAGGAGACTAGATTGCAGATGGGAGACTAGATTACAGACAGGAGACTAGATTGCAGACGGGAGACTAGATTGCAGACAGGAGACTAGATTGCAGACGGGAGACTTGATTGCAAACAGGAGATTCAGTGAGAGTGAGAGGGTGGACGGTGGTTAAAAAAAAAACAATTACCCCGATATAGTCGATATCAAGACCGTGGTGCGTTTTGGCTCCTTGGATCCACTTGATGATATACTCGACAGTCCTGCTTGGGTACTTGTATGGAGAATTAGTACCATTACCAACCCAGCCGGAGAACACCCATGGCAATCCATACAATTTGATTTTTGGGTTCCTCTGAAAAAAATATTGCATGCAAGTTTTTTGTTTTTTTTAGCTGTATTGCGAAACAAATTCTTACAACTTTAGTTTAATCGCCATAGATGCCTCATTTCTGGATGGAATCCATCGCCAGGAGTGGGGAGGGAAGAGGCAATGTGGATTTAACTGTTTTGCCTGGTGGGTGGTTTCATTTGTGCTCAGGTTTATTTTCACTTTCTGCATATAAAGCTGCCATTTCAGACTGACCTCAGCCTGGGGTTTGCGCCCAGCTGTACCCCATTACAATTGTGCCCTTAGGCAAGGCATTTAATTTCCACATTGCCTCTTCACTCTCCATCGTGGTGAAGGATTCCATCAGGAATCAGGTCTCGAGTGTGATTAATATAAGTTGTAGGAATTTGTTCCGCAATCGAGCTAAAATAAATTTGTATAAACTAGGTTTCTGACACTGGTACACACATTTTTCACACAAAACTATTTATTTATATTTCGGGTTTTATGCCTGCATCAGCACCATTTTGGGCTATATCGCCAGTGGGCAGATTACCTAACAACACCTTTCCTGGGCAGGCTCCAGCGGTTAACCAGTACTTGGGTGCGCCAACCTCCGTAAGAAACTGCCAATTCGAACCCGTGACCATCAGTGATGATAGGTTACAGTGGTATACAAGTCAGTGACCTTAACCACTCGCCTCGGACTCACACAAAACTGATTGAGCTTATGTGTTTTACGTTTATTTATCGTCGCTATCGGTTGCCCATACGAGCGACGCCTCCTGAAGAGATTAGTCATTTTAGATTTTTGGAGGATAGTGCAATGATACAGACAGAGACCCATTCCAGAGTCTCCTCTGGTTCTTTTACGTGCACGGTGTAAAGTACCGACACAAGACCTCGGTTTAACGTCCCATCTGAAAGACTGTTAATTTTATTAGGGTCAGACGGGGGATCGAACCTGTGATCCCTGGATTACCAGTCCAGCGTGTTACCACTGTACTACGAACCTGTGATCCCTGGATTACCAGTCCAGCGTGTTACCACTGGACTACAGATCCGTCTGTTTGATTGAGCTTGTGTGGAGCAGTGGAATATATGCCGAGTGCACCAGCCTCTATCATTGTTCAATTGATATTCATTTGTCCGCCTCCGTGGTCGAGTGGTTACGGTCGCTGACTTGTATACCACTGTAACCTATCATCACTGATGGTCACAAGTTCTAGCCCCGCTGTCTCATTTATATGAACAAGTTGGCAGTTTCTTACGGAGTTTGGTGCACCCAAGTACTGGTTAACCGCTGGAGCCTGCCCAGAAAAGGTGTTGTTAGGTAAACTGCCCGTCGGCAATATAGCCCGAAATGGTGCTGATGCAGACCTAAAACCCGAAATATAACATAACAGTTTCTGAGACTAATATTTGGTTATTCTTAGAATATTCACTTCATTTCTGAATATATGGAACATCAGGTGATATGAAGCTAAAACCAGGGCAATTAATTTTTTTATTTAAGTTTATTTAACCCATTCCCTCATAGAAGGACCGCTTGACGCCACTACCAATGCGACATACATTGACAATGTAGTAGCCAAACCAATATTCATAATAAAGGACAGAATCTCATGTAGTCCCAGTAATATCTATGGAGGTGGGATAGATATGGCGACTACTTATCCACTGCATGATAGCTAAATGGCTGTCATTTGTATGGAGATATAATAGAATATTAACCTAAATCTCTATGAAGGAAAGGGTTAACGTCGCTATCGGTTGCCCATTTGAGCGACAGGCAGTTTACCTAACAACACCTTTCCTGGGCAGGCTCCAGCGGTTAACCAGTTCTTGGTGCACCAACCTCCGTGAGAAACAGCCAACTTTCTCATATAAAGCGGGGTTCGAACCAATGACCATCAGTGATGATAGGTTACAGTGGTATACAAGTCGGCGACCGTAACCACCTGACCACGGAGGCGGATGGAGCTATTTATAACTGTTACCAATTTGGCTTCTTTCATAATCCACCACTCATATCCTCGCTCGTAATTTTCATCACCATCATAGTAAATATGTGAGGCTTCACTTCCAACTGCAAGAGATAAATACTCTGCATTAACTCTTTGCCTGCTGAGCAACTAAAATCACATTTGCAAACAACATAGATCAAGATCAGCTGTGGAGTAACACATGTTACTGTTAATCAGATGTTTGATAGGTCATATGGCCAATCGGTGGAGGAAGACACCGGGGTGCCCCTCCGAGCATGAACGGTCTGGTGGAGGAAGACACCGGGGTGCCCCTCCGAGCATGAACGGTCTGGTGGAGGAAGACACCGGGGTGCCCCTCCGAGCATGAACGGTCTGGTGGAGGAAGACACCGGGGTGCCCCTCCGAGCAGTCTGGTACCCGGGAAGAACCACCAACCATCTGCAAGCCACCTCACATGAAATAATTTGACACCCTGATGGGATTCAAACAAGCAGTGGTGAGGGGCAAGTGATTTGAAATAAACAATCTTAACCACTCAGCCACAGACGCCCTCTAACTCAAATAGAGCAAGCATAAAATTAATATAAACATACAATAGGTTCATGGAAAGAATTGTTTAGCCGTTTTCGCTTAACCCATTCCCTGTCCACCTCCGTGGTCAAGTGGTTAAGGTCGCTGACTTGTATACCACTGCAACCTATCATCACTGATGGTCACGGGTTCGAGCCCCTCTCAGGCCGTGTCTCATTTATATGAAAAAGTTGGCAGTTTCTTACGGAGGTTGGTGCACCCAAGTACTGGTTAACCGCTGGAGCCTGCCCAGGAAAGGTGTTGTTAGGTAAACTGCCCGCCGGCGATATAGCCCAAAATGGTGCTGATGCAGGCGTAAAACCCGAAATATAACATAAATATAACATAACATAACTCATTCCCTCATAGCCTCGTCGGCTTACATGCTACAGATCTTCATACATTTAGGAGTCATTTACGCATCATATTCAATGGATAAACAATACATTCATAGAGATCACTGGTAATGCTAAAGGGCTGTATCCACCGTAGGCGTTCCTGTTTCATTAACCCATAACTTGTTAATCACAACTAAAGTCGCTTTTCCAAACAACATAGATCCTGATCAGATGACACAGAACTCAGATCAGGCTCTACGCTGTTTGCTATTCAGATAGTTGAGCTAAAACACTTGTCTGAGTAGCAAACAACATAGATCCTGATCAGACGTGGTGCTATGCCGCGGGTGATCTGGATCTATGTTGTTTGAACATTCCTTCCAATTTATTCGGCAGGCTAAGGGTTAACTACGAATGCTTCAATGTAAGTGATAATGGTTCTTTCATGTGGAAAATGGTTAAGTTCGCATCTGTGGTCGAGTGGATAAGGTCGACGACTATACCACTGGAACCTATCCTCACTGATGGCCACGGGTTCGAGCCATGCTCAGACCGTGTCTCTTTATATGAAAATGTTGGCAGTTTCTTATGAAGGTTGGTGCACCAAGTACTGGTTAACCGCTGGAGCCAGCCCCGGAAAGGTAATCTGCCTGTCACTCATATTGGTAACCGGTAGCGACGTCAAATAACTTTAAAAAACAGTTTTTGAACAAACGTTTCCTAGAATTAGAATCAACTTTGTAAGGTCAAAGGATGATACAGCCATATTTGGAAGCATTTTCTATTATTACCCCAAAGACGGATCTGTAGTCCAGTGGTAACACGCTGGACTGGTAATCCAGGGATCGCAGGTTCGATCCCCCGTCTGACCCTAATAAAATTAACAGTCTTTCAGATGGGACGTTAAACCGAAGTCTCGTGTCGGTGCTTTACACCGTGCACGTAAAAGAACCAGAGGAGATTCTGGAATTGGTCTCCAAAATCTAAAATAACTAATCTCTGCAGGAGGCGTCGCTCATATGGGCAACCGGTAACAACGATAAATAAACGTAAAACACATATTATTACCCCACCGCCTATATATATATTGTAATGGTTACGCCTGTGTTCCTCAATGTTTTACATTAGGCCGCTTAACTATGAAACAGTTTCACTCGCAGGCAATAGTACTTTCATTTCTTCACCTTTCATTGACTGGTCATGTGACTTGTTTTGCTTCTGATAGAATCACATGATAGATCGAGCCAATGAAAACGCGTTTAAGCACGCAAATCGTAATTTCCAGATTTTCATGGAAAGCGAACAGACGTAAACATTGGTGTTACACAGAACTGTAAAACGTCAACCGGATGTTCATGGAAAGCGAACAGACGTAAACATTGGTGTTGCACAGAACTGTAAAACGTCAACCGGATGTTCATGGAAAGCGAACAGACGTAAACATTGGTGTTGCACAGAACTGTAAAACGTCAACCAGATGTTCATGGAAAGCGAACAGACGTAAACATTGGTGTTGCACAGAACTGTAAAACGTCAACCGGATGTTCATGGAAAGCGAACAGACGTAAACATTGGTGTTGCACAGAACTGTAAAACGTCAACCGGATGTTCATGGAAAGCGAACAGACGTAAACATTGGTGTTGCACAGAACTGTAAAACGTCAATAAAAAGGAGAAAATGTCGTGCTTTGCGAGCATTAGTGTTGCGGATTTAAACATATTAATTGAAAAGACGGATGCTAGCATCTTAGAACTTTGTTGGGTAACAAAGCAACTATTTCATTGCCCTTAGGGGAACAGTCAAAACTATTGCCCCTCGATGCGGTGGACGACCCCATGAACAATTGAGCAATAGTTCATTGGGTTCTCAATAGCATTGAGGGGCAATAGACTTGACTGTTCCCCGAATGGCAGTTCATTGGGTTGTCAATAGCATTGAGGGGCAATAGACTTGACTGTTCCCCAAATGGCAGTTCATTGGGTTCTCAATAGCATCGAGGGACAATAGACATGACTGTTACCCGAATGGCAGTTCATTGGGTTCTCAATAGCATCGAGGGACAATAGACTTGACTGTTCCCCGATTGGCAATGAAATACAGCTGTCCGATTAGCACAGTGGTTAGCGCGCTCGCTTCTCACCAATGTGACCTGGGTTCGATCCTCGGACAGGGAAGTATGTGAGATGGTACGATGGTCGCCAGATCGGACAGGTGGGTTTTCTCCGGGTACTCCGGTTTCCTCCCACATGAATGACCACATATACGCTTTCATCCGAGCCAACGAGAGTGATTAATATAAGTTGTTAAAACTTGCTTCGCAATCGTTGTAAAATAAATAAAGTTTAAACTAATGAACTACTTGTATACAATTGGAGTTGACAAGCAGTCATTGGGAAGTTTGTAAACACTTAATTCATCAGAAGTAATTTCTTGAAACGTTTCCATTCATTTAACTACCCCTAGTTATTCTACTCCAGTAGTTTATACAAATTTAATTTAGCTTGATTGCGAAACAAGTTCTTACAACTTATATTAATCACTCTTGAGACCTCATTCCTGATGAAATCCATCGCCACGAGGGAGAGAGAAGAGGCAATGTGGAATTTAAATACCTTGCCTTAGGACACAATCGTAACGGCTCCAGTGGAGGCTCCAGTGACTCCATTTCACGAAATATAGTGGAGGGGTGAAGGGTTTATTGTGTGTCGATGTAGTGATACATAGTCAGGGTTCATTCTAGGTCAGAATATTTGGGAGAAGTGAGAAAGCGCGTGATCGCTTCCTTAAATGGTGTTCTTTAACCCATTCAACCCCAATTAACTGACATGGACTGGTGCGTGATATTTTCAGACCAATAAATTAATAAGAAAATTACCTTTGGACAAGTTCATTTATCAAAATGGGTAATTTTATCTAAAAATAGTAATAATTATTACTGGCAAAAAAGTGCAGATCCTGATGAGACGGCTCGTCACGAGCCGGCTCATCTGGATCTACACTTTTCATAAGCCTATTTAGAGGCCTGTGGGGTTGAAAGGGTTAATATACTTCTGCAAAATAGGGTTAAAATGCACAGTACAACCATTAAATATAACATTTGAATAGAAGGAGTGCTTTATAATGTGCCAGTGTATCTTACTAGACAAAATTTTGTTTGAAAATCGTAAAAACCAAAAAATATTTTTATTGTTTTTAAAAACATTTTTTTAGGGAGAAGTGCCACAGAGGGCGAAGTCAGGGTCCCTAGGGCGACAATTTCGCCCACATCACCCTCTAGAATGATCCCTGATAATGGACTACCGTATATTGAAAACCACGTCACTTTTCATCCTGAATTTAGTAATTACACATGGTAGATAAATGGGTGGATATGGTAGATAAATGGGTGGATATGGTAGATAAATGGGTGGATATGGTAGATAAATGGGTGGATATGTCATGTGAGTAAATTATATGACAGAGCAAGACACTTACTTCCACTCATGGAACCGCCACCAATTTCAACTTTTAGGATTTGTATGGATGCTCCAAAGTTGGGCTGAAATAGAAACATTAACCATTTTACTATACATACTGCTGCCCAAGTGTGTTGCTGCCACCTGTGCTAAGTAGCCACCTTCTGTAATTCCCTTTGTTGGCTGCTTAAGACAGGTTTGACTGTACTATTCGAACATTCGAAAGACAGATAAAAACATAAATATATTGCAATATATGGTCATAAAATCATATCATTACCTCTAGCGTGATTGCGCACTAATTGCAAAACTTCCATTACAAAATAAATTAAATTTAATAAATTGTTTTATTGTCCAGTGAACATATAATGTGTTGGATATCATGGTCTCTTGGAGGAGACGTTAAACCGAGGTTTAGAGTCGATGCTTTACACTGAGCAAGTAA
Source organism: Archivesica marissinica (assembly GCA_014843695.1). Classification (NCBI taxonomy): domain Eukaryota; kingdom Metazoa; phylum Mollusca; class Bivalvia; order Venerida; family Vesicomyidae; genus Archivesica; species Archivesica marissinica. The sequence continues at coordinate 55,951,682 of CM026393.1, read as the reverse complement.
GTAGTCTAGGATCTCATTGCTAGGGTTTCTTGCTTACCTTGAAGAGGTAGTCTAGCATCTCATTGCTGGGGTTTCTTGCTTACCTTGAAGAGGTAGTCTAGGATCTCATTGCTAGGGTTTCTTGCTTACCTTGAAGAGGTAGTCTAGCATCTCATTGCTGAGGGTTTCTTGCTTACCTTGAAGAGGTAGTCTAGGATCTCATTGCTCAGGGTTTCTTGCTTACCTTGAAGAGGTAGTCTAGCATCTCATTGCTGAGGGTTTCTTGCTTACCTTGAAGAGGTAGTCTAGGATCTCATTGCTCAGGGTTTCTTGCTTACCTTGAAGAGGTAGTCTAGCATCTCATTGCTGAGGGTTTCTTGCTTACCTTGAAGAGGTAGTCTAGGATCTCATTGCTCAGGGTTTCTTGCTTACCTTGAAGAGGTAGTCTAGCATCTCATTGCTGAGGGTTTCTTGCTTACCTTGAAGAGGTAGTCTAGGATCTTATTGCTGGGGTTTCTTGCTTACCTTGAAGAGGTAGTCTAGGACCTCATTGCTGGGGTTTCTTGCTTACCTTGAAGAGGTAGTCTAGGATCTCATTGCGGAGGGTTTCTGGATATCCTGGCAGCAGTTTGGAGGTCGCCTGAAAATACATGCTGCATACAATAACACTAGACAGACAGCACACCACCACAGTTTACACCCAATCCTCGACACACGTCACTGTACTGCATACAATAACACTAGACAGACAGCACACCACCACAGTTCACAACCTAATCCTCGGCACACGTCACTGTACTGCATACAATAACACTAGACAGACAGCACACCACCACAGTCTACACCCAATCCTCGGCACACATCACTGTACTGCATACAATAACACTAGACAGACAGCACACCACCAGTCTACACCCAATCCTCGACACACGTCACCGTACTGCATACAATAACACTAGACAAACAGCACACCGCCACAGTTTACACCCATTCCACAACACACGTCACTGTACTGCATATAATAACACTAGACAGACAGCACACCATCACAGTTTACACCCAATCCTCGACACACGTCACTGTACTGCATACAATAACACTAGACAGACAGCACACCACCTTAGTCTACACCCAATCCTCGACACACGTCACTGTACTGCATACAATAACACTAGACAGACAGCACACCACCACAGTCTACACCCAATCCTCGGCACACGTCACTGTACTGCATACAATAACACTAGACAGACAGCACACCACCACAGTTTACACCCAATCCTCGACACACGTCACTGTACTGCATACAATAACACTAGACAGACAGCACACCACCACAGTCTACACCCAATCCTCGGCACACGTCACTGTACTGCATACAATAACACTAGACAGACAGCACACCACCACAGTTTACACCCAATCCTCGACACACGTCACTGTACTGCATACAAGAACACTAGACAGACAGCACATCACCACAGTCTACACCCAATCCTCGACACACATCACTGTAATGCATACAATAACACTAGATAGACAGCACACCACTACATTCTAGACCCAATCCTCGACACACATCACCGTACTGCATACAAGAACACTAGACAGACAGCACACCACCACAGTTTACACCCAATCCTCGACACACGTCAACATACTGCATACAATAACATTAGACAGACAGCACACCACCACAGTCTACACCCAATCCTTGACACACGTCACTGTACTGCATACAATAACACTAGACAGACAGCACACCACCACAGTTTACACCCAATCCTCGACACACGTCACTGTACTGCATACAATAAAACTAGACAGACAGCACACCACCACAGTTTACACCCAAGTAACAGTAACTCTCCTCTCTCCCTCATGGCCAGACACTTAATTTCACATTGCCTCTTCTCTCTCCCTCATGGCTAGACACTTAATTTCACAGTAACTCTTCTCTCTCCCTCATGGCCAGACACTTAATTTCACAGTAACTCTTCTCTCTCCCTCATGGCCAGACACTTAATTTCACATTGCCTCTTCTCTCTCCCTCATGGCTAGACACCTTAATTTCACAGTAAACTCTTCTCTCTCCCTTGTGGCGATGGATTCCATTAGTAATGAGGTCTCGAGAGCAATTAATCTAATACTATAAAAACTTGTTTCGCAATCGAGCTCAAATACACCTTGGTGTTTGATACTAGGTTGCCAAATACAAGCCAGTATTGTTATATACTAGTATCCTCTTAGACACCCTGGTGTTTGATGTTAGGTTGCCAAATACAAGCCAGCATTGCTATATACTAGTAGCATCTTAGATACCCTGGTGTTTGATGTTAGGTTGCCAAATACAAGCCAGCATTGCTATATACTAGTAGCCTCTTATACCCTGGTGTTTGATATTAGGTTGCCAAATACAAGCCAGCATTGCTATATACTAGTAGCCTCTTAGACACCATGGTGTTTGACATTTGGTTGCCAAATACAAGCCAGTATTGTTATATACTAGTATCATCTGAGACACCATGGTGTTTGACATTTGGTTGCCAAATACAAGCCAGTATTGTTATATACTAGTATCATCTTAGACACCATGGTGTTTGACATTTGGTTGCCAAATACAAGCCAGTATTGTTATATACTAGTATCATCTTAGACACCATGGTGTTTGACATTTGGTTGCCAAATACAAGCCAGTATTGTTATATACTAGTATCATCTTAGACACCATGGTGTTTGACATTTGGTTGCCAAATACAAGCCAGTATTGTTATATACTAGTATCATCTTAGACACCATGGTGTTTGACATTTGGTTGCCAAATACAAGCCAGTATTGTTATATACTAGTATCATCTTAGACACCATGGTGTTTGACATTTGGTTGCCAAATACAAGCCAGTATTGTTATATACTAGTATCATCTTAGACACCATGGTGTTTGACATTTGGTTGCCAAATACAAGCCAGTATTGTTATATACTAGTATCATCTTAGACACCATGGTGTTTTAAATTTGGTTGCCAAATACAAGCCAGTATTGTTGAATACTACTACCCTCTTAGTATGAACTTTATTTATTTTACAACGATTGCGAAACAAGCTGTAACAACTTATATTAATCTTTTCGTTGGCGCGGATGAAAGCGTATATGTGGTCATTCGTGTGGGAGGAAACAAGAATACCCGACAAAAACCCACCTGTCCGATCTGGCGACCACCATACTATCTCGCATACTTCACAGTCCGAGGATCGAACTCGGGTTGCATTGGTGAGAAACGAGTGTGCTAACTACTGCTCGAATCGCACTTCAGTAACCTCTTAGCCACCTTGCATGAGGTCTCGCGAGTGGTTAACTTGTTTAAAACAAACAATTTCTACATGCTTAGAATTTTAAACAAATGTACATAATAACACGAAAGGAAAAATTAAGCATGGTTGAACATACTTCAGTGATGGCGAGTTTGTGTTTTACGTTTACTTATCGATACTATCGGTTGCCCATATGAGCGACGCCTCCTGAAGAGATTAGTCATTTTAGATTTTTTTGGAGGATAGTGCAATGAGTCTCCTCCGGTTCTTTTACATGCACGGTGTACAGCACCGACAGGAGACCTCGATTTTAAGTCCCATTTGAAAGATATACAAATTTAGTTTAGCTTGATTGCGAAACAAGTTCTTACAACTTATATTAATCACTCTCGAGACCTCATTCCTGATGGAATCCATCGCCACGAGGGAGAGAGACGAGGCAGAGTGGAATTTAAATACCTTGCCTAAGGGCACAATCGTAACAGCTCCAGCGCGACTAGAACTCCGGTCCGGGCGTTTCACACTTGAAGCGAACGTGCTACCATTTCGCTATCACGACTTCCACGACCATGTCTTTGAAATTAAGGACCTAGGTGTTGCGCATATTTACGAACTTAGACCACACATGGTCCCCCATTGCAAGAAACGAATACATTCTGACTTACCCCTCCACCGCTAAGACCACCTATTCCATCAAAAATCCTTCCGAGTCCATTAGAATCGTCAAAGGTGTACTGACCAGCAGTCATGTAAACAAGACAAAAACCGACTAACATCAACTTCATCATTCTGAAATATATAAACCAACATAGTCAAGTTTGATCAAATGAGGCTGTCTCTCACAGTGATTCGTGAGGTGCCTTTATCAATGTCCTAGGCTGTACATACAATCTTGGGCGCAGCTTGGGCTTGATGTGTAGGCACATGGGTGGTGTGTGGGGTAGCTTGATATATGTGTAGGCACACGGGTGGTGTGCGGGGTAGCTTGATATATGTGTAGACACACAGGTGGTGTGCAGGGTAGCTTGATATATGTGTAGACACACGGGTGGTGTGCGGGGTAGCTTGATATATGTGTAGACACACGGGTGGTGTGCGGGGTAGCTTGATATATGTGTAGACACACGGGTGGTGTGCGGGTAGCTTGATATATGTGTAGACACACGGGTGGTGTGCAGGGTAGCTTGATATATGTGTAGACACACAGGTGGTGTGCAGGGTAGCTTGATATATGTGTAGACACACGGGTGGTGTGCAGGGTAGCTTGATATATGTGTAGACACACGGGTGGTGTGTGGGTAGCTTGATATATGTGTAGACACACGGGTGGTGTGCGGGTAGCTTGATATATGTGTAGACACATGGGTGGTGTGCGGGGTAGCTTGATATATGTGTAGACACACGGGTGGTGTGCGGGGTAGCTTGATATATGTGTAGACACACGGGTGGTGTGCAGGGTAGCTTGATATATGTGTAGACACACAGGTGGTGTGCAGGGTAGCTTGATATATGTGTAGACACACGGGTGGTGTGCAGGGTAGCTTGATATATGTGTAGACACACGGGTGGTGTGTGGGTAGCTTGATATATGTGTAGACACACGGGTGGTGTGCGGGTAGCTTGATATATGTGTAGACACATGGGTGGTGTGCGGGGTAGCTTGATATATGTGTAGACACACGGGTGGTGTGCGGGGTAGCTTGATATATGTGTAGACACACGGGTGGTGTGCAGGGTAGCTTGATATATGTGTAGGCACACGGGTGGTGTGCAGGGTAGCTTGATATATGTGTAGACACACGGGTGGTGTGCGGGGTAGCTTGATATATGTGTAGACACACGGGTGGTGTGCAGGGTAGCTTGATATATGTGTAGACACACGGGTGGTGTGCGGGGTAGCTTGATATATGTGTAGACACACGGGTGGTGTGCGGGGTAGCTTGATATATGTGTAGACACATGGGTGGTGTGCGGGGTAGCTTGATATATGTGTAGACACATGGGTGGTGTGCAGGGTAGCTTGATATATGTGTAGACACACGGGTGGTGTGCAGGGTAGCTTGATATATGTGTAGACACACGGGTGGTGTGCGGGGTAGCTTGATATATGTGTAGACACACGGGTGGTGTGCAGGGTAGCTTGATATATGTGTAGACACACGGGTGGTGTGCGGGGTAGCTTGATATATGTGTAGACACACGGGTGGTGTGCGGGGTAGCTTGATATATGTGTAGACACACGGGTGGTGTGCGGGGTAGCTTGATATATGTGTAGACACACGGGTGGTGTGCAGGGTAGCTTGATATATGTGTAGACACACGGGTGGTGTGCAGGGTAGCTTGATATATGTGTAGACACACGGGTGGTGTGCAGGGTAGCTTGATATATGTGTAGACACACGGGTGGTGTGCAGGGTAGCTTGATATATGTGTAGACACACGGGTGGTGTGCGGGGTAGCTTGATATATGTGTAGACACACGGGTGGTGTGCGGGTAGCTTGATATATGTGTAGACACACGGGTGGTGTGCGGGTAGCTTGATATATGTGTAGACACACGGGTGGTGTGCAGGGTAGCTTGATATATGTGTAGCACACGGGTGGTGTGTGGGGTAGCTTGATATATGTGTAGACACACGGGTGGTGTGCGGGGTAGCTTGATATATGTGTAGACACACGGGTGGTGTGCGGGTAGCTTGATATATGTGTAGACACACGGGTGGTGTGTGGGGTAGCTTGATATATGTGTAGACACACGGGTGGTGTGCGGGGTAGCTTGATATATGTGTAGACACACGGGTGGTGTGCGGGGTAGCTTGATATATGTGTAGACACACGGGTGGTGTGCGGGGTAGCTTGATATATGTGTAGACACACGGGTGGTGTGCGGGGTAGCTTGATATATGTGTAGACACACGGGTGGTGTGCGGGGTAGCTTGATATATGTGTAGACACATGGGTGGTGTGCGAGGTAGCTTGATATATGTGTAGACACATGGGTGGTGTGTGGGGTAGCTTGATATATGTGTAGACACACGGGTGGTGTGCAGGGTAGCTTGATATATGTGTAGACACACGGGTGGTGTGTGGGATAGCTTGATATATGTGTAGACACACGGGTGGTGTGCGGGGTAGCTTGATATATGTGTAGACACACAGGTGGTGTGCAGGGTAGCTTGATATATGTGTAGACACACGGGTGGTGTGCAGGGTAGCTTGATATATGTGTAGACACACGGGTGGTGTGCGGGGTAGCTTGATATATGTGTAGACACATGGGTGGTGTGTGGGTAGCTTCATATATGTGTAGGCACACGGGTGGTGAGTGGGGTAGCTTGATATATGAGTAGACACATGGGTGGTGTGCGGGGTAGCTTGATATATGTGTAGACACACGGGTGGTGTGAGGGTAGCTTGATATATGTGTAGACACAGGTGGTGTGCAGGGTAGCTTGATATATGTGTAGACACACAGGTGGTGTGCGGGGTAGCTTGATATATGTGTAGACACACAGGTGGTGTGCGGGGTAGCTTGATATATGTGTAGACACATGGGTGGTGTGCGGGGTAGCTTGATATATGTGTAGACACACGGGTGGTGTGCGGGGTAGCTTGATATATGTGTAGACACATGGGTGGTGTGCAGGGTAGCTTGATATATGTGTAGACACACGGGTGGTGTGCAGGGTAGCTTGATATATGTGTAGACACACGGGTGGTGTGCGGGGTAGCTTGATATATGTGTAGACACACGGGTGGTGTGCAGGGTAGCTTGGGCTTGATATATGTGTAGACACACGGGTGGTGTGCGGGGTAGCTTGATATATGTGTAGACACACGGGTGGTGTGCGGGGTAGCTTGATATATGTGTAGACACACGGGTGGTGTGCGGGGTAGCTTGATATATGTGTAGACACACGGGTGGTGTGTGGGGTAGCTTGATATATGTGTAGACACACGGGTGGTGTGCAGGGTAGCTTGATATATGTGTAGACACACGGGTGGTGTGCGG
>CM026393.1:55858313-55943380 GCA_014843695.1 Archivesica marissinica | reverse complement strand
ATATATGTGTAGACACACGGGTGGTGTGCAGGGTAGCTTGATATATGTGTAGACACATGGGTGGTGTGTGGGGTAGCTTGATATATGTGTAGACACACGGGTGGTGTGCAGGGTAGCTTGATATATGTGTAGACACATGGGTGGTGTGTGGGGTAGCTTGATATATGTGTAGACACCAGGTGGTGTGCAGGGTAGCTTGATATATGTGTAGACACACGGGTGGTGTGGGGTAGCTTGATATGTGTAGACACACGGGTGGTGTGAGGGTAGCTTGATATATGTGTAGACACACGGGTGGTGTGTGGGTAGCTTGATATATGTGTAGACACACGGGTGGTGTGTGGGGTAGCTTGATATATGTGTAGACACACGGGTGGTGTGCGGGGTAGCTTGATATATGTGTACACACTGGTGGTGTGCGGGGTAGCTTGATATATGTTTAGACACACGGGTGGTGTGCAGGGTAGCTTGATATATGTGTAGACACACGGGTGGTGTGTGGGGTAGCTTGATATATGTGTAGACACACTGGTGGTGTGCAGGGTAGCTTGATATATGTGTAGACACACGGGTGGTGTGTGGGTAGCTTGATATATGTGTAGACACACGGGTGGTGTGCGGGGTAGCTTGATATATGTGTAGACACATGGGTGGTGTGCGGGTAGCTTGATATATGTGTAGACACATGGTGGTGTCGGGGTAGCTTGATATATGTGTAGACCACAGGTGGTGTGCGGGGTAGCTTGATATATGTGTAGACACACGGGTGGTGTGCAGGTAGCTTGATATATGTGTAGGCACAGGTGGTGTGCAGGGTAGCTTGATATATGTGTAGACACACGGGTGGTGTGCGGGTAGCTTGATATATGTGTAGGCACACAGGTGGTGTGCAGGGTAGCTTGGGCTTGATATATGTGTAGACACACGGGTGGTGTGCGGGGTAGCTTGATATATGTGTAGACACATGGGTGGTGTGCGGGGTAGCTCGATATATGTGTAGACACATGGGTGGTGTGCGGGGCAACTTGGCTAGATATATGTGTAGACACACGGGTGGTGTGTGGGGTAGCTTGATATATGTGTAGGCACACGGGTGGTGTGCAGGGTAGCTTGATATATGTGTAGACACACAGGTGGTGTGCAGGGTAGCTTGGGCTTGATATATGTGTAGACACACGGGTGGTGTGCAGGGTAGCTTGATATATGTGTAGGCACACGGGTGGTGTGCAGGGTAGCTTGATATATGTGTAGACACACAGGTGGTGTGCGGGTCTGATATATGTGTAGACACACGGGTGGTGTGCAGGGTAGCTTGATATTGTGTAGACACACGGTGTGTGGGTAGCTTGATATATGTGTAGACACACGGGTGGTGTGCGGGTAGCTTGATATATGTGTAGACACACGGGTGGTGTGCGGGGTAGCTTGATATATGTGTAGACACACGGGTGGTGTGCGGGGTAGCTTGATATATGTGTAGACACACGGGTGGTGTGCAGGGTAGCTTGATATATGTGTAGACACACAGGTGGTGTGCGGGGTAGCTTGATATATGTGTAGACACACGGGTGGTGTGCGGGGTAGCTTGATATATGTGTAGACACATGGGTGGTGTGCGGGGTAGCTTGATATATGTGTAGACACACGGGTGGTGTGCAGGGTAGCTTGATATATGTGTAGACACACGGGTGGTGTGCAGGGTAGCTTGATATATGTGTAGACACACGGGTGGTGTGCAGGGTAGCTTGATATATGTGTAGACACACGGGTGGTGTGCAGGGTAGCTTGATATATGTGTAGACACACGGGTGGTGTGCAGGGTAGCTTGATATATGTGTAGGCACACAGGTGGTGTGCGGGGTAGCTTGATATATGTGTAGACACACGGGTGGTGTGCAGGGTAGCTTGATATATGTGTAGACACACGGGTGGTGTGCAGGGTAGCTTGATATATGTGTAGACACACGGGTGGTGTGCGGGGTAGCTTGGGTTGATATATGTGTAGACACACGGGTGGTGTGCAGGGTAGCTTGATATATGTGTAGACACACGGGTGGTGTGCGGGTAGCTTGATATATGTGTAGACACACGGGTGGTGTGCGGGGTAGCTTGATATATGTGTAGACACACGGGTGGTGTGCGGGTAGCTTGATATATGTGTAGACACACGGGTGGTGTGCGGGGTAGCTTGATATATGTGTAGACACACGGGTGGTGTGCGGGGTAGCTTGATATATGTGTAGACACACGGGTGGTGTGCGGGGTAGCTTGATATATGTGTAGACACACGGGTGGTGTGCAGGGTAGCTTGATATATGTGTAGACACATGGGTGGTGTGCGGGGTAGCTTGATATATGTGTAGACACACGGGTGGTGTGCGGGGCACTTGGCTAGATATATGTGTAGACACACGGGTGGTGTGTGGGGTAGCTTGATATATGTGTAGGCACACGGGTGGTGTGCAGGGTAGCTTGATATATGTGTAGACACACAGGTGGTGTGCAGGGTAGCTTGGGCTTGATATATGTGTAGACACACGGGTGGTGTGCAGGGTAGCTTGATATATGTGTAGACACACGGGTGGTGTGCAGGGTAGCTTGATATATGTGTAGACACACGGGTGGTGTGCAGGGTAGCTTGATATATGTGTAGACACACGGGTGGTGTGCAGGGTAGCTTGATATATGTGTAGACACACGGGTGGTGTGTGGGTAGCTTGATATATGTGTAGACACACGGGTGGTGTGCGGGTAGCTTGATATATGTGTAGACACATGGGTGGTGTGCGGGGTAGCTTGATATATGTGTAGACACACGGGTGGTGTGCAGGGTAGCTTGATATATGTGTAGACACAGGGTGGTGTGCGGGGTAGCTTGATATATGTGTAGACACACGGGTGGTGTGCAGGGTAGCTTGATATATGTGTAGACACACGGGTGGTGTGCAGGGTAGCTTGATATATGTGTAGACACACGGGTGGTGTGCGGGGTAGCTTGATATATGTGTAGACACACGGGTGGTGTGCAGGGTAGCTTGATATATGTGTAGACACACGGGTGGTGTGCAGGGTAGCTTGATATATGTGTAGACACACGGGTGGTGTGCGGGGTAGCTTCATATATGTGTAGACACACGGGTGGTGTGCGGGGTAGCTTGATATATGTGTAGACACACGGGTGGTGTGCGGGGTAGCTTGATATATGTGTAGACACATGGGTGGTGTGTGGGTAGCTTGATATATGTGTAGACACACGGGTGGTGTGTGGGGTAGCTTGATATATGTGTAGACACATGGGTGGTGTGCGGGGTAGCTTGATATATGTGTAGACACACGGGTGGTGTGCGGGGTAGCTTGATATATGTGTAGACACATGGGTGGTGTGCGGGGTAGCTTGATATATGTGTAGACACATGGGTGGTGTGCGGACTTGGCTTGATATATGTGTAGACACAGGGTGGTGTGCGGGGTAGCTTGTGATATATGTGTAGACACACGGGTGGTGTGCAGGGTAGCTTGATATATGTGTAGACACACGGGTGGTGTGCAGGGTAGCTTGATATATGTGTAGACACACAGGTGGTGTGCAGGGTAGCTTGGGCTTGATATATGTGTAGACACACGGGTGGTGTGCAGGGTAGCTTGATATATGTGTAGACACACGGGTGGTGTGCAGGTAGCTTGATATATGTGTAGACACACAGGTGGTGTGCAGGGTAGCTTGATATATGTGTAGACACACGGGTGGTGTGCAGGGTAGCTTGATATATGTGTAGACACACGGGTGGTGTGTGGGTAGCTTGATATATGTGTAGACACACGGGTGGTGTGCGGGTAGCTTGATATATGTGTAGACACACGGGTGGTGTGCGGGGTAGCTTGATATATGTGTAGACACACGGGTGGTGTGCGGGGTAGCTTGATATATGTGTAGACACACGGGTGGTGTGCAGGGTAGCTTGATATATGTGTAGACACATGGGTGGTGTGTGGGGTAGCTTGATATATGTGTAGACACACGGGTGGTGTGTGGGGTAGCTTGATATATGTGTAGACACATGGGTGGTGTGTGGGGTAGCTTGATATATGTTTAGACACACGGGTGGTGTGCAGGGTAGCTTGATATATGTGTAGACACACGGGTGGTGTGTGGGGTAGCTTGATATATGTGTAGACACACTGGTGGTGTGCAGGGTAGCTTGATATATGTGTAGACACACGGGTGGTGTGTGGGGTAGCTTGATATATGTGTAGACACACGGGTGGTGTGCGGGGTAGCTTGATATATGTGTAGACACATGGGTGGTGTGCGGGGTAGCTTGATATATGTGTAGACACACGGGTGGTGTGCGGGGTAGCTTGATATATGTGTAGGCACACGGGTGGTGTGCAGGGTAGCTTGATATATGTGTAGACACACGGGTGGTGTGCGGGGTAGCTTGATATATGTGTAGGCACACGGGTGGTGTGCAGGGTAGCTTGGGCTTGATATATGTGTAGACACACGGGTGGTGTGCGTGGTAGCTTCATATATGTGTAGACACACGGGTGGTGTGCGGGGTAGCTCGATATATGTGTAGACACATGGGTGGTGTGTGGGGTAGCTCGATATATGTGTAGACACATGGGTGGTGTGCGGGGCAACTTGGCTAGATATATGTGTAGACACACGGGTGGTGTGTGGGGTAGCTCGATATATGTGTAGACACATGGGTGGTGTGCGGGGTAGCTCGATATATGTGTAGACACACGGGTGGTGTGTGGGGTAGCTTGGGTTCCAATATGTCGATTTTTCACTTTTTCACTACTTTGCAAAACGACATTATTTGCAAAACGACGGCTCAATTAACGGTTTGGGTGTTAAATGAATATATAGATATATAACGCCTGTTCCCAGACTAGGTCCAGAGGTGTATCTCCCGAAAGACGTTGAATGTCTATATTGTCATAGTTGCATTCTGGGACATTTTAACATGCTCTGACGAGAAATATCGAACAAATTTGTGTAATTCTGAAAAGTAATGAAATGCGAGTTATTTTCATATTCGATGGGTTCACCTTCATCCCTATATTTTATTTGCATTTTTTGCATTTTCATATTTTCAATTATTGAAGAAAGGGTGTAAGCTGTAGCCGTATATATGGTGAAGTCGTTATAGCACAGTGGTCACTGGGTCCCGTTACGATTGTGCCCTTAGGAAAGACATTTAAATTCCACATTGCCTCTCCTCTCTCCCTCGTGGCGATGGATTCCATCAGGAATGAGGTCTCGAGAGTAATTAATATATGTTTTAAGAACTTGTTTCGCAATCAAACTAAAAGAGAGGCAATGTGGAATTAAGAGCCTTGCTGCCTAAGAGCTCAATTGTAATGGCAAGCTAAGTCAATGTGGAGGTCGTGATAGCGCAGTGGTAGAGCGCTCAATTCAGATGTGAAAGGCCTGAAGTTTGTGCCCAGCTTGTTATGATTGTGCCCTTAGGCAAGTCACTTAAATTCCACATTGCCTCTTCTCTCTACCTTGTGGCGATGGATTTCATCAGGAATGAGGTCTCGAGAGCAATTAATATAAGTTGTAATAACTTGTTTCGCAATCAAGCTAAAATAGATGTGTATAGACTAAATAGTTAATAGTTAATGGTTGACCCAAACATGGGCACCAGACGATTGTTTGTTTTTGGGGTTTAAAGTTCCTTAACAGTTAATGTCATGTTGACTGTCCGGCTATTAATGGTGGAGGACAACCTCGACTGCCCTGTTCAGGCACCCAGATAGAACCACCAACCTTCCTCACATTTAAGATTCGAACCTGCAGCGGTGAGTTGTAAGTGACTTGGAGTCAATGACCGTAACCACTCGGCCACGGATGCCCCTGTTCTTAGGAGAGCTAACAATCGAGGTGCAACAGTAAAGTACCACACACTAAATACATGCGCTACTAAGTCTCTATGAACATTAACTTACATTAGGCTGTCCGATTAGCGCAGTGGTTAGCAGGTTCGATCCTCGGAACGGGATGTATGTGAGATGGTACAGTGGTCACCAGATCGAACAGGTGGGTTTTCTCCGGGTACTCCGGTTTCCTCCCACACGAACGACCACATTTACGCTTTCATCCGCGCCAACGAGAGTGATTAATATAAGTTGTTAAAGCTTGTTTCGCAATGGTTGTAAAATAAATAAAGTTGAAACTAAAACTTACAATTTTAAGGTATATCCAAAAAAAACAAATTACTTTATTACAGGTACTTCTTGTTTTAATTGTGACACTGCTGGAAATACTATACATATAATGTCCTAGATTTTTCTAACCACCTTATCTCACATATCATGTGCTATTTGTTTATCTCACATAAATTCATGTATGCTCTCTTGTCTATTGTCAGTTTACGATAATTTGGTTATTGCAAACTTCACAAATTTATTATGTATTTGTTACCCATGAATACATTATACATGTATTCTCTCAGACGGATCTGTAGTCCAGTTGTAACACGCTGGACTGGTAATCCAGGGATCGCAGGTTCGATCCCCCGTCTGACCCTAATAAAATTAACAGTCTTTCAGATGGGACGTTAAACCGAGGTCTCGTGTCGGTGCTTTACACCGTGAGCGTAAAAGAACCAGGAGATTCTGGAATGGGTCTCTCTCTGTATCATTGCACTATCCTCCAAAAATCTAAAATGACTAATCTCTTCAGGGGGCGTCGCTCATATGGGCAACCGGTAGCGACGATAAATAAACGAAAAACACACAATTTCTCTCAACTATTGTCAAATTCTCAAGAGTGATTAATATAAGTTGAAATAACTTGTTTCGCAATCGAGCTCAAATAAATTTGTATAAACTAATCTTATTTTCAAATTATGAGAATTTAGTTCATGCAAACTTTCGGAATCTGTTAATAAAACAGCAATTTAAGTATAATTTCTGGGGGTAAAACTGTCTGGATTACATAATTATATATATTATTTTAATATTTGGGTTTATATATTTATATAGGGTTAAAATACACAATATGACCATTAAATACAAACATTTAAATAGGAGTGCATTATAATGGGCCAGTGTAGCTTACTGGACAAACTTTTGTATGAAGGTTGAACAAAAAAAGAATTAAACATTTCTTTTTAAAAATTAGATTCTTTTTTAGGGAGAAGTGAGGCACCAATGGGGCAAAGTCAGGGTCCCTAGGGCGATTATTTTGCCCAAGTCGGCCTCTAGAATGAGCCATGCCCTGGTTAAATCGGGGGCGATGCATCGCGATGCATCAAGCAGTATATTACTTTTATACTTTTATATTATTACTTTTTGGAGGATAGTGATATATATAGAGGACGCTACGATTCCAGAATCATCCCTGGATCTTTTACATGCCGAGACAGCGGTGTATAGCACTGTTACACAAGACCTCGGTTTACATGCCGAGACAGCGGTGTATCGCACTGCTACACAAGACCTCGGTTTACATGCCGAGACAGCGGTGTATAGCACTGCTACACAAGACCTCGGTTTACATGCCGAGACAGCGGTGTATAGCACTGCTACACAAGACCTCGGTTTACATGCCCAGACAGCGGTGTATAGCACTGTTACACAAGACCTCGGTTTACATGCCGAGACAGCGGTGTATCGCACTGCTACACAAGACCTCGGTTTACATGCCGAGACAGCGGTGTATAGCACTGCTACACAAGACCTCGGTTTACATGCCGAGACAGCGGTGTATAGCACTGCTACACAAGACCTCGGTTTACATGCCCAGACAGCGGTGTATAGCACTGTTACACAAGACCTCGGTTTACATGCCCAGACAGCGGTGTATAGCACTGCTACACAAGACCTCGGTTTACATGCCCAGACAGCGGTGTATAGCACTGCTACACAATACCTCGGTTTACATGCCCAGACAGCGGTGTATAGCACTGCTACACAAGACCTTGGTTTACATGCCCAGACAGCGGTGTATAGCACTGCTACACAAGACCTCGGTCTACATGCCCAGACAGTGGTGTATAGCACTGCTACACAAGACCTCGTTCATAGTCCCACCAGAAATACTTTATTCTTATTAGGGTCATCCGGGAGATCGAACATGCAGTCAGTGGATTCGCAGTCAAATGTGTTACCCACTGGACCACTAACAAGTTTATTATATTATAATGTCAAAGGTGTAATGGATATGTGCCTGCCTCATAGCTGAGAGGTTGTGAGTTGGAACGCTGGCAGAACAATGATGCTGGTGTCCTTAGGCAAGACGCTCAAATCCACATTCCTCTTCTCTCTCCCTAATGGCGATGGATTCCCAGGGATCATTTTAGAGGGCTATGTGGGCGAAATAGTCGCCCTAGGGACCCTGTCTTCGCCTCTGGAGGCCCCATCTCTCCCTAAAAATGTTTTTTAAAAAACTTTTTTTTTTGGTTTTAATGATTTTCAAACAAAATTTGGTCTAGATAGTAATATACACTGGCCCATTATAAAGCACTCGTATTCAAATCTTGTATTTAATGGTTGTACTGTGCATTTTAACCCTATTTTGCAGAAGTATATTAAAGAACACCATTTAAGGAAGCGATCACGCGCTTTCTCACTTCTCCCAAAAATTCTGACCTAGAATGAACCCTGCCCATTCCATCAGGAATGAGATCTCAAGAGCGATTAAACTAAATGTTGTAAGAACTTGTTTTGAGCGGTTGTGAGTTTGAAGCCCGGCAGAACAACGATGGTGGTGTCCTTAGGCAAGACACATAAATGAGATCTCGAGAGCGACTAAACCAATGTTGTAAGAACTTGTTTCGTAAGCGAGTTGATAACAATTTGTACACACTATAAGAGTTTGCAGGTCATTAGTTTATACAAATTTATCTTAGCTCGATTGTGAAACAAGTTCTTACAACTTATATTAATATACTTATAGACAAGCTGACTTCTAGACAGCTTACTTATAATAACTATTCAGAATTCTATTTAAGACAAGTCTGAAGTAAATGATCACTAACCAACTGTACACATCCACACAAGGTTAGAAATAATCAATAACCACAAACTATAAATAAGATTTATATCAGTTGATCAAATCACAATACACTTAATTGTAACATACATTTATACAAAACCGGTCAGGATACCGAACCTGTCTATATACAGTTATACTGAACCTGTCAATATACTGAACCTGTCAATATACTGCACCTGTCAATATACTGCACCTGTCAATATACTGAACCTGCCTATATACAGTTATACTGAACCTGTCAATATACTGCACCTGTCAATATACTGAACCTGTCTATATACATTTGTACAAAACCTATAAATATACTGAACCTGTCAATATACTGAACCTGCCTATATACAGTTATACTGAACCTGTCAATATACAGTTATACTGAACCTGTCAATATACAGTTATACTGAACCTGCCTATATACAGTTATACTGAACCTGTCAATATACAGTTATACTGAACCTGTCAATATAGCTATACTGAACCTGTCAATATACAGTTATACTGAACCTGTCAATATACAGTTATACTGAACCTGTCAATATACAGTTATACTGAACATGTCAATATACAGTTATACTGAACCTATCAATATACTGCTATACTGATCCTGTCAATATACTGAACCTGTCAATATACAGTTATACTGAACCTGTCAATATACAGCTATACTGAACCTGGCAATATACAGCTGTACTGAACCTGTCAATATACAGCTATACTGAACCTGTCAATATACAGCTATTCTGAACCTGGCAATATACAGTTATACTAAACCTGTCTATATACAGAAGAAAGCGTATATGTGGTCATTCGTGTGGGAGGAAACCGGAGTACCCGGAGAAAACTCACCTGTCCGATCTGGCGACCACCGTACCATATAACATACTTCCCGGTCCGAGGATCGAACCTGGGTTGCATTGGTGAGAAGCGAGCGCGCTTAACCATTGCGCTAATCGGACAGCCACATTTGATAGTCTCATTACAAATTCGTCGACACGTTATTCCAAAAAGTAACAGTAACAATTATCTTACCACTACCGACCCGGAAATCACTCTGATCGGCTTAAATCGACCATCAATACAAACAATTTGACTTGTAACCACATTTAAGGATTGTGAGGTTTATACAAATTTATTTTAGCTTGATTGCGAAACAAGTTCTTACAACTTATATTAATCACTCTCGAGACATCATTCCTGATGGAATCCATCGCCACGAGGGAGAGAAGAGGCACCGTGGAATTTAAATGTCTTGCCTAAGGACACAATCGTAACGGCTCCAGCGAGGCTCGAACTCCAGACCTTTCGCACCTGAAGCGAATGCACATCCACTGCTATATATAACTATAGATTGTTAGTGATAGCTAGTTAGTTAAGATAACCCAACATCATGAGACATCAAAAAAATATTCAAAGTTTTCGGAGTTATAATAAATCTCATATCCAGAAACATGCCTTTTTAATGGCCTTAAAGCAGCATTACATCGTAATAAAGGATGTTTTGGGTAAAATATAAATACTAATGTGTGTGTGTTTACAAAAATTGAAATAGTCGAATAAGAGATCTATCAATATTACTGATTAAAACAAAGATATATATCATAAATGTATCTATTGATGGTGCTTGTATGTTTTGTAGTGTATTTCGGCGTGGCTAGCTCAGTTGGTAGAGCTGTCCGACTAGTGTTCGGGAGGTCGTGGGTTCGAGTCCCACTTGGGTAACTAACTGTTCCGCTCTTTCTTTGCTTGGTCACTATAGTATGTATGTTCCATTAATAACAAACCCCTTCCTAGACATGTTTTCCTGGGCATGCTTAGCCGACCATAGCGGTTAACCAGTACTAAGCAATGTGTGTGAGGTGCCTTGCTCAATGAGACTACATACATGGTCTGACTGAGGATCGAACCCGGACTGTTCGATTCCAAATCCGACGCTCTACGATTGGACCACGGACGCCACACTAAGCAGTTAACCACTATAAACAATGTGTGTGATGTGCCTTGCTCAATATGACACTACATACGTTGCCTGTCCGTGTATCAACCCTGGATCGTTCGATTCCATATTAGTAAATAAGTAGTGTTTTCTAACCTTGACAAGAATTTAGTGCTTTTACACCTAAATATTCCGGTATCAGCAAGGCACGTTAGCCAAACAATAAACAATTGGCGATAAAGCGCGTTATACACATACTTACCTTTACATTTATGCGTACAACATTAGTACAATATACAAACATAATATAACGGCTATTGCTTACATATATGGGGCCATACATGGACTACCGGTATTATTATTTGAAATGAGATCCTAGTGCACCATTTTACTTTACACGAGGCGTAACGAAAAACAAGGGAGGTAATTTTGAACAAAAGATTAATTGTTATATATGATTTCTATTACTGACCATCAATCATTTTCTGATTATTATTGGGAGGTCAGTCTGTTGTGACGGAGAGTAGACCACGGGCATTTCCTGGATAGGAACCATTACTCAACTCTTGAACCTCCGTAAGCGACTGACAACTTTATCACATATCACCATTTATAGCGTGTCCCTAGTCCCAATATTTAAACTAAGCTTGTCCCTAGCCTGGGAACAGGCGTCGATATATGTTGCCTGGTCAGTCAAATAAATATATATTTAACACCGATACTATTAATTGGGCCGTATTATGCTTCTGATCATGTCATTTTGCCAGAAGATAAAAAGTGAAAAATCGACAGACTGGAACCCAGGCTAGCTTGTCCCTTGATAGGGAGCGAACCTGCAGATCTGGACACGTTTCTTCATTATAAAACTTTTCTCAGATAACGAGCTCAAGCCATTTGATTGGTTGAGACTGAGATGTACTTTTGGCTCAACCAATTAGAAACTTGATAGCGGTGAAAGGCGACTTCTAACGACACTGGCCCAAATGGCCCGACGCTGCTCGGGGGGGGGGGGTCCGGGGGCATTCCCCATTCGGCAAATTTTGAAATCCAGATCCTGCAAGCTCAGCAATAACTGAGCATAATATGGCTCAGATGTCCCTCATCATGAATAATGGATTTAACACAGCTAGACTATCCGAGTCATTGACATTCAAATCAGAATGTTTTGAAAGGGTTTCGTCTTATTCCGCCAAGAAATGTGTGACAAGAACGACTTGAATAGAATATCCGTGGATTTAATGAAGTCTGTGATTAGCATATTTGTAAATGGGTTTTTTCTATCCCACAAGAAACACCAAAGTCCAAACACACCGCTAGTATGAATGCTTGAGAATTGTCGGTATTGTATCTCAATTGTTGAATGTAGCCTACATATCCTACACCAGACCACTAGAAGACAGTGATGCGCATACTGGTTTGGGTCTACGTTGGTGGCACATCTAACGGGTACAGTTGTACATCAATATGCATTGATTTCTAGTAGATATCTCCCGTAGAGTTTATGCTACACACTAAATTAAATTTGAATTGGGATTTTTTGGATTATTTAATCAGATACGCAGCTTATCTTGGGTTCCTTTTACCCCAATCCACTATGTAGGCCTACAGTAGTATCAGGGCACGAAACTCACTCTAGTCCGTGGCTAGTAGATTTGAATAGGGGGTGATTCATTCAGGCGTCGATCTAATGGTTAGAAACGTGTTACAAAAGTCAGATCAGTCAATGCAGGGATAGCTACGCCACATAAAGCTGTTGCTGCCACGATTTGTCGCCATGTTACAAGAACTAAGTTGATCATAATTAGTAATATGGCCCAAAGGCTATTTCATGTATTTAGTTAATCATTCACAATGCAAGAACTGTGTTTTTATTCATTGCTAGCATATACAGTGTTGTGTTTACCTCGTACAATGTATTATCTACCTCATGTTCTGGTCGTTGCTATACTGTGCAGTGTGTTTCTTCAAATATCGTCTGTTACTAAAGGTACGTCTCTCTCTCTCTCTCCTCTCCTCGCCTCTCCTCTCCTCCCCCTCTCCCCTCTCCCATCTCCCCTCTCTCCCCTCTCTCTGACCAAGGCAGACTGGTCCGTAATGTGTATATTTACAGATGTTTCAGACAATGGCAGACTGGTGCGTAATGTGTATATTTACAGATGTTTCAGAACATGGTAGACTGGTGCGTAATGTGTATATTTACAGATGTTTCAGAACATGGTAGACGGGTGCGTAATGTGTATATTTACAGATGTTTCAGACAATGGCAGACTGGTCCGTAATGTGTATATTTACAGATGTTTCAGAACATGGTAGACTGGTGCGTAATGTGTATATTTACAGATGTTTCAGACAATGGCAGACTGGTCCGTAATGTGTATATTTTCAGATGTTTCAGAACATGGCAGACTGGTCCGTAATGTGTATATTTACAGATGTTTCAGACCAAGGCAGACTGGTGCGTAATGCGTATATTTACAGATGTTTCAGAACATGGCAGACTGGTGCGTAATGTGTATATTTACAGATGTTTCAGACCAAGACAGACTGGTGCGTAATGTGTATATTTACAGATGTTTCAGAACATGATAGACTGGTGCGTAATGTGTATATTTACAGATGTTTCAGAACATGGTATACTGGTGCGTAATGTGTATATTTACAGATGTTTCAGAACATGGTAGACTGGTGCGTAATGTGTATATTTACAGATGTTTCAGAACATGGTATACTGGTGCGTAATGTGTATATTTACAGATGTTTCAGAACATGGTAGACTGGTGCGTAATGTGTATATTTACAGATGTTTCAGAACATGGTATACTGGTGCGTAATGTGTATATTTACAGATGTTTCAGAACATGGTAGACTGGTGCGTAATGTGTATATTTACAGATGTTTCAGAACATGGTATACTGGTGCGTAATGTGTATATTTACAGATGTTTCAGAACATGGTAGACTGGTGCGTAATGTGTATATTTACAGATGTTTCAGAACATGGTATACTGGTGCGTAATGTGTATATTTACAGATGTTTCAGAACATGGTAGACTGGTGCGTAATGTGTATATTTACAGATGTTTCAGGACATGGCAGACTGGTTCGTAATGTGTATATTTACAGATGTTTCAGACCATGGTAGACTGGTCCGTAATATTTACAGATGTTTCAGACCATGGCACAGCTGTGCGTAATTTGTATATTACACTTATTTCAGATCATGGCAGACTGGTCCGTAATATTTACAAATATTTTTAGACTATGGCAGACTGGTTATTAATTTGCATATTTATAAATGTTTCAGATCATGGCAGACTGGTACGTAATTTGTATATTTGCACACGTTTCAGAACATGACAGACTGGTGCACACTTGTAAATGGAAAGGTATACTCTTCTCACCAGGATCTAAAATTAAAGACTACAACCATTGTGTGTATTGTCGATGTTCACAAAACTATATGAGCTGCCATTCGTACGTATACTCCTTCTAGTGTGTGTTACGTTTATTTATCGTCGCTACCGGTTGCCCATATGAGCGACGCCTCCTGGAGAGATTAGTCATTTTAGATTTTGGAGGATGGTGCAATAATACAGACAGAGAGCCATTCCAGAGTCTCATCTAGTTCTTTTACGTGCACGGTGTAAAGCACCGATATAAGGCATCGGTTTAACGTCCCATCTGAAAGACTGTTCATTTTATTAGGGTCAAACGGGGGATCGAACCTGCGATCCCTGGATTACCAGTCCAGCGTGTTACCACTGGACTACAGATCCATCTGTTAGGTTCATGTCAACACCGGTCCCCAATAAAAAATATAACCCATGAACAGCCATCCGTAACATTTTGCGAAATCCTACTAACAGACGGACACACCAGGAATAAAACATGGCGGAGGTAACTAAGGTGATTTGTAGGGAAAACACGTCAACATGATCAGATAGTAAGTACCCGCGCGTTTATCAGTTCAGTGCATCACCTAGTAACCATATTATAAGAATCGACGTACAACAACACGCGTTATTCTTTACCAATATATATGTTTTTGTAACAACACACATTGTAGATATACGTGTATATTATCGATTTAAAATGATTGACGACGATTTGCGATTATAATCAATGAATCGAACCTCGCTGTGTTTTAGTTTTAAACTTTATTTATTTTACAACGATTGCGAAGCAAGTTCTAACAACTTATGCTAATCACTCTCGTTGGCGCGGATGAACGTGTATATGTTGTCATTCGTGTGGGAGGAAATCGAAGTACCTGGAGAAAACGCACCTGTCCGATCTGGCGGTAGCGTACCAACTCACATACTTCCCGGTCCGAGGATCGAACCAACACCATTTGACTAAATATCATTAGTTCAATCCACGGGAAAAAATACTTTCGATCACTGTAATACATGTATGCATTCGGAGTACAAGTTGGCGATGTTCTAATGGTTGTCGTCGGTTATGGATGATTTTCTATTCGTTTATACAGATTCGTGAAGTAATTCGATTAAATAGTGTACAGCTTCCTGCCTAGGTCATACATAGAGCACGGCTATATTGGCAATGTGTGTCAGTACTTTCACTTTCAGTCTGGATGGCATACATATAAATCAACCGTTTTCAGTAATATTCCACATGTATGGTTGCACTTTGTTTTCTGATATGAATATTGTCATAGCACTTGATAATAATTACCACATTTAAGTTTGACCATTCTTTCTGAAACTGAACTGAAAGAATGTATTTCTAAAGATATTCGTCTGCAACTCAGAAATTGAAACATAAGTCAGAAACATGGACCTATGCCAAACGTTATAACCAGCAGACGAGGTTAGCTTTCTGTAAGTTTATTATGAACATAATGGGATTTATTGCAGAAATTGGGACACATATGAAACATAGTCGAGAGTTGGTAACGGACGAGAATTGGTACACTGAAGCTATCGATGGTTTTCTGTTCGCTTATAAAGATTGTCTTCGGATAGGGATGGTTTCATGTTCTTTTACACAGGTTGTCTGCATGCTTCTAGAGAATTCGGGTTATTTACACAGGTTCTCTGCATGCTTCTAGAGGAGTTCGGGTTATTTACACAGGTTGTCTGCATGCTTCTAGATGAGTTCGGGTTATTTACACAGGTTGTCTGCATGCTTTTAGATGAGTTCGGGTTATTTACACAGGTTGTCATCATGCTTCTAGATGAGTTCGGGTTATTTACATAGGTTGTCTGCATGCTTCTAGATGAGTTCGGGTTATTTACACAGATTGTCTGCATGCATAGATGAGTTCGGGTTATTTACACAGGTTGTCTGCAGGCATAGATGACTTCGGGTTGTTTACACAGGTTCTCTGCATGCTTCTATATGAGTTCGGGTTATTTACACAGGTTGTCATCATGCTTCTAGATGAGTTCGGGTTATTTACACAGGTTGTCTGCATGCATAGATGAGTTCGGGTTATTTACACAGGTTGTCTGCATGCTTCTAGATGAGTTCGGGTTATTTACACAGGTTGTCTGCATGCTTCTATATGAGTTCGGGTTATTTACACAGGTTGTCTGCATGCTTCTATATGAGTTCGGGTTATTTACACAGGTTGTCTGCATGCTTCTATATGAGTTCGGGTTATTTACACAGGTTGTCTGCATGCTTCTATAGAGGAGTTCGGGTTATTTACACAGGTTGTCTGCATGCATAGATGAGTTCGGGTTGTTTACACAGGTTGTCTGCAGGCATAGATGAGTTCGGGTTATTTACACAGGCTCTCTGCAGGCATAGATGAGTTCGGGTTATTTACACAAGTTGTCTGCATACTTCTAGATGAGTTCGGGTTATTTACACAGGTTCTCTGCAGGCATAGATGACTTCGGGTTGTTTACACAGGTTCTCTGCATGCTTCTATATGAGTTCGGGTTATTTACACAGGTTGTCATCATGCTTCTAGATGAGTTCGGGTTATTTACACAGGTTGTCTGCATGCATAGATGAGTTCGGGTTATTTACACAGGTTGTCTGCATGCTTCTAGATGAGTTCGGGTTATTTACACAGGTTGTCTGCATGCTTCTATATGAGTTCGGGTTATTTACACAGGTTGTCTGCATGCTTCTAGAGGAGTTCGGGTTATTTACACAGGTTGTCTGCATGCATAGATGAGTTCGGGTTGTTTACACAGGTTGTCTGCAGGCATAGATGAGTTCGGGTTATTTACACAGGCTCTCTGCAGGCATAGATGAGTGCGGGTTATTTACACAAGTTGTCTGCATACTTCTAGATGAGTTCGGGTTATTTACACAGGTTCTCTGCATGCTTCTAGATGAGTTCGGGTTATTTACACAGGTTGTCTGCATGCTTCTAGAGGAGTTCGGGTTATTTACACAGGTTGTCTGCATGCTTCTAGATGAGTTCGGGTTATTTACACAGGTTGTCTGCATGCTTCTAGATGAGTTCGGGTTATTTACACAGGTTGTCTGCATGTATAGATGAGTGCGGGATATGTACACAGGTTAGCTGCATGCATAGATGAGTTCGTGTTATTTACACATGTTAGCTGCATGCATAGATGAGTGTGGGATATGTACACAGGTTAGCTGCATGCATAGATGAGTGCGGGATATGTACACATGTTAGCTGCATGCATAGATGAGTTCGGGTTATTTACACAAGTTGTCTGCATGCTTCTAGATGAGTTCGGGTTATTTACACAGGTTGTCTGCATGCTTCTAGATGAGTTCGGGTTATTTACACAAGTTGTCTGCATGCTTCTAGATGAGTTCGGGTAATTTACACAGGTTGTCTGCATGCTTCTAGAGGAGTTCGGGTTATTTACACAGGTTGTCTGCATGCTTCTAGAGGAGTTCGGGTTATTTACACAGGTTGTCATCATGCTTCTAGATGAGTTCGGGTTATTTACACAGGTTGTCTGCATGCTTCTAGATGAGTTCGGGTTATTTACATAGGTTGTCGGCAGGCATAGAGGAGTTCGGGTTATTTACACAGGTTGTCTGCATGCTTCTAGATGAGTTCGGGTTATTTACATAGGTTGTCTGCATGCTTCTAGATGAGTTCGGGTTATTTACACAGGTTGTCTTCATGCTTCTAGAGGAGTTCGGGTTATACATAGGTTTTCTGCATGCATAGATGAGTGCGGGATATGTACACAGGTTAGCTGCATGCATAGATGAGTTCGTGTTATTTACACATGTTAGCTGCATGCATAGATGAGTGCGGGATATGTACACAGGTTGTCTGCATGCATAGATGAGTGCGGGATATGTACACAGGTTAGCTGCATGCATAGTTGAGTGCGGGATATGTACACAGGTTGTCAGCATGCATAGATGAGTGCGGGATATGTACACAGGTTAGCTGCATGCATAGATGAGTGCGGGATATGTACACAGGTTAGCTGCATGCATAGATGAGTGCGGGATATGTACACATGTTAGCTGCATGCATAGATGAGTTCGGGTTATTTACACAGGTTAGTTGCATGCATAGATGAGTGCGGGATATGTACACAGGTTAGCCTAATGCATAGATGAGTGCGGGATATGTACACAGGTTAGCTGCATGCATAGATGAGTGTGGGATATGTACACAGGTTAGCTGCATGCATAGATGAGTGCGGGATATGCACACAGGTTAGCTGCATGCATAGATGAGTTCGGGTTATTTACACAGGTTAGCTGCATGCATAGATGAGTGCGGGATATGTACACAGGTTAGCTGCATGCATAGATGAGTGCGGGATATGTACACAGGTTAGCTGCATGCATATATGAGTGCGGGATATGTACACAGGTTAGCTGCATACATATATGAGTGCGGGATATTTACACAGGTTAGCTGCATGCATAGATGAGGGCGGGATATGTACACAGGTTAGCTGCATGTATAGATGAGTGCGGGATATGTACACAGGTTAGCTGCATGCATAGATGAGTGCGGGATATGTACACAGGTTAGCTGCATGCATAGATGAGTGCGGGATATGTACACAGGTTAGCTGCATGCATAGATGAGTGCGGGATATGTACACAGGTTAGCTGCATGCATAGATGAGTGCGGGATATGTACACAGGTTAGCTGCATGCATAGATGAGTGCGGGATATATACACATGTTAGCTGCATGCATAGATGAGTGCGGGATATGTACACAGGTTATCTGCATGCATAGATGAGTGCGGGATATGTACACAGGTTAGCTGCATGCATATATGAGTGCGGGATATGTACACAGGTTAGCTGCATGCATAGATGAGTGCGGGATATGTACACAGGTTAGCTGCATGCATAGATGAGTGCGGGATATGTACACAGGTTAGCTGCATTCATAGATGAGTGCGGGATATACACAGGTTGTCTGCATGCATAGATGAGTGCGGGATATGTACACAGGTTAGCTGCATGCATAGATGAGTTCGTGTTATTTACACATGTTAGCTGCATGCATAGATGAGTGCGGGATATGTACACAGGTTGTCTGCATGCATAGATGAGTGCGGGATATGTACACAGGTTAGCTGCATGCATAGTTGAGTGCGGGATATGTACACAGGTTGTCAGCATGCATAGATGAGTGCGGGATATGTACACAGGTTAGCTGCATGCATAGATGAGTGCGGGATATGTACACAGGTTAGCTGCATGCATAGATGAGTGCGGGATATGTACACATGTTAGCTGCATGCATAGATGAGTTCGGGTTATTTACACAGGTTAGTTGCATGCATAGATGAGTGCGGGATATGTACACAGGTTAGCCTAATGCATAGATGAGTGCGGGATATGTACACAGGTTAGCTGCATGCATAGATGAGTGTGGGATATGTACACAGGTTAGCTGCATGCATAGATGAGTGCGGGATATGCACACAGGTTAGCTGCATGCATAGATGAGTTCGGGTTATTTACACAGGTTAGCTGCATGCATAGATGAGTGCGGGATATGTACACAGGTTAGCTGCATGCATAGATGAGTGCGGGATATGTACACAGGTTAGCTGCATGCATATATGAGTGCGGGATATGTACACAGGTTAGCTGCATACATATATGAGTGCGGGATATTTACACAGGTTAGCTGCATGCATAGATGAGGGCGGGATATGTACACAGGTTAGCTGCATGTATAGATGAGTGCGGGATATGTACACAGGTTAGCTGCATGCATAGATGAGTGCGGGATATGTACACAGGTTAGCTGCATGCATAGATGAGTGCGGGATATGTACACAGGTTAGCTGCATGCATAGATGAGTGCGGGATATGTACACAGGTTAGCTGCATGCATAGATGAGTGCGGGATATGTACACAGGTTAGCTGCATGCATAGATGAGTGCGGGATATATACACATGTTAGCTGCATGCATAGATGAGTGCGGGATATGTACACAGGTTATCTGCATGCATAGATGAGTGCGGGATATGTACACAGGTTAGCTGCATGCATATATGAGTGCGGGATATGTACACAGGTTAGCTGCATGCATAGATGAGTGCGGGATATGTACACAGGTTAGCTGCATGCATAGATGAGTGCGGGATATGTACACAGGTTAGCTGCATTCATAGCTGAGTGCGGGATATGTACACATGTTGTCTGCATGCATAGATGAGTGCGGGATATGTACACAGGTTAGCTGCATGCATAGATGAGTGCGGGATATGTACACAGGTTAGCTGCATGCATAGATGAGTTCGTGTTATTTACACATGTTAGCTGCATGCATAGATGAGTGCGGGATATGTACACAGGTTGTCTGCATGCATAGATGAGTGCGGGATATGTACACAGGTTAGCTGCATGCATAGTTGAGTGCGGGATATGTACACAGGTTGTCAGCATGCATAGATGAGTGCGGGATATGTACACAGGTTAGCTGCATGCATAGATGAGTGCGGGATATGTACACAGGTTAGCTGCATGCATAGATGAGTGCGGGATATGTACACATGTTAGCTGCATGCATAGATGAGTTCGGGTTATTTACACAGGTTAGTTGCATGCATAGATGAGTGCGGGATATGTACACAGGTTAGCCTAATGCATAGATGAGTGCGGGATATGTACACAGGTTAGCTGCATGCATAGATGAGTGTGGGATATGTACACAGGTTAGCTGCATGCATAGATGAGTGCGGGATATGCACACAGGTTAGCTGCATGCATAGATGAGTTCGGGTTATTTACACAGGTTAGCTGCATGCATAGATGAGTGCGGGATATGTACACAGGTTAGCTGCATGCATAGATGAGTGCGGGATATGTACACAGGTTAGCTGCATGCATATATGAGTGCGGGATATGTACACAGGTTAGCTGCATACATATATGAGTGCGGGATATTTACACAGGTTAGCTGCATGCATAGATGAGGGCGGGATATGTACACAGGTTAGCTGCATGTATAGATGAGTGCGGGATATGTACACAGGTTATCTGCATGCATAGATGAGTGCGGGATATGTACACAGGTTAGCTGCATGCATATATGAGTGCGGGATATGTACACAGGTTAGCTGCATGCATAGATGAGTGCGGGATATGTACACAGGTTAGCTGCATGCATAGATGAGTGCGGGATATGTACACAGGTTAGCTGCATTCATAGCTGAGTGCGGGATATGTACACATGTTGTCTGCATGCATAGATGAGTGCGGGATATGTACACAGGTTAGCTGCATGCATAGATGAGTGCGGTATATGTACACAGGTTAGCTGCATGCATAGATGAGTGCGGGATATGTACACAGGTTAGCTGCATGCATAGATGAGTGCGGGATATATACACATGTTAGCTGCATGCATAGATGAGTGCGGGATATGTACACAGGTTATCTGCATGCATAGATGAGTGCGGGATATGTACACAGGTTAGCTGCATGCATATATAAGTGCGGGATATGTACACAGGTTAGCTGCATGCATAGATGAGTGCGGGATATGTACACAGGTTAGCTGCATGCATAGATGAGTGCGGGATATGTACACAGGTTAGCTGCATGCATAGATGAGTTCGGGTTATTTACATAGGTTGTCTGCATGCTTCTAGATGAGTTCGGGTTATTTACACAGGTTGTCTTCATGCTTCTAGAGGAGTTCGGGTTATTTACATAGGTTTTCTGCATGCATAGATGAGTGCGGGATATGTACACAGGTTAGCTGCATGCATAGATGAGTTCGTGTTATTTACACATGTTAGCTGCATGCATAGATGAGTGCGGGATATGTACACAGGTTGTCTGCATGCATATATGAGTGCGGGATATGTACACAGGTTGTCTGCATGCATATATGAGTGCGGGATATTTACACAGGTTAGCTGCATGCATAGATGAGTGCGGGATATGTACACAGGTTAGCTGCATGCATAGTTGAGTGCGGGATATGTACACAGGTTAGCTGCATGCATAGTTGAGTGCGGGATATGTACACAGGTTGTCAGCATGCATAGATGAGTGCGGGATATGTACACAGGTTAGCTGCATGCATAGATGAGTGCGGGATATGTACACAGGTTAGCTGCATGCATAGATGAGTGCGGGATATGTACACAGGTTAGCTGCATGCATATATGAGTGCGGGATATGTACACAGGTTAGCTGCATGCATAGATGAGTGCGGGATATTTACACAGGTTAGCTGCATGCATAGATGAGGGCGGGATATGTACACAGGTTAGCTGCATGCATAGATGAGTGCGGGATATGTACACAGGTTAGCTGCATGCATAGATGAGTGCGGGATATGTACACAGGTTAGCTGCATGCATAGATGAGTGCGGGATATGTACACAGGTTAGCTGCATGCATAGATGAGTGCGGGATATGTACACAGGTTAGCTGCATGCATAGATGAGTGCGGGATATGTACACAGGTTAGCTGCATGCATAGATGAGTGCGGGATATATACACATGTTAGCTGCATGCATAGATGAGTGCGGGATATGTACACAGGTTAGCTGCATGCATAGATGAGTGCGGGATATGTACACAGGTTAGCTGCATGCATAGATGAGTGCGGGATATGTACACAAGTTAGCTGCATGCATAGATGAGTGCGGGATATGTACACAGGTTAGCTGCATGCATAGATGAGTGCGGGATATGTACACAGGTTAGCTGCATGCATAGATGAGTGCGGGATATGTACACAGGTTAGCTGCATTCATAGCTGAGTGCGGGATATGTACACAGGTTGTCTGCATGCATAGATGAATGCGGGATATGTACACAGGTTAGCTGCATGCATAGATGAGTGCGGTATATGTACACAGGTTAGCTGCATGCATAGATGAGTGCGGGATATATACACAGGTTAGCTGCATGCATAGATGAGTGCGGGATATGTACACAGGTTAGCTGCATGCATAGATGAGTGCGGGATATGTACACAGGTTAGCTGCATGCATAGATGAGTGCGGGCTATGTACACAGGTTAACTGCATGCATAGATGAGTGCGGGATATGTACACAGGTTAGCTGCAGGCATAGGTGAGTGCGGTATATGTACACAGGTTGTCTGCATGCATATATGTGTGCGGGATATGTACACAGGTTGTCTGCATGCATATATGAGTGCGGGATATGTACACAGGTTATCTACATGCATAGATGAGTGCGGGATATGTACACAGGTTATCTGCATGCATAGATGAGTGCGGGATATGTACACAGGTTAGCTGCATGCATAGATGAGTGCGGGATATGTACACATGTTAGCTGCATACATAGATGAGTGCGGGATATGTACACATGTTAGCTGCATAAATCGATAGATTTTCATATTTTTATTACACAGGATGACTGAAACCATACACGTGGACAGCTTTATGAAACACGTTTCCGAGTGCATGCCGGTGACGGTAGATTGTGAAACCAGATGGGTACTCAAACTGAACAAGAAAATAGCATGTCCCGAGTACAAAGTTCCAGCACATTCGGCTGTTATTTGATTTATACGAATCTCTGTGTTAATAAATCAAGTTAATATGTTATGTTGTGTTATATTTCGGGTTTTACGCCTGCATCAGTACCATTTTGGGCTATATCACCGGCGGGCAGTTTACCTAACAACACCTTTCCTGGGCAGGCTCCAGCGGTTAACCAGTACTTGGGTGCACCAACCTCCGTAAGAAACTGCCAACTTTGTCATATAAATGAGACACGGCCTGAGCGGGGCTCGAACCCGTGACCATCAGTGATGATAGGTTACATTGGCATACAAGTCAGCGACCTTAACCACTCGACCACGAAGGCGGACAATCAAGTTAATACATGTTCATCACACATGTACATCACTGTACACATTTCATTATTCAAGGGGATAGACATGACATTTCATACAGCTAGGACAGTTGTGTGTGTGATTTGTTTCGGTTGCCTCTAACCCATTAGTTTAAACGGTAGCGTCTTACAGTACACGAAACAACGACGCCTAGATCTACTATATGCTCAACCTTCATGCGTGAAATGTACATACTTTGCCCAAGGTGCCTATGCATTCATAGATAGACACATATAGGTGTACACTGGATTTTGTTGTTGTCAACCCTCAGTTATTCTACATCACCACTCCTACACAATCCTCAGTTATCATAAATCACCACTTCTACACACAGATGATGGGTCTTTTGTCTGTGTACGATTCCTACACGGGTTCGCCTGGGCCCGGCATTTGGCTAACATATCTCTATTCACTACAAAGGAACACGGAGGCAATCAATACGTGGTTGGTGTTTATTTATAATAACCCTTAACAAACCCCTGAACTATAATAATTATAATTGAAGTATAATAACATCACTGAGGAATGGCTATAACAATCATAAACTCGCTTCTCACCAATGCAACCCGGTTTCGAAACTCTGACCGGGAAGATGGAGATGGTACGATGGTCGCCAGATCGGACAGGTGGGTTTTCTCCGGATACTCCGGTTTTCCTCCCACATGCATGACCACATTTACTCTTTCATCCACAGCAACGAGAGTGATTAATATAAGTTGATAAAACTTGCTTCGAAAATCGTTGCAAAATAAAGTTTAAACTTTAAACAATCATATATATACATATATAGTCAAATGTGCACCGCGAAAACCTATTCACTCGCCACTCTCGATTAAATGAGATGGGCAACACTAAGATTTCACTCACGGGCGTAACCCTAAATGATTCTAAGTCACGTTTGAATGTTTAGATCAGCCTCTGTGTGGTGCAATGAATATGTCTGACACACATGCACAACAGGACAGGCAAACGAGGACTTAAACGTGACAACCCAGTCAGCTATAGAAAATCTAAACACTATACATGTGAATCAACGCATGTCTTGTAGATATGCACCATCAATGGTGCTCTTAAAGAATCAAGGTTACGGTGTCCATTAGTTTATACAAATTTATTTTAGCTCGATTGCGAAACAAGTTCTTACAAATTATATTAATCACTCTCGAGACCTTATTCCTGATGGAACCCATCGCCACGAGGGAGAGAGAAGAGGCAACGTGGACATTAAATGCCTTGCCTAAGGGCACAATCGTAACGGCTCCAGCGGGGCTCGAACTCCGGACCTTTCGCACTTGAAGAGAACGCGCATCCACTGCGCTATATCGACATTCACTATTGTCCATTATAAAGTGAATTGTTCGAGATGTAGTTTTAGTCAAATGTGGAAGACATCTCTTGAATTGCCAAGTGATAGAAACATTGTTTCAATTGGTTTGATGCATGGATACCTGACCAGTGGAATGCAGAGAGTAAAGTTCACAAGATCCTCAGCCTCTACTGGCAGCTGACGAGTGCACGATGTCATCCGTGTATAAAGAATATATAAATGAATACAGTGACCTTGTTGCATTGGAAAAAGCGTCATCATGTAAGACTAGTTTGACAGAAGAACTTAGATGCAGTGACAATGGTTACTGCGTAAAAAGTTTAAAACTTGATTTATTTTACAACGATTGCGAAGCAAGTTCTAACAACTTATATTAATCACTCTAGTTGGCGCGGATGAAAGCGTAAATGTGGCCATTCGCGTGGGACGAAACCGGAGTACCCGGAGAAAACCCGGAGAAAACCCACCTGTCCGATCTGGCGACAATCGTACCATCTCACATACTTCCCGGTCCGAGGATCGAACCCGGGTCGCATTGGTGAGAAGCGAGCACACTAACCACAGCGCTAATCGGACATCATAACATATGCTAGGCATTCTACTACAAGACGTAGTTCAAGATATACAAAAGTTGTATGTATCAGGTATAATAGTAAGAAGGTACTCGACAGTAACGGTGTTAGTCGTGCTTGACGATATATGTAACCAACGTCATGGACATAATAGTAATTAGATCTACATACGACACATTTGACAAGAAGAATATAAAAGTAAGGCGCCATGTTCTTGTCACAAATGCTAGTATAAATACATATACCTGCGAGGAAAGGAACACTTATCGATCCCCCGTCTGACCTTAATAAAATTAACAGTCTTTCAGATGGTACGTTAAACCGAGGTCTCGTGTCGGTGCTTTACACCGTGCACGTACAAGAACCAGAGGAGACTCTGGAATGGGTCTTTGTCTGTATCATTGCACTATTCTTCAAAATCTAAAATAACTAATCTCTTCAGGAGGCGTCGCTCATATGGGCAACCGGTAGCGACGATAAATAAACATAAAACACAAAGGAAAACTACTGTCAACCAAAGTGACACATGGCATGTTTCTGTGTTAAAATAAAAGCAATTAAAAAGATTTCAACATGGGCACAGTACAGAGAAGGGTAAAGCTGGTCTGTTCATCTGTCTGATAAAGGTTGGACCTGTAATAACGCGTGATCAGCATGCACTGCGTAACAGTGGTGGTAACAAAGAGAAGCTATGTTAGAAAATGTACGTCATAATGACAATAAACCCGATAATTGCGAATCTACATCTAGGTGCAAAACAGACAGCAAGTATATACCTAGCAGACAAATATGTACAAGCGGTATTGCCAGACAGCTACATCTAGGTGCAAAACAGACATCAAGTATATACCTAGCAGACAAATACGTACAAGCGGTATTGCCAGACAGCTACATCTAGGTGCAAAACAGACAGCAAGTATATACCTAGCAGACAAATACGTACACGCGGTATTGCCAGACAGCTACATCTAGGTGCAAAACAGACATCAAGTATATACCTAGCAGACAAATACGTACAAGCAGTATTGCCAGACAGCTACATCTAGGTGCAAAACAGACATCAAGTATATACCTAGCAGACAAATACGTACAAGCAGTATTGCCAGACAGCTACTTCTAGCCACAATAAAGAGTTTTGACGTGCATTAAAAGACTCATAATTAGTGGAATCATTTAATAACACACTAAGCATAATATGATAAAAGAGTAGGTTTCTGTGGTGACACACATGACATGAGAATTGATCTAGCAGTTTGCCATTGGAAAGAAAACATTGGATCTGTCAAAAACACAAGAGCAGATTCATATAACTATAGAAATACAATTTGGATTAGTTTTCTGTTTGCATCTCAAATCTGGAGCCCATTTTAGGAGGATGCATTATACAAGTTACTCATTTTTTCGTTTACTATTTATTGTATGTTATTAAAATATCAACAAGAAATGTGAACATTTACACAAACATGTACACCGTGTTGGCAATGAGGTAGTTCAAATGTTGAGATATTAGCACGCCTGGCCACTATCTATTGTGACCACCATTCGTGCGTCCTGGTCGTCTGGCTCGTCCGTCAATAAATCCTTTTAAAGTAACGGAACTGAAATTGTTCCCCAAATAATAAAAAAGTTTATTCGAATGGACTTAACTGGGAAAAAAACATCGGACGACAGATATACGACAGATGCCGACGGACTTAATGGTTCCCATGTGTCTAGCATGCTATGCAGACTAAACTAGAATAGAATATATATCCAGGAATGCCAATACTATCAAGTTGTACTATGTAGATAGAGGCGAATCGAAATAGAAGCGTGAAACATTTGGCGCTACAAATGGAACAACGTGGCGTTGTCGCTGTGTTGTGACAGCTTGGGAGCCAGTCCAATACCCGTTGCATGATATATCATAAATGGAACTGTTGTTTTCCCTCTAGTCAGCTACCTTCTAGTCAGATAACCGTGGTCATAAATAAGAATGCTGTCTATGTGTTAAACAACTAATTATTTTGTCACAATCCTCTAAAGTATATGAAAGTAATGAACATAACACGTAGAGCATGCACACGCAATATATGATATATAACATGTAGAGCATGCACACGCAATATACGATATATAACACGTAGAGCATGCACACGCAATATATGATATATAACACGTAGAGCATGCACACGCAATATACGATATATAACACGTAGAGCATGCACACACAATATACGATATATAACACGTAGAGCATGCACACACAATATATGATATATAACACGTAGAGCATGCACACACAATATACGATATATAACACGTAGAGCATGCACACACAATATACGATATATAACACGTAGAGCATGCACACGCAATATATGATATATAACATGTAGAGCATGCACACACAATATACGATATATAACACGTAGAGCATGCACACGCAATATATGATATATAACATGCACACGCAATATATGATATATAACACGTAGAGCATGCACACACAATATACGATATATAACACGTAGAGCATGCACACGCAATATATGATATATAACATGTAGAGCATGCACACACAATATACGATATATAACACGTAGAGCATGCACACGCAATATATGATATATAACACGTAGAGCATGCACACGCAATATATGATATATAACATGCACACGCAATATATGATATATAACATGCACACGCAATATACGATATATAACACGTAGAGCATGCACACACAATATACGATATATAACACGTAGAGCATGCACACGCAATATACGATATATAACACGTAGAGCATGCACACGCAATATACGATATATAACACGTAGAGCATGCACACGCAATATACGATATATAACATGTAGAGCATGCACACACAATATACGATATATAACACGTAGAGCATGCACACGCAATATATGATATATAACACGTAGAGCATGCACACACAATATATGATATATAACATGTAGAGCATGCACACACAATATACGATATATAACACGTAGAGCATGCACACGCAATATATGATATATAACACGTAGAGCATGCACACACAATATATGATATATCTAATCGATCATAAAAAACAAAATCATCTAATCAATAATGTAAAATGTAAATAAATAATGTAAAGTTTACAAAATCCACCAGTAAGGGCCTCACTAATTGTCAAGAACAGCAGCGGTTTTATCACTGTCCACGAGAAAAGCAATCATAGTTATGGTACACAACATTTCTATAGGCTTGTGGGATCCCGTGCAAAACACTAAACTAATTTAAGTCACTTTTAGTCTTTGGTTAGACACTAAACTGATTACATTATCTCGCGTAAGTGATGGATAACACTAAACTGTCTCATCTTTTCTTGATCCTTCTAATGGAATTTTACCAAATAATTTGTAACCAAAAACTTTCCTTTGGAGATGTGACCGTATTACTTAGATGTCAAAGCAATTTCTCCACTTTGTTTTAATTTAACGTCGCTACCGGTTGCCCAATGGACATTTAAGCGAGGGGAAGTTTATCTAACAACACCTGTCCAGAGCCGACTCCAGCGGTTAACCAGTACTTGGTGCACCAACCTCCGTAAGAAACTGCCATCTTTTTCAGATAAGATAATCGAACTTAACCACTCAACCACGGAGGCGGACCCCCACACTGGTTTTAGCGCTGTTTTCACTTTTATACTAGCTGGTGACATCATATGGTCACATGGTGACGTCACGCGCATTGTAGCAAAAATGGCTGACTGGACCCGGAAGTGAATAGAAGTTTCTACATAAATTATCATGAATTCTAATCATTAATATTATTCAGGATGGTAATAATTGGTAAGATTCCATATCAATCTATCGATTGCTACCACAGTTTCACATTGACACTGTGTCGTAAGCTGTAATTCAGCCATACTCCGGAATGGATATTTCCTGAATTGTGTCTGGAACATTTACGAAAGTTCATAGTGGTTCTCACAGGTGCACACCTTTCTGTAAGCTAAAGTAAGTCAAGTAACATGCATATTTACATGTGTGGAGCACATAGTTAACAATACATGTGTAAAGGTCACATACATTGATCTAAAATGATATCAATGAAAATTAGTGGATGGGGTAACTCGAATTATGCATGCAGTATAAGTTGTCTAAATCATACATATTTGTAGAAGTACAAAAATAATCCTATCCGCAGTGTGTATTATTCATTATTCTAACACGACCCAGCTAATAGCATACATACTTCTAGAGTAAAACCTACCTCGGGTTATTCTGCGATATACCTACATTGAACTATGCTGCGCGCGCACCGTGTTTTGGCTATTCCATTTATACAATGCGTGTAAAGTTTTATGAATGAAAGTCACGTGATGTTTGTAAAATTCGCGGAAGTGAGCTATTTTTAGAATCAGATAATCTCTTGTCCGTCTTGTTTTTCTGTTAAGTAACGTTTCAGTTACTATTCTGTACAGTTTTATTTGACAAACTAAATAAAATTATTGATCAGTTACAACTTTTG
The DNA here is from genome assembly GCA_014843695.1 of Archivesica marissinica. Lineage (NCBI taxonomy): Eukaryota > Metazoa > Mollusca > Bivalvia > Venerida > Vesicomyidae > Archivesica > Archivesica marissinica. Next base: position 55,912,743 of record CM026393.1, on the reverse strand, counting down.
TTCATTTATGCACTAGATTGATATTTTCCATAAAAAATAACGTCATCACCCCTTACGCGGGAGGAAATTTCGAAAGCCAAATGCAGAGGAGTAGCACTGCGTTTGAAGAAAATACTCCTTTGATTCTCGTCTAAAATTATTAGAAGTAAGTCGTGTTAGAATCGAAATAATAAGTATCAACCGTGGTATATCGCAGAACAACCCTTGTTTGTCGTTCTTATGCGTAGAAATATATCACGCAGGCCTTCTACGGTTGATACTTATTATTTCTTAAGTATCTGCCGAGTTTCCATCTCGTTACACACTCCTCATTTATCCTACTTCATCATTCTTACTTGAAATTGTCATGCCTTGTATTATATACATGTATATGTAAAATGAATCTCTCAATAAAATATGATTAAATAATGGAACAAGTCTAAAGTACATATTAGCAAATTAAAACAGATATTTTGAAGGAATTGCATTAGAGCATACATGTATTTATGAATGTGATCATAGATTTGCTAGATTTGCTATTTCGTGCTAATGAATGTCGATGCCGTTCAATTTGGTGTTATACATGTATATGTACACATATTAAACAGCACATAGATAAAGCGATATTACATCGTAAAACCCCAAAAATACATTTGTTAACGTATACATGCATTGCTACTACAAATTATTCTGAATACATTCGAACACTATTAATGAATCAATAAACAGTGCTTTTGTGGTCTACAAACTTTCAAAAGTGAAATTTCATATAACTGTCATCCATGCTCGTGAATTGACGTTTGTTTGTTAACGCGTGGTACTGTCCTCTAGAGATAATTCAACTATGATTAATCTACAAATAAATATGCATAGAGACAAATGTTAGATATAACGGTAAATATGTAGCATACACTGAATTATTCAAGATACACGCATTGTATTCCGCATGGATGTCGACACTATTTACATTATTTTGTTATGTCAATAAACCGCGTATACGACGTTTACTTATTAGTTGAAATACTCAGTATTTGAGGCAAATATTTGGAAACAAATTATACAATATAATAGGAAATTACATTCTGTAGAAATTTGCGTTTTCACTGATGTAGTGTCGCTTTAAGTCTGGGATTGAGTACATCCATGATAGTTCTAACAAATCTATTGAGTTTAGTGAGTGTATTTGCTTGTGTTGTGGTCATTATCAGTATATACTTGTGTGTGTTGAGCAGAATAATATGTATATTCACAGATAACCTTTTGAGTTATGTGAAGAAAATACAGACAACGAGATAAGATAACGCATTTCATCACAAAAGAAAAAAAAATTAAAACATAATAAATTATTCAATGTAAATGGAATGTCTTCAGATCCATCGGTTCTAGCTTAATGACGTCATGTTCCGAGAGCTCTCCTTTTGTTGTAAGTAGTGAAAGGGACATTTCTGTCACGCGGCTACCGGATTGTAAATGTTTGCCGAGCAGTGAGGCAGGTTTAAGCTCTGTTGTGTCATACAATGGGCAGAACGTGTCTGTATCACGTCTGCTGCAACTTATCGCGCGTCTGAATAATGTTATTGACGTACCGTCAGACTGCGACGTCACATCAGCTAGATTTTTCACGTTTGCAATAGTAACATCACATGGTAGTTGCTGACGTAGGAAACTCTGCATTTTGTTTGGAATATGAATGGTATCCGGAGAATATAGTTTATAAATAGGATTTTGAATTACATCATTCAAAAACACGCTGTTAATAGACGGAAGGAGGGTCTCTGTATGTCCGGCCTTTTCATACTCACCAAGCGATTGAAATTCTATAAATAGTATAGTTTTGGTTGGTTTGTTGTCTTTGACTCCTTCTGGCAAGTCCATTTCTGGTCTTAGAGCTATCCTGTCGAGCATGAAATCGATCTTACCGGAAGTTCGACTCACTACTCCGTGCGGCTGCGCGGAGTGAACAACCAATCGCGTCGAATTATCTTCCAATACCGACATTGCAGACATTGGATAAACATTGCCGTCAAAAGGTATAGTGCTTCTAAATTTTCTACCCATCATCTGAAATCCATTAGAATCTACATAGAACACATCCGCGGAATTAATAGACGTCTTAATTCTTAATGCTAAGTCACCGACAAAACCAGGAGCGCGTGACAGATCGCTTAGGATATCCACCCTCAACGCCCTGCCTGTAACGGAGTTAGTTATGGGGAGACTAACCTTAAATGAAAAATAAGCGCTTAAAGATTCTATGCTACAGAAGGTGTCCCCCATTACAAATTTAACTTCTGGAAATGAGGTGTATGCCTTTTGTTCTACGCCATGTGACATCATTGTGTAAGCACCGCCACTTCCACGGTAATATATCCAATCTAATTCTACTTTCGCACAAAAATTAGCAGACTTATAACACATAAGAGTAGGTGATCCGTTTATCTTTGAAAATGTAACATTCATTAATTCGTTTTCGCAAAAGTAATCACTACCAATAGTCTTGTTGTTTACAGTTTGCTTTGCAAGTTTTCCTAAAGATTCCTTGTTATTAATGTTGTTTGTTGCAATTTTTAGTGTGTAAACCAGCAAACTCACGGGCGGGAAATCAACCTCAAATTTTATTTCTACACTTGAATCGGAATATGGCATTATATCAAATTTGACCTCTTCGCCCTTTGGGTTAAGGACAATAACATGGTCATCACTTGTTTGGAGAGTAAGAGATACAATTTCTCGTCTGCTTTGTGTCAAAGAGTTCAATAAAACAACATGTGTTCCAGTTGAGAGAATTGGAATTGCTACTCTTTCCGTCAGTGCATTATGTGTTGTCCGCCGCAACATCGGTAAAAATCTACCTTCAATGGAACTAATATCATTAACAATAAGATAGTCAGAAGCAAGTGCAAGAACCGTTTGCAAAGACGTAAATCCAGATGATAGTAATGTTTCATAATCAGCTGCAACGTGCGCTCTTGATGTACCAGTAATGGCATCATGATGTTGGAAAACACCCAAATCCTTTCTTGCCGTTTGTAGATATGACAACATTTTATTGGCTATTTCTGGTCGGACATTTTTAAAATTTGCGTCTCGAAATGCTATTGACGTAAACAGTTCTGCAGCACGTAAACTTTCTAAAACTTCCCGGCTCAAACGTTTATCAAATTGTCTAGTAGTAAAGTAACCTGTCCAGTATTCGGTATTCTCAGTATACGTGTAAAAATCACCACTCACTGCCGGATACGTTAACCCATATTTTCGATTTTGTCGATCTATTTCTTTGAAAAAGTCTTTCAACGTTCCAAACCTCATATGGATATTAAATGCCTTTTTATTTTCATTTACATACTGCATAAACACTTTCAAATTTTTGTATTGCTTGTCCCATTCAAACTCGGTATCATACTGGAAGTCACCACCGTGTGGCAACATCATAACTTTGTATTTATAGTTTGCAGTTTTCTGACGAAACTGATCCACAAGCCGCTTGGTATATTCGTATAGATTGTGTACCGTGTCCGTTGATACGTGATCAGAGCGAATTGGTTTATCTGCAGCGTCCGACCCGGGAACCGGAAGATCGGCCATATGTACAAAGTTTAAACCACGACACACCGTTCTACTCGGCCCACAACTGTCCGAGATGCTCATCCATTCATAAGTGTCAACCTGAAAAATAAAAATTTAAACTTTAGATATTTTACAACGATTGCGAATCAAGTTTTTACAACTTATATTAATCACTCTCGTTGGCGCGGATGAAAGCGTATATGTGGTCATTTGTGTGGGAGGAAACCGGAGTACCCGGAGAAAACCCATCTGTCCGATCTGGCGACCACCGTACAATCTCACATACTTCCTGGTCCGAGGATGGAACCCGGGTTGCATTGGTGAGAAGCGAGCGCGCTAACCACTGAGCTAATCGGACAGCCCTGAAAAATAAATACAATACCATAAAATATTCACAGTAGCAGTGAAATTTAAAAAAAGTCCTATATATTGATAATATATATAAACCCTGACTAAGTGAATTATCCCATATATTGTATATATACACTAACTACGTGAATTATCCCATATATTGTATATATACACTAACTACGTGAATTATCCCATACAATCTATATATACCCTAACTACAGGAATTATCCCATATATTGTATATATACACTAACTACGTGAATTATCCCATACAATCTATATATACCCTAACTACAGGAATTATCCCATATATTGTATATATTCACTAACTACGTGAATTATCCCATACAATCTATATATACCCTAACTACAGGAATTATCACATATATTGTATATATACACTAACTACGTGAATTATCCCATACAATCTATATATACCCTAACTACAGGAATTATCCCATACAATCTATATATACCCTAACTACAGGAATTATCCCATACAATCTATATATACCCTAACTACATGAATTATCCCATATATTGTATATATACACTAACTACGTGATTTATCCCATACAATCTATATATACCCTAACTACAGGAATTATCCCATATATTGTATATATACACTAACTACGTGAATTATCCCATACAATCTATATATACCCTAACTACAGGAATTATCCCATATATTGTATATATACACTAACTACGTGAATTATCCCATACAATCTATATATACCCTAACTACAGGAATTATCCCATATATTGTATATATTCACTAACTACGTGAATTATCCCATACAATCTATATATACCCTAACTACAGGAATTATCACATATATTGTATATATACCCTAACTACAGGAATTATCCCATACAATCTATATATACCCTAACTACAGGAATTATCACATATATTGTATATATACCCTAACTACAGGAATTATCCCATATATTGTATATATACACTAACTACGTGAATTATCCCATACAATCTATATATACCCTAACTACAGGAATTATCCCATACAATCTATATATACCCTAACTACAGGAATTATCCCATATATTGTATATATACACTAACTACGTGAATTATCCCATACAATCTATATATACCCTAACTACAGGAATTTTCCCATACAATTTATATATACCCTAACTACAGGAATTATCCCATATATTGTATATATACACTAACTACGTGAATTATCCCATACAATCTATATATACCCTAACTACAGGAATTTTCCCATACAATTTATATATACCCTAACTACAGGAATTATCCCATATATTGTATATATACACTAACTACGTGAATTATCCCATACAATCTATATATACCCTAACTACAGGAATTATCACATATATTGTATATATACACTAACTACGTGAATTATCCCATACAATCTATATATACCCTAACTACAGGAATTATCCCATACAATCTATATATACCCTAACTACAGGAATTATCCCATATATTGTATATATACACTAACTACGTGAATTATCCCATACAATCTATATATACCCTAACTACAGGAATTTTCCCATACAATTTATATATACCCTAACTACAGGAATTATCCCATATATTGTATATATACACTAACTACGTGATTTATCCCATACAATCTATATATACCCTAACTACAGGAATTATCCCATATATTGTATATATACACTAACTACGTGAATTATCCCATACAATCTATATATACCCTAACTACAGGAATGATCCCATACAATCTATATATACCCTAACTACAGGAATTATCCCATACAATCTATATATACACTAACTACGTGAATTATCCCATACAATCTATATATACCCTAACTACAGGAATGATCACATACAATCTATATATACCCTAACTACAGGAATTATCCCATATAATCTATATATACCCTAACTACAGGAATTATCCCATACAATCTATATATACCCTAACTACAGGAATTATCCCATACAATCTATATATACCCTAACTACAGGAATTATCCCATATAATCTATATATACCCTAACTACAGGAATTATCCCATATATTGTATATATACACTAACTACAGGAATGATCCCATACAATCTATATATACCCTAACTACAGGAATTATCCCATACAATCTATATATACACTAACTACGTGAATTATCCCATACAATCTATATATACCCTAACTACAGGAATGATCCCATACAATCTATATATATACCCTAACTACAGGAATTATCCCATATATTGTATATATACACTAACTACGTGAATTATCCCATACAATCTATATATACCCTAACTACAGGAATTATCCCATACAATATATATACCCTAACTACAGGAATTATCCCATACAATCTATATATACCCTAACTACAGGAATTATCCCATATATTGTATATATACACTAACTACGTGAATTATCCCATATATTGTATATATACACTAACTACGTGAATTATCCCATACAATCTATATATACCCTAACTACAGGAATTATCCCATATATTGTATATATACACTAACTACGTGAATTATCCCATACAATCTATATATACCCTAACTACAGGAATTATCCCATATAATCTATATATACCCTAACTACAGGAATTATCCCATATAATCTATATATACCCTAACTACAGGAATGATCCCATACAATCTATATATACCCTAACTACAGGAATTATCCCATACAATCTATATATACACTAACTACGTGAATTATCCCATACAATCTATATATACCCTAACTACAGGAATGATCACATACAATCTATATATATACCCTAACTACAGGAATTATCCCATATATTGTATATATACACTAACTACAGGAATGATCCCATACAATCTATATATACCCTAACTACAGGAATTATCCCATACAATCTATATATACCCTAACTACAGGAATTATCCCATATAATCTATATACACCCTAACTACAGGAATTATCCCATATATTGTATATATACACTAACTACGTGAATTATCCCATATATTGTATATATACACTAACTACGTGAATTATCCCATACAATCTATATATACCCTAACTACATGAATTATCCCATATATTGTATATATACATTAACTACGTGAATTATCTCATACAATCTATATATACCCTAACTACAGGAATTATCCCATATATTGTATATATACACTAACTACGTGAAGTATCCCATATATTGTATATATACACTAACTACGTGAATTATCCCATACAATCTATATATACCCTAACTACAGGAATTATCCCATATAGTGTATATATACACTAACTACGTGAATTATCCCATACGATCTATATATACCCTAACTACAGGAATTATCCCATATATTGTATATATTCACTAACTACGTGAATTATCCCATACAATCTATATATACCCTAACTACAGGAATTATCACATATATTGTATATATACACTAACTACGTGAATTATCCCATACAATCTATATATACCCTAACTACAGGAATTATCCCATACAATCTATATATACCCTAACTACAGGAATTATCCCATACAATCTATATATACCCTAACTACAGGAATTATCCCATATATTGTATATATACACTAACTACGTGAATTATCCCATATAATCTATATATACCCTAACTACAGGAATTATCCCATATATTGTATATATACACTAACTACGTGAATTATCCCATACAATCTATATATACCCTAACTACAGGAATTATCCCATATATTGTATATATACACTAACTACGTGAATTATCCCATACAATCTATATATACCCTAACTACAGGAATTATCCCATATATTGTATATATACACTAACTACGTGAATTATCCCATACAATCTATATATACCCTAACTACAGGAATTATCCCATATATTGTATATATACACTAACTACGTGAATTATCCCATACAATCTATATATACCCTAACTACAGGAATTATCCCATACAATCTATATATACCCTAACTACAGGAATTATCCCATATATTGTATATATACACTAACTACGTGAATTATCCCATACAATCTATATATACCCTAACTACAGGAATTATCCCATATATTGTATATATTCACTAACTACGTGAATTATCCCATACAATCTATATATACCCTAACTACAGGAATTATCCCATATATTGTATATATACACTAACTACGTGAATTATCCCATACAATCTATATATACCCTAACTACAGGAATTATCCCATACAATCTATATATACCCTAACTACAGGAATTATCCCATACAATCTATATATACCCTAACTACAGGAATTATCCCATATATTGTATATATACACTAACTACGTGATTTATCCCATACAATCTATATATACACTAACTACAGGAATTATCCCATATATTGTATATATACACTAACTACGTGAATTATCCCATACAATCTATATATACCCTAACTACAGGAATTATCCCATATATTGTATATATACACTAACTACGTGAATTATCCCATATATTGTATATATACACTAACTACGTGAATTATCCCATACAATCTATATATACCCTAACTACATGAATTATCCCATACAATCTATATATACCCTAACTACAGGAATTATCCCATACAATCTATATATACCCTAACTACAGGAATTATCCCATATATTGTATATATACACTAACTACGTGAATTATCCCATATATTGTATATATACACTAACTACGTGAATTATCCCATATATTGTATATATACACTAACTACGTAAATGATCCCATACAATCTATATGTACCCTAACTACAGGAATTATCCCATATATTGTATATATACACTAACTACGTGAATTATCCCATACAATCTATATATACCCTAACTACAGGAATTATCCCATATATTGTATATATACCCCAACTACAGGAATTATCCCATACAATCTATATATACCCTAACCACAGGAATTATCCCATACAATCGATATATACCCTAACTACAGGAATTATCCCATACAATCTATATATACCCTAACTACAGGAATGATCCCATACAATCGATATATACCCAACTACAGGAATTATCCCATACAATCTATATATACCCTAACTACAGGAATTACCCATATAATCTATATATACCCTAACTACAGGAATTTTCCCATACAATTTATATATACCCTAACTACAGGAATTATCCCATATATTGTATATATACACTAACTACGTGATTTATCCCATACAATCTATATATACCCTAACTACAGGAATTATCCCATATATTGTATATATACACTAACTACGTGAATTATCCCATACAATCTATATATACCCTAACTACAGGAATTATCCCATATATTGTATATATACACTAACTACAGGAATTATCCCATACAATCTATATATACCCTAACCACAGGAATTATCCCATACAATCTATATATACCCTAACTACAGGAATTATCCCATATAATCTATATATACCCTAACTACAGGAATTATCCCATATAATCTATATACACCCTAACTACAGGAATTATCCCATATAATATTTATATACCCTAACTACAGGAATTACCCATATAATCTATATATACCCTAACTACAGGAATTACCCCATATAATCTATATATACCCTAACTACAGGAATTATCCCATATAATCTATATATACCCTAACTACAGGAATTATCCCATATAATATATATATACCCTAACTACAGGAATTATTCCATATAATCTATATATACCCTAACTACAGGAATTATCCCATACAATCTATATATACCCTAACTACAGGAATTATCCCATATAATCTATATATACCCTAACTACAGGAATTATCCCATATAATCTATATATACCCTAACTACATGAATTATCCCATATAGTATACATAACTCCTATATATTCTATATCCACATGTACCCTCACCATTTTTATTTTTATCATTCAAACACTGTTTCAATTGCCTTTCGACTTGATAAATAATATCTCATTATACTTCAAATATGCATGTCATAAGTTACATATTCGCCAGTATTGCACTAAGTTCAACATACTCTCATGGGAAGGGCCAATTACTAATATTGTTCAGAACTTGTGGACCAACCCATTTGCTTTTGCTCTTATTATATATGTCTTTGAATTTATTATGTACATGTATATAGCAATAAAATATGATTAAACTAAAAAACCCTCACCATAGGAATTACCCTCGTATAGTATATATATTATACACAACTCTAACTGCGCCCAATGCCATATAGTCTATAGCTACCTCCACTTCAGGAATTATCCCATACATAACTATTTAAATTTACAATATACTTAGTGGGTTGATTTGATTTTTACGTTAGCCCATATATTCTATATAACCCCCAACTACAGAAATAATCTCATATAGTTTATATATATGGCCAGACTAGAGAAGTATATATATATTATATATATACATGTATATATAATTACCACAAAAAAAACTGTACACTTTTATATTTCGTTACAAATTTTATAGATTATACTACAGTGAATGAAGAAAATAATACTTTACACATTACACAATTTACCCAATATTTCGCACATTTTGATACTAAATTTGCATATATTTTTTCTAACGAGCTGCACAGTTTCTTTTTGGTGTCAATATTTATACAAATTTATTTTAGCTCGATTGCGAAACAAGTTCTTACAACTTATATTAATCACTCTCGAGACCTGATTCCTGATGGAATCCATCGCCACGAGGGAGAGAGAAGAGGCAACGTGGAATTTAAATGCCGTGTCTAAGGGCACAATCGTAACGGCTCCAGCGGGGCTCGAACGCCGGGCAATTCGCACCTGAAGCGAACGCACATCCACTGCGCTATCACGACTTCCATATACAATATATATACGACTATAGGAACTGACGTAATATATTCTATATACAATTCACATGCGATATCACAGCTTACACGTAGATACAGTTCGCCTGTCATATTAACAACTTTCCAACCTGTCATAAAACGGTATTGAAATAATTAATTCGTTGACAGTTGTATTCTCTATTGACCGAACTATGAATTTATACTGAAGATGTCTTGCAATTGGACCGAACGTGATCATATACATTATAAGATATTATATTGTCTATGCCAGACTATTTGATAACATCTTTCACGTTTGTTAGGCAAGGTACTTAAATTCCACATTGTCCATTCTCTCTCCCTCACAGACGGATATGTAGTCCAGTGGTAACACGCTGAGCTGATAATCCAGGGATCGCAGATTCGATCTCCCGTCTGACCCTAATAAAATTAACAGTCTTTCAGATGGGACGTTAAACCGAGGTCTCGTGTCGGTGCTTTACACCGTGTACGTAAAAGAACCAGAGGAGACTCTGGAATGGGTCTCTCTCTGTATCATGGCACTATCTTCCAAAAATCTAAAATGACTAATCACTTCAGGAGGCTTCGCTCATATGGGCAACCGGTAGCGACGATAAATAAATGTAAAACACACAATTCTCTCTCCCTCACAACGATGTATTCCATCAGGAATTGGGTCTCGGGAGCTATTAAAACCAATGCTGTAAGAACATGTTTCGCAATCGAGCTAAACTATAATCGTATGTTAGCTAAACTGTTCAATAATCCAACATACTATTGTATGCTCTAGACAGAATAGCTGTTACATGTACCAAGTGTCAACGACTTATTAACAAGCTTCTAAGAGCATTACCAGTAGATTAGATCTGGCAAGGTGAGTGCGTGCGTCGTGGCGTATCACGGTGTGGTGTGTGTGTTTATTTATTTATAGTGGCTACCGGTTGCCCATAGTCATTTTTGATTTGTTGGAGGATAGTGCAATGATACAGACAGAGATCCATTCCAGAGTCTCCTCTGGTTGTTTTACATGCACGGTGCAAAGCACCGACACGAGATCTTGGTTTACAGTCCCATCTGAATGACGTAATATTATTCCACTGGGCTATATGACGCATTTGGGCAAACTGTCAATCTTATCATTTAACTCACACTAGATTAATGTGTGTGATATCTCATGTGCCAATAAAGTTACAATGACTGCTAATACGGATATGTAGTCCAGTGGTAACACGCTGAGCTGATAATCCAGGGATCGCAGGTTCGATCCCCCGTCTGACCCTAATAAAATTAACAGTCTTTCAGATGGGACGTTAAACCGAGGTCTCGTGTCGGTGCTTTACACCGTGCACGTAAAAGAACCAGAGGAGATTCTGGAATTGGTCTCTGTCTGTATCATGCACTATCCTCCAAACTCTAAAATAACTAATCTCTTCAGGAGGCGTCGCTCATATGGGCAACCGGTAGCGACGATAAATAAACGTAAAACACACACACAATATGTAAAATATTGGTACTGTCTTCGGCGCGTATCTTACTTATAACACACACTTATATAACAAGATCCTACTAATTAAAATTGTTAATTTCGTACATGTACACGTAGGATTTAATATAATACTCTGGCCTGTTGACAGCAGTCCAATATTAATAACAATGGACTGCAAGTACAAAGGTATGACGTCACGACAGTGTTTTAAAGCGACATTACATCGTAAAATGCATATAAAATGCATTTTGTTCAAGTATAAATGCATTTCTACTACAAATTCTTCCGAATACATTCGAACACTAACATTGAAGCAATAAACAGTGTTTTTGTGGTCTACAAGCTTTCCAAATTGAATGTAGGATTTCATATAACGGTCATCGGAGTCAATACTAAACGCGAGGTAATGTCGTTTAGGCCGATAATTTAACTAAGATTAGTCTACAAATAAATATACATAGGCACAAATGTGAGATATAACGGCAAATATGTTCCCCATAAATCGTGTTATTCATGATACATGTACATGAATTGTATTACGCATGAATGTCAACCATATTTACATTATTTTGTTATGTCAACAAACCGCGTATACGACGTTTGTTTGTTAGTTGAAATGCTCAGTTTTTTTAGGAAAATATTTGGGAAAAAATAATACCATATAATAGGAAAATACATTCTGTAGAAATTTGTATTTTCACCGATGTAGTGTCGCTTTAAATAATGTTAAAAGAAACATGTTCTTCAATAGCTTTACCTTTATCAATGTTATTCAATAGATAACTCAACACATATTTATTTAAGTTTAATTGTATCTATCTGGCATTTTTCTACATCATATCATACATAACAGAATATGTTCACCCAACATTGTTAATTTAGTTTGAAGTGATGGGAAGGGCTGTAAATAATGTTGTCATAACGTATGTCATAACTTGTAGCCCACCCAACCCATTTGCTTTTCCCCTCATATTAAATAGTATACAGTATACATGTAATGTAATGTATGTAGGGGAAATGCAATAAAATATTATTGAAGTCACTCAATTTATCTAAATAGCCCTGCCTGATTGTAACGTATTGCCCATGTTTAGAAATTATAGAAGTTATAGACCTAGTTCTTTGATTAGACCTGTATGCAAAGTGTTTAGAAAATGATCAAGTATATCTATAATTATTTACCCCTGAACGAACCTATATACGTGAATCAACCCGGGGTATCACCATGAGGCATCTATTCATCAACTTACAGACATTATAAATCAAATTTGTAAATTTGTACCATGTACAAGTCTTAATAAAATTTCTGTTCTGTTCTGTAAAGTCTGCGATGAGAGCAAATCCATCTGTATTATATTGATGTGTTGTGACATAGTAACTCTGAAGATATAATCAAATGGTGTGTGTGTGTTTTACGTTTATTTATCGTCGCTACCGGTTGCCCATATGAGCAACGCCTCCTGAAGAGATTATTCATTTTAGATGTGTGGAGGAAAGTGCAATGATACAGACAGAGACCCATTCCAGAGTCTCATCTGGTTCTTTTACGTGCACGATGTAAAGCACCGACACGAGACCTCGGTTTAACATCCCCATCTGAAGGACTGTTAATTTTATTAGGGTCAGACGGGGGATCGAACCTGCGATCCCTGGATTACCAGTCCAGCGTGTTACCACTGAACTACAGCTCCGTCTGTATACAATGGTTGTCGAAATACTTAGAAAATAGAAGAACACATGTGTGTAAGTTCTTCCGTTTCTGAGGAGAACATTCTTAATGCTGGCGTGACCCAGGACTATTATTTCTGATCTGCTTAAATGACATTGCTGAACCACTTCATAGCAGTGTTGCTGTACGTTCCAATGATAACTTATACATTCAAGAAATTAGTAACCATTATCTTGATATTATTATATAGTTTAAACATAATTTATTTCAGTATTTGTACATGTAACCAAGAAATGAAAAGTTTACATATAATTGAACACCAGTAGACTGAAAGGGATTAGAACGAAAGAAAACTTAAATAGTTCTTCTCCCTATTTTATAATTGACCAATTATTAGCACAATCAGTGCTAAATTCCGATGTGCAATACTTTGATCTTGATAATAGCAGTAGGCCCCTATCGGGATATTATGTCGGCGGTCTCTGTGATGTACCGGTAGTCGGTAAGTTGTTGATTACTCCCAATAAACAGTGTGACATGCTTAAATTTGATTGCTATGTTTGCGATAAAAGAATGACTATATGGGGTCAGTCGGTGGTTTTATAGATGCATTTTTTTTTAAAGCAGCTGTCTGGTATTTTGTGGTTCATATACACACTTTTAGATTTGTCCAAGGATTTTGAAATGAGTTGAATGTAACGTCAATCACCAGGATATCGACTAATGTTGTACTATAACTAACCCACACACCAAAGCTACACATTTTCAACATCATTAAAACAATTTAAAACCCGTATTTTCGATCAAATTCACGCCTTATCAAATTTGTCTACTCGTTACTAGTTTGTCTAATATGCATTGTTTGTCTAACAAGATGGCGGCGATAAACCGTTGCCGGTGGTGTGTGCGAATGGTGCGATGCGATTGGCTAACGCCAGCTGTCAATCAAAATCGACAGAAAGGTCAATTGGTTGTTATACAATAGGCAGGAGAATAATATATATAATAATGAAAAAATACGTGAAATCTATTCTAGGTATTTGCTAAAGAATTTCAGAACATAATGTATTAGTGAGTCTGTTTGGATGTTAAAAGAAAAAGGTTAACATGAACGTTATTATTGCTACTTGGGCAATGAGGTGGTTGATTCAATTTATTCCGGCAAAAACAGAAGTTATGTTCATTAATGTTTAAACTTTATTTATTTTACGATTGCGAATCGGATGAAATGGTATATGTGGTCATTCGTGTGGGTGGAAACCGGCGTACCCGGAGAAAACCCACCTGTCCGATCTGGCGACCACCGTATCATCTCACATACTTCCCGGTCCGAGGATCGAACCCGGGTTGCATTGGTGAGAAGCGAGCGCGCTAACCACTGCCCTAATCAACCAGCTAATCGGACAGTTATGTTCATGTCTATTAGGGAAAAAAATATCAAATACACCCTACTCTGTATTTCCAGAACACACAACTTACAGCAGCTTCAACGTCTAAAGTCTTAGGTACAATATGCGAATGATAACATTCAAATTAAAGCAGAAATCATTAAACGAAATATATATCAAACGCATGATACCATAATGTGTGGCGTCCGTGGTCCAGTGGTAGAGCGTCGGATTTGGAATCGAACGGCCCCGGGTTCGATACTCGGTCAGGCAACGTATGTAGTGTCATTGAGCAAGGCACCTCACACACATTGCATAGTACTGGTTAATCGCTTAGGTCGGCTAAGCCTGCCCAGGAAAACATGTGTAAGTCCCCGCGAGGGGGTTGACATTAAAAGGAACATACACATACATAAATACATGGAATACGTATCCAGTGCTTGGGATAATTGTAATATTTATGAACTTGACAACATATAGTTATATGCTGCACGTATTGCCACTGGTCTATAGATCTGTATCAATAGCTAACATTTTCAAAGAGATTGGATGGGTGGACTTTAATAGCAAGGAAAAAAGGTAAGCATTAACCCGTGTGTACAAACAGCTTCCGACTCATTTAAGTGGACTGTTCCCTAATGCTGTTTCGGACTCAATCTAATACTTCTTGAGAAACAATCTAGAGTATGCTACTGCGGCACGTCGGCTTCAAATATATTCGTCCTCCGTCATTCCGCCATCTATTAAATTATGAATCGAGTTAGATTTTGATATCCGCCAGTCTGATTTATTAGCATGTTTTAAATACAAGATTACAAAAATGGTGAAACCTGATCATGCTCCCTGAATATCCTCGAGGGAGATAGATTTATCCAGGTCCATCATACACGAATAAGAAACAGATGTAACAATTTGAATAATGACGTATTTTACAATCGCTTACGTCAAGATTCAATATGTAATTGTGGATAAGAGAAAATGCGCGATATTTGCGAAAATCATAATGACTCGATTTAAACGTGAATAGCTATATTTTGCGGCGCATATCAATTATCCTACCACTCCAGTACATACATAATTATATAACGAAAATAACTTGGCACAACTTGAAATTATTAATCGAACAGTTTCAAGTTAAAGCAACCCGCATATTGCGCATATGTACGAACCCGTATCTATAGATAGAAAATTCTAACTTGCATAATTGTGAATTACAAATGCGCGGTTAATTCATTGCCCACCACTTTCCGACTTGTGTATGTGACGTAAATGTTTTCCATACAAATATAAACCAATGTAAAACTACTATAATTATATAGGTTTGATTCATATCAACTAAATCCCGTGCGCAACGAATATGACCGTGTGACAATGTTCTCACGGTATTTTTCTAAACCGTCGTATTGCCGTATGTAGTAGCATATTAGTGATTACTTGATTTGGTCAATGTTTATATATCTTTCACAGACACCGATATTCATTTGAGCATGCATACGTATTTAGAAATAATCCACATAAATATGTCCATACATTCACCTGGATGTATATTTTGATGTTTCTTTGTGTAACTTATATTACATTTTTGTAATTGTCTATATGTCATATAGTACACTTGCATGTATACCCAATGCTGATATTTTGTACAACTTATTCATGTCATGTTGTTGCATAACCTGTAACCTGACGTTAAATAAAACGTTGTTGTTGTATTATTTCTTTAGATGCTCGCAAAAAATAATGAATATAAGACAGCTGTTATGTAAATATTACTCTATCGTAAGCAATGCAGAACATAGTGGTAACACGCTGGACTGGTAATCCAGGGATCGCAGGTTCGATCCCCCGTCTGACCCTAATAAAATTAACAGTCTTTCAGATGGGACGTTAAACCGAGGTCTCCTGTCGGTGCTTTACACCGTGCACGTAAAAGAACCAGATGAGACTCTGGAATGGGTCTCTCTCTGTATCATTGCACTATCCTCCAAAAATCTAAAATTACTAATCTCTTCAGGAGGCGTCGCTCATATGGGCAACCGGTAGTGACGATAAATAAACATAAAATACACACAGAACATAGTAACCGCCTCTATGGTTGAGTGGTTGTTGTCGCTGACTTGTATACCACTGTAATCTACCATCACTGATGGTCACGGATTGGAGCAGAGCTCAGACCGTGTCTCTTTATATGAAAAAGATGGTAATTTCTTACAGTGGTTGGTAGTTAAGCGCTGGAGCATACCAAGGAAAGATGTTGTTAGGTAAAACTGTTTTGCACGTCGTTCATATCAACCGGTAGCGACGATAAATAAACGATAAATAAACGATAAATAAACGTAAAATAAACGTAAAAGAAATAAAATAAATAGCAAACTGTTTGAACATGTACACTCGTACATAAACGCAACAACTGAATTACACCTTCAACACAGACGGATCTGTCTTGACCTAGACAGGCGGATCTGTCTTGACCAGTGGTAACCCGCTGGACTGGTAATCCAGGGATCGCAGGTTCGATCCCCCGCCTGACCGCCAGTTCGAGCTAAATTAAATTTGTGTAGACTAATACTTATGAAAATTAATTGGATCATTCAATTGACCTTTCTGCCGATTTTGATTGACAGCTGGCGTTAGCCAATCGCATCGCACCATTCGCGCACACCCCCGGCAACGGTTTATCGCCGCCATCTTGTTAGACAAACAATGCATATTAGACAAACTAGTAACGAGTAGACAAATTTGAAAAGGCGTGAATTTGATCGAAAATACGGGTTTTAAATTGGTTTAATGATGTTGAAAATGTGTAGCATTGGTGTGTGGGTTAGTTATAGTACAAACTTAGTCGATATCCTGGTGATCGACGTTAAATTCAACCCATTTCAAAATCCTTGGACAAATCTAAAAGTGTGTATATGAACCACCAAATACCAGACAGCTGCTTTAAAAACAATGCATCTATAAAAACACCGACTGACCCCATATAGTCATTCTTTTATCGCAAACACAGCAATCAAATTTAAGCGTGTCACACTGTTTATTGGGAGTAATCAACAACTTACCAGTACATCGCAGAGACCGCCATAATATCCCGATAGGGGCATACTGCTATTAGCAAGATCAAAGTATTGCACATCGGAATTTAGCACTGATTGTGCTAATAATTGGTCAATTATAAAATGTGTGCACACAATTATAGTATTGATTACTACACCGAGTCATTGTTTTATCGTTCTGTCAGACAAACGAGTTATTTAGTAACATTTTAATCAAATCTGATAACGAGTGATCTGAAATTATTTTTTGAAAAATAATTATAAATTCATTAATGCTGTCTGTCATTGACAATGGTGAAAAGATGTAGTTACGGGCTGTGTGATAGTAGATATCCAGATCGATTGATCGGTGACGTTTAATTCGTGCCATATCCAAAACCTAAGACAAATCTTGAAAAATATCTAAGGTAGATTAAGTTAAGTCCAAACGACCAGCTGAATACATCCAAAATTAATGCAAACATTTATATTTGCACACAAGTAAGTTGAAATTAATTTATTTATGCATAATAAAATATTTCGAAAAAATATATTCTGCATTTATAGATCTACTGTTCACAAGAGATATGTGAGAATAATGGTGATTAAAGTTATACATGTGGTTCATACATATTGTCGTGGATGGTGTACTAGGGATCAGATAGTAGTAATAGTACCCATGCATGTGCGGAGCTGTGGGATTCCCATATTAGCTCAGTGAACGTACTGGTGTTTAGTTTTTGGGCCTAATGTTCGAGTCTTCTAGGAGGCATAGGGTCGAGTCTCTCAAGACGGTGGCATATTTCATTTCTTTTAATGTCAAAGTTGACACGATGTGGTTGTTCACTCTTCCGTTGACTGCGAAAGCATTTCCCACGAACACTTAACACATCCTCATCCGTTAAATATATATGTACATTAGCTAAACACTTGTTGACTTGCTTTCAACAGGATATTAATATCTGGGTAAAACAAAACCGAGAAATTCCACGGAATGTTATCTAGATTAACTCGATGCAGGTCTGCGTTAGACGCCATTTTGTTAGATAGCTTGTCTCGCGTGGTTACAGCGAGCACCTGTAACTATGGGGGGGGGCGTGCCTAAGTAGCGTTTGCAGAAAGGTCATTAAATATGTTTACTTACATGGCCGAATATGTCGTCTTTTCCTTCAGGGTCCCAAAATTGCCTCCAGTGAAAATTCAACTTCCGTTGTTTCCCAAACAACTCCTTCAGACCTCTGTGAATACGCTTGATGAGTACATTTTTAATTCCCGCCTTTTTAACCAAATACGGCATGGTTGCAGAATACCCGAACTGGTCGAAGTTGAGAGAGGACTCTGGTATAACACCTAGGTTCTTCCTGATCCAGTAATGGCCCTCTATCATCTGGTCGAGCAGTGCGAAGTAGTGTGGCGATGCTTCATCCGGAGCAACCCACATACCGGAAGTAATTTCGAGCCTTCCGCTGCGAACTAATTGCTTAAACTGTTCTTGAATTTCTAATGTTTGCTTTGACCACCACTTGTCCAAGAAGCAACTTTCGACCCAAATAAACGTCATATCTGGGTATTGTTGCAATTTTTTAACTATGTTGGACAGAATATGTGTAGTTTGGTCGTCAAAGTACTGTTGGTATGTCTTTTTCCAGCCAGGGTCGTTATGAGAATGCGGAATAACTATGATTTCAAGTGTTTCGCTGTCCGGAACTGTATCTGACGGGCGGAAGTTAGAATGCGCATGCGCAACAGCTTCCACATTTAGTCCATTTGTGAATTTAGTTCCGTCAAGAACATCATTTATAGTATAATTCGCAGTTATTCTAATATTTCCAAGGCTAGAATCACATTTCTGAGCATTTGAACCAAATCGAGTTGAAGCATCTGTAATGTTGCCTACCAGGTGATTATGGTATTCGTACCCAATTGGTCCGCTGCCGTAGCCCAGACGCATTTCTGTCCGGTTATCGTTTCCCCAAAACAACATACCAATAAGTATGGTAGATATGATCACAATAGCAACTTTGCAAAGGCGGTATTTTTTGCTGGTTCTCATTTTAACACGTCCTGGTTTCAAGCTGCTAAGATCATCGAGTGGATGTTATCATACGTCACTCATGTCATTTGAAGCTGCTACGTCAACGGTACGTCACTCTTCTTGTGCATGACTGTTCCGTTAGGTGGGTTCCATAATATCTGGAATACAACACATAGGTTATGCATACGGTAAATAATTCAAGTTATACATACATCCGTGGTGTAATCGACACAGGAGTCCGCTTTGTAACGCAGGGTTCGAACCCAGTCTGACTATGGTTGATTACTGGTGTCTTGGACAATGCCCTTAAATTCCTCCTTGCCTATTCTCTCGCCCGCATGACAATGGTTTCCATCAGGAATGAGGGCTCGAGAGCGATTAAACAAAGTTGCTAAAACTTGTTTCGCAATCGAGCTGAAGTAAATTTGTATAGACCAAAGGAAGTCCAATCTTATTAACATTTTTAAACTTGAACAATGTTGAAAAATATATAATCTTATTTAGACTATACCTAGTTTTTTATTCGCTCGACTGTGTTTACCCCCCCCCCACACACTTGGTCACACATTCTCCCAGTTTCTGTCGACATATGGCCATAGATTATGCCCTGTTACGCCGCATAGAGCTCCTAACCCATAGAGCTCCTCGAGGAGCTCTATGCGTTGTGGCATGACGCATAAAGCTCCCAGGTAGCTCTATGCGTTAGGCCACAACGCATATAACTCCTAAGAAGCGCTATGCGTTAGGCAAACACGCATAGCGCTCCCGAGAGCCCTATCGGTCGAAGGTACACATCAACTTTAAAATGGGTCTTTCAACCTGCCGCATAGAGCTCCCCACTTCCGATAATTAAGATGTTGAGATGGCTTGTACATGCACTTGTAGATACAAATGCACGTACGCGTTGTAGGTATTAACACCTAACACCTATTCACACCTACATGATATGGACCGGACACGAAATGTAGGCACTTGACTTTTGACCTCAAAGTGCGACCTTGACTTTGAACCTACATGGCTGGTACATGGGTTCTGCACGTCATCTCGATGAGGTGAACATATGACCCAAGTTTCGTGAAAATCCTTCAAGAGGTTTAGGAGATATGGACCGGGCACGATGGGATGGGCGGACGGAATGACGGATGGACATCGACCAATCCTATAGTCCCCATTACCGGGTCTTCGACCAGTAGGGAAAATGGGACATAATTCAGTAAGTACAACACAGAGAGTTATGGTTCTTGCACTCTGCACTCCGCCTCATTGCCCTCTATCACTGCTTCAAGTTTCTTTTTATTACCTTCAATACTTTTCGAGTTATGCTCCGGACAAGCACATAATAAGGTGAAAAGGGGAGATAATTCAGTAGGTACATCACATAGATTTATTGTTCTCGCGCTCTATACACCGCCTCATTTCCCTCTATCACCGTTTCAAGTTTCATTATATTTCATTCAATACTTTACGAGTTATGCTACAGCAAGCATTTAATAAAGTGAAAAAGGGAGCTAATTCATCAATGACAACACAGAGAGTTATGGTTCTTGCGCTCTGCTCTCCATCTCATTGCCCTCCATCACATATTCAAGTTTCATTTGATTTCCTTCTATGCCTTTCGAGTTATGCTCCGGACAAGAAGTACTTGGACGAACGAACGGACGGACGAACGAACAAACGGACGGATGGACAGACAAAGTGGCAACTATAATTATGCTCTCCCTTTGGTGAGCATAAAAATAGTCAGTAGTTTAATATGATTTAGTAGTTGACAATAGAGGTGCTCAATGCGGGACGATCGGGCATATTGACGCATTGCAGCTCTATCGGACAGGATCTCTATGCGGTTATTTAACGACGCATAGAGCTCCGAGCTCTATAGATAGATACATTTCTTTATTTATAGAGGGTGACCTAATTAGTTTTGAACTAATCCTCCTTAGGGCCCTCTTCAATTTGTTAACACTATAGAATAAATGTACATACATAATAATTATAACATAGTTATGCCGTACAATATACATGCATAATGTTGTACAATGTAACTTAAACAACAGCCTAAGTAAATCAGGTACTTTGATAGAAATACAAAACGACATAAGCATATTGATTTACAATCATTATATATATATAACTGTCTAGTGTCTACCAATTAAAACGTTGTATCCATACTTTACATTTTGTCTTGAATATATTTAAAGATCTGGATGTCTTAATTTCAAATGGTAGACAATTCCATATCTTTGGACCAGAGTATTCTAATGATTTCTTATACATTTCACATCTAGGTCTTGGAATATAGAGATCCATATTTGAAACATTTCTCAATGTCATATCTGAAGTAACTGAATTGCAATGTCTTAATTGAAAATGTTCATTCAAATAATTCGGTACAAGATTGTTCATAATGTTGTACATTGTTACTGCTTTTTGAAAAATAATCCGTTGGTCATTATATTAATTTCAGACATTGATTCACGCAAAGAAATATAATCTTGGCCCAGAATGAATTTACAAGCTCGTCTATGGGTTTCCAACAGGTATTTCTCGCTCAAGCACAGTTAGCGGAAGTTCTTTGTTTGTTCAGTATTTGCGTTTCATTGTTCCATTTGTACCTGAACAAATGAGAACACAGCATTTGCTTTCTGAGAACAAAGAAAACGTAGTTTAGAAGGAAGTCCATGTCGGGTCCATAATTCACCACATAAAAACATGCATAGATACAAAACGCTTACGGCGAAACGACGATAGAATAGAGCATTGTATATGTAAAACATGACCTTAATTGAAACATGTTAAATAAATGCTCTAACGCCATGCATACTTTAATTACATAGCCTACATTGTTCGGATCAATGGCTATATGTTAGTTTATACACATTCATTTTAGCTCGATTGCGAAACAAGTTCTTACAACTTATATTAATCACTCTCGAGACCTCATTCATAATGGAGGTGACCACTAACACACTGTATATGTTTTGGATGATTGTGCAAGCTACATAGGACACTCCACATGCGGTATATATATCTGGTTATACATCCGCCTCCGTGGCCGAGTGGTTAAGGTAGCTGACTTGTATGCTACTGTAACATATCATCACTATAATGGTCACGGGATCAAGTCCCGCTCGATACCGGGATGTATGTGAGATGGTACAGTGGTCGCCAGATCGGACAGGTGGGTTTTCTCCGGGTACTCCGGTTTCCTCCCACACGAATTACCACATATACGCTTTCATCCGCGCCAACGAGAGTGATTAATATAAGTTGCTAGAACTTGCTTCGCAAGTGTTGTAAAATAAATAAAGTTTAAAGTCCCGCTCAGACCGTGTCTCTTTATATGAAATAATTGGCAGTGTCTTGCACCAATGCACCAAGTACTGGTCAACCACTGGAGCTTGCCCAGGAAATATGTTTATGGTAATAATTACCCACCACCAATACATTAGAATATAAGCAGTGATGGTGTAATGGCGTTGAAAATAGCGGATCTTTATATATGTTTAAACTTTTCAAATTTACTGTTTCACTAGAGCCTTATCTAAATGATTTACAATCAAAATATAGAATTGCCTTATTATTATTATTATTATATCTAAATTTAGGCTTTCTTCGCATAAATTACGTATTGAAACGGGCCGCTATGGAGCAAATCGTGTCGCGCGGGAATTGCGTTATTGTTTATACTGTGGGTCAAATGATGTAGAGGATGAATACCACTTTGTTCTGATTTGTTCAGCTTACACTAACATTAGAAAGAAATATATTAAAAAGTACTACTACAATAGACCTAGTGTTTTCAAATTTGTAACTTTAATGCAATCTCACAACAATAATGTTATAGCAAAATTAGGAAAATATCTGTATGAAGCATTTACACGCGCGTGGTTCAATTCCATCGTATATGTAACATGATTTTTGTTATAATAATTTTTTATTTTATTATAGTACAACTTAAAGCAGCATTACATCGTAATAAAGGATGTTTTGGGTAAAATATAAATACTAATGTGTGTGTGTTTACAAAATTCGAAAGAGTCGCTCAGAAACGATAACATTCCAATAAATTTAAACCGTCGTATACGCGAATTTGTTTATCAACACACGAAATGTCAACACGCACAGCGCGCATGCGTGAAACAACAGAGGATGTAGAAAACAACGTATATATTTTGAACATGAAACACTATCTATCTATCTTCCTCTAATGTCGAACCCCTCGCGGGGATGTAGAAATGTCCCTAAAAGACTTAGCTAACAGAGGTATGAATCAACATATCAAGTAATTTAATTAAAAAAGACAACATGGGACAAATGGGGACGATGCATTCCGAATGTAAACAAGTGCGGACAATGCGTTCCGGTTGTAAACAAGTGCGTGACCGATCGACTCGGAAAGTCCTACTTTCGGTTTCGAGTTTGTTTTATCGCAAAAATACACGGTTTACCAAATGAACATAAGCATACAAAGTATAATGTTAGAATGTGTAGCAGCATTGCTACCCATACGTAAACATTGAATTTTTCAAATATCTTTTATTTCATGCGATGTAATGCTGCTTTAAACTGAGTTCAACCTCCTTTATTTAGATATGTACAAGATACTTTAAATCGGATTTCATATTTTCGTATTTATATACCTAAGCAATCTGTATTGAATGCAATATCTGAACATAATTTTCACGTTAATGATTTTATGTATATATAATTATGTTGTACAATGATGAACTTTTTAGTTCAAATTGGAAAATAAAATGTCTTCTTCTATAAAACGACTGATACAAATCCGAAGTCGGCGTGCGGTCTAATTTACGCACACACTTGGGTAACCTTACCTGCATAACTGGAAAGGTGTCGCTGTTATCCGCAGCTATTAATCCAAACTGAGAATTGTAAATAATATTTGAAAAAAGGAAAATGTTTAATAATATCCACTCTATGTCATTTCAATCTTGAATTCTTGACTTCTTAACCTGGTGTAATAATACCGTTACTAGACTAAATACAATCGGGTTTACACAATTGTGTTTAAACCTGTGCGTCTTGAGGACCAATGTAAAGGTTTTGTTATGATTGGTGGGCCCCGTACGAGAACATGATCGTTATAAAATCTACACATAGAAAGCAGTAACCTACCATGGTTGGGTTAGTTTAAACATTATTTATTTAAGTATTTGTACATGTAATCAAGAAATGAACATTTTACATATAATTTAACAGCAGTAGAACGAAAGAAAACTTATATACACGTAGTTAGTTCAAACATATTTTATTTTATCAATATTTACATCATGTTGTAACATTAATATACAAGAACAAATGAATTAATCGGAAGCTTATTTAGATTTTCTCCATGACAAACATAATTTTCATAAACTATGGCATTTATGAACGTGACAAGTTTTATTCAACTGTAATGATATAAGTGTAATTAAAAATAATATGGAGATGATGATGAAGTAATCAATCAGACTGGCTTAACAGTCGGATTACGTGCAGTCGATTTAGGAAATGGTGAGGGATTACGTGCAGTCGATTTAGGAAATGGTAAGGCGAGATAGTGGACGAGAGAGAGAGAGAGAGAGAGAGAGAGAGAGAGAGAAAGAGTGCGTGAGTGAGCGAGAACGAGGTGGGAATCGTTTATACGAGCATGGAAGAGGATTATATAGTTCTTCCCCCTATCAATTGTTTGATATACAATAGGCAGGAAAATAGGTGGGTTGGCGTTGAGTGGGTATCGAGTAGGTTACCTGGGTATTTAGGATGCATATATCAAACACGAAATCTCGGACGGTTATATTTTCATCAGAAAATCGCCATTTGCATGGTAAATTGCCTATTAAGGTGGACATATAATGTGATCTCGCTCCGCCCCTACGATCACGTGACCAATTACGAAAACCCACCGACAAACACATTCAAGATGACATGTGAGATATAGAACTAAAGGATTGAACATGATTGTTATATTTAGTTAGCAATTCTTGAACTATTTGTATGTATGTATGTTCCATTAATGTCAAACCCCTTGCGGGGACGTATACATGTTTTCCTGGGCAAGCTTAGCCGACCTAAGTGGTTAACCAGTACTAAGCAATGTGTGTGATGTGCTTTGCTCAATGACACTACATACGTGGCCTGACCGAGTATCGAACCCGGGACGATATATTCCAGATCCGACGCTCTACCACTGGACCACGTATGACACACTTGTATAGGATTGGCGTGCTCATGAAACTAGATAACAATCAAATAGGTCCCGGCATGGTGTTGTGAGATATAGTTAAACTGGTTATGTTATACCAGTATAGCTTGTTTACTAAAATAATAACCTGGATGTCAATGGCATTTAACCAGTAAACAATGCTAATGAATACCGTGTGTACAGTGATGTGACAACAGATGTCTGGCATTTATTCGTAATATGCAATAGGCACTACCGATCAACAGTAATAAAGGGCTACACTCAAATAAATTATTGCACTAGACATTACTACATCCCCGAGTGGGTGTTGACATCAAAGGAAGTATAGGATATAAGCCGAAAACGATCCAATATGTAAAATATTGAACTGTGTGAGGCGCATAGCACCGAAATCAGTACCAATATTTTACATATTGGATCCGTTTGAGGCTTATGTCTTACTTAAAACACACCTTATATAACAAGATCCTACTAATTAAAAGTGCTAATGTCGTACATTTACGCGTAGGATTTAATATAATACTCTGTCCTTTTGACAGCAGTCCAATATTAATAATAATGGACTGCAAGTACAGGTATGACGTCACGACAGTGTTTTAAGAAAGAATATATATTGATTTCAGTGTATGATCGAACTACATTCAATTAGACGGATCTGTAGTCCAGTGGTAACACGCTGGTAATCCAGTGATCACAGGTTCGATCCCGCGTCTGACCCTAGTACAATTAACAGTCTTTCAGATGGGACTATAAACATAGGTCTCGTGTCGCTGTACACCGTGCACGGAAAAGAACCAGAGGAGACTCTGGAAGGGTCTCTGTCTGTATCATTGCACTATCCTCCACACATCTAAAATGACTAATATCTTCAGGAGGCGTCGCTCATATCGGCAACCGGTAGCTACGATAAATAAACGTAAAACACACACACACATCGAATTACATTTCACCGAATGAACATTGAAAGCATTATTATCACGAGTGGCGCTACCCAATATATATAATTATATGTTGTTGCCAGATGGTATTTTCGTGTACTAGTAAACCGAGAAAATACTCAGTTGTAGCGCGGGATCCAACCTGCGATCCGCGGAATAAGAGTTACGCATCTGAACCACTGTACGAGAACACATACATGCTGTTCTGTGGTATTCTTTTACATGTAAACCGAGACAAGTAAAACTCTAGTTGTAGCGAGGGATCGAACCTGTGATCCCCGGAAGAAGAATTAAGCTTAACCACAGGACCACAGGTTGAGACCACAGGTTGAACCGAGCCAGAATAATAATACTAAGGTTATATATAAGTAAATATACGGAATGT
The DNA here is from genome assembly GCA_014843695.1 of Archivesica marissinica. Lineage (NCBI taxonomy): Eukaryota > Metazoa > Mollusca > Bivalvia > Venerida > Vesicomyidae > Archivesica > Archivesica marissinica. The sequence continues at coordinate 55,884,873 of CM026393.1, read as the reverse complement.
GGTCCTAATAACAAGGTTAATCGTTTTGTCTTAAGTCTCATCGGGAATGGTAGCGTGTACAGTGGACGATAACAATAACTGATTGAGTCGTCGCCAAATTTACAGGAAGAAGATATGAGGTAGGGCATAAAACAGAAAGTAGATTAATTGTGAAAAATGTATGTGTTTGAGATATTTTGAGTTTTTCACAGAATTATACCGAATATTCGATTATTCGAATATCGTCCCAACCGAATTTTCGAATAACGAAATCGCTATGCGTTGCCATGCCTATAAAAATGCATTTTCATGACAGTGTATAGTTTTTGTGTGTTTTTTGGAGAAATTACGTGACTTGAGAATACTTCAGACTAGTTGATGTGTAGAAAAGATGTGTAATAAGAAGTCAGAAAATTGCAACCAATCTGAAGGTGGGGTCTACTGGAATATTTGGCGGATGAATACAGTGTGTAAACACAGTGACGTAATTCACAGGTGACCGGTGTCGATGCTCACCATTATATTTGTGATAATTGTGCTGTTTTTCAGTTTGATTTAAATACATCTTCATATTTTCACATTGTATGTTCCATTAATGTCAAACCCCTTGAGGGGACCTAGACATGTTTTCCTGGGCATGCTTAGCCGACCATAGCGGTTAACCAGTACTAAGCAATGTGTGTGAGGTGCCTTGCTCAATGACACTGCATACGTGGCCTGAATGAGTATCGAACCCGGACCGTTTGATTCCAAATCCGACGCTCTACCATTGGAACACGGACGCCACATTGGATGTGGTATCAGAAGAAATGAAAGATTGGAAATATAAATGAACATACTGAATGTTTTTTATCGTTGTTGTTTTACAACATACTTAGTTTCAATCATCCGCTCCGAGTATCTCCACCCAACAACAAAATACAATTATTCAAATGAAGCCAAAACACAGACTCACTGTCGTGTGAAATCCATTATCACGTTTTATAAGAGCTGAGACGATTTTAAAGCTAACACATGTTAGACAAAATGGGACTAACCTCCACTTTATCTACATTGCAAATAGAGGCGCGTAGATCTCGACTAAAGTTAATTATACATAGTACGCCTGACAATCTGGTGCCTTCTCATACTTTCCGAGTACGTGTTACGTCAATGCTTTGGATATAGAGGTTGCTTTAGTTGTAACACGTTAAAGCCCCTATATGCGTTTACGTAGAATGTGCTGCACAACAAGATATTGTAAGGAGCGGATGATTAGATATTTTGATTTTTGTCTTATTTTTAAAACATTGAAGTATAACCAATAATACCGTAATATACGTTACCACATGGACAAGGAAGTCTAACCAATCACATCGTCATATACGTTACCACACGAACAATGAAGTCTAACCAATCACACCATACGTTACCACATGGACAAGGAAGTCTAACCAATCACATCGTCATATACGTTACCACACGAACAATGCAGTCTAACCAATCACACCATACGTTACCACATGGACAAGGAAGTCTAACCAATCACATCGTCATATACGTTACCACACGAACAAGGAAGTCTAACCAATCACATCGTCATATACGCTACCACATGGACAATGACGTATAACCAATCACAACGTCATATACGTTACCACATGAACAATGCAGTCTAACCAATCACAATGTCATATACGTTACAACATGGACAAGGAAGTCTAACCAATCACATCGTCATATACGTTACCACATGAACAATGAAGTCTAACCAATCACATCGTCATATACGTTACCAGATGAACAAGGAAGTCTAACCAATCACATCGTCATATACGTTACCACATGGACAATGAAGTCTAACCAATCACAACGTCATATACGTTACCACATGGACAATGACGTATAACCAATCACAACGTCATATACGTTACCACATGAACAATGAAGTCTAACCAATCACAATGTCATATACGTTACAACATGAACAATGAAGTCTAACCAATCACAATGTCATATACGTTACAACATGGACAATGAAGTCTAACCAATCACATCGTCATATACGTTACCACATGAACAATGAAGTCTAACCAATCACATCGTCATATACGTTACCAGATGAACAAGGAAGTCTAACCAATCACACCGTAATATACGTTACCAGATGACCAAGGAAGTCAAACCAATCACACCGTAATATACGTTACGAAATGAACATGACAGTCTAACCAATACTACTCTTATATACGTTACCACATGAATACGGAAGTCTAACCAATCACACCGTCATATACGTTAGCACATGAACAAAGAAGTCTAACCAATCACACCGTCATATACGTTACCACATAAACATGGCAGTCATATAAATACGATTCGTATGTACGCTACAACATGAACAATAACGTTTATTAGGTTTTTGATTATTTGTGGGGTTTAAAGTCGCACCAACAGCTTAGGTCATAATGCGACTCTCTGAGTGTAAGGGCACCTCGGGTCTTCCTCCACCAATAATAATAGCCAGATAGTTGCAGTATGACCCTAAGCTGTTGGTGCGTCTCTCTGGCTATTATTGGTGGAGGAAGACCCTGAGTGCCCTTCGGTGCAATATTCCAGGCACGGACGGGTACACCGGTAGCAGCACGGACCTACCACAAGCAAGCAGGATACCTTCTTCACATGTCAGCCCTTATATAGGTTACAGTATAAACAACGAACACCAACCAATCAGCCCGTATATACGTTACAGTATAAACAACGAACTCCACTCAATCAGCCCTTATATACGTTACAGTATAAACAACGAACTCCAACCAATCAGCCCTTATATACGTTACAGTATAAACAGGGAACTCCAACCAATCAACCCGTATATACGTTACAGTATAAACAACGAACTCCAAACAATCAACCATTGTATACGTTACAGTATAAACAACGAACTCCAACCAATCAGCCCTTATATACGTTACAGTATAAACAAGGAACTCCAACCAATCAACCCTTATATATGTTACAGTATAAACAAGGAACTCCAACCAATCAACCATTATATACGTTACAGTTTAAACAAGGAACTCCAACCAATCAACCATTATATACGTTACAGTATAAACCAGGAACTCCACTCAATCAACCATTGTATACGTTACAGTATAAACAACGAACTCCAACCAATCAGCCCTTATATACGTTACAGTATAAAAAACGAACTCCACCCAATCAACCATTGTATACGTTACAGTATAAACAACGAACTCCACCCAATCAACCATTGTATACGTTATAGTATAAACAACGAACTCCAACCAATCAACCCTTATATACGTTACAGTATAAACAACGAACTCCAACCAATCAACCCTTATATACGTTACAGTATAAACAACGAACTCCAACCAATCAACCCTTATATACGTTACAGTATAAACAACGAACTCCACCCAATCAACCATTGTATACGTTACAGTATAAACAACGAACTCCACCCAATCAACCATTGTATACGTTACAGTATAAACAACGAACTCCACCCAATCAACCATTGTATACGTTATAGTATAAACAACGAACTCCAACCAATCAACCCATATATACGTTACAGTATAAACAAACAACTCCAACCAATCAACCCTTATATACGTTACAGTATAAACAACAAACTCCAACCAAGCAACCCTTATATACGTTACAGTATAAACAACCAACTCCAACCAATCAACCCTTATATACGTTACAGTATAAACAACGAACTCCAACCAAGCAACCCTTATATACGTTACAGTATAAACAACCAACTCCAACCAATCAACCCTTATATACGTTACAGTATAAACAACGAACTCCAACCAATCAATCCGTATATACGTTACAGTATAAACAACGAACTCCAACCAATCAGCCCGTATATACGTTACAGTATAAACAACGAACTCCAACCAATCAGCCCGTATATACGTTACAGTATAAACAACGAACTCCACCCAATCAACCATTGTATACGTTACAGTATAAACAAGGAACTCCAACCAATCAGCCCTTATATACGTTACAGTATAAACAACGAACTCCAACCAATCAACCATTGTATACGTTATAGTATAAACCAGGAACTCCACACAATCAACCATTGTATACGTTACAGTATAAACAAGGAACTCCACCCAATCAACCCATATATACGTTACAGTATAAACAAGGAACTCCACCCGATCAACCATTGTATACGTTACAGTATACACAACGAACTCCACCCAATCAACCATTGTATACGTTACAGTATAAACCAGGAACTCCACCCAATCAACCATTGTATACGTTACAGTATAAACAAGGAACTCCACCCAATCAACCCTTATATACGTTACAGTATAAACAACGAACTCCAACCAATCAGCCATTGTATAAGTTACAGTATAAACAAGGAACTCCACCTAATCAACCATTGTATACGTTACAGTATAAACAAGGAACTCCACCCAATCAACCATTGTATACGTTACAGTATAAACAAGGAACTCCAACCAATCAGCCATTGTATAAGTTACAGTATAAACAACGAACTCCACCCAATCAACCATTGTATACGTTACAGTATAAACAAGGAACTCCAACCAATCAGCCATTGTATAAGTTACAGTATAAACAACGAACTCCACCTAATCAACCCTTATATAAGTTACAGTATAAACAACGTACTCCACCTAATCAACCCTTATATACGTTACAGTATAAACAACGAACTCCAACCAATCAGCCCTTATATACGTTAAAGTATAAACAAGGAACTCCAACCAAGCAACCCTTATATACGTTACAGTATAAACAAGGAACTACAACCAATAAGCCCTTATATACGTTACAGTATAAACAACGAACTCCAACCAATCAGCCCTTATATACGTTACAGTATAAACAAGGAACTCCAACCAATCAGCCCTTATATACGTTACAGTATAAACAACGAACTCCACCCAATCAACCATTGTATACGTTACAGTATAAACAAGGAACTCCACAAAATCAACCCTTATATACGTTACAGTATAAACAACGAACTCCACCCAATCAACCATTGTATACGTTACAGTATAAACAGGGAACTCCAACCAATCAACCCTTATATACGTTACAGTATAAACAACGAACTCCAACCAATCAACCCTTATATACGTTACAGTATAAACAACGAACTCCACCCAATCAACCATTGTATACGTTACAGTATAAACAAGGAACTCCACAAAATCAACCCTTATATACGTTACAGTATAAACAACGAACTCCACCCAATCAACCATTGTATACGTTACAGTATAAACAGGGAACTCCAACCAATCAACCCTTATATACGTTACAGTATAAACAACGAACTCCAACCAATCAACCCTTATATACGTTACAGTATAAACAACGAACTCCACCCAATCAACCATTGTATACGTTACAGTATAAACAAGGAACTCCACAAAATCAACCCTTATATACGTTACAGTATAAACAACGAACTCCACCCAATCAACCATTGTATACGTTACAGTATAAACAACGAACTCCAACCAATCAGCCCTTATATACGTTACAGTATAAACAAGGAACTCCAACCAATAAGCCCTTATATACGTTACAGTATAAACAACGAACTCCACAAAATCAACCCTTATATACGTTACAGTATAAACAACGAACTCCAGCCAATCAACCATTGTATACGTTACAGTATAAACAGGGAACTCCAACCAATCAACCCTTATATACGTTACAGTATAAACAACGAACTCCAACCAAGCAACCCTTATATACGTTACAGTATAAACAACGAACTCCAACCAATCAACCCTTATATATGTTACAGTATAAACAACGAACTCCAACCAATCAACCCTTATATACGTTACAGTATAAACAACGAACTCCACCCAATCAACCCGTATATACGTTACAGTATAAACAACGAACTCCAACCAATCAACCATTGTATACGTTACAGTATAAACAGGGAACTCCACCCAATCAACCATTGTATACGTTACAGTATAAACAAGGAACTCCAACCAATCAACCATTGTATACGTTACAGTATAAACAACGAACTCCACCCAATCAATCCGTATATACGTTACAGTATAAACAACGAACTCCACCCAATCAACCATTGTATACGTTATAGTATAAACAACGAACTCCAACCAATCAACCCTTATATACGTTACAGTATAAACAACGAACTCCAACCAATCAACCCTTATATACGTTACAGTATAAACAACGAACTGCACCCAATCAACCCCTATATACGTTACAGTATAAACAACGAACTCCAACCAATCAACCCTTATATACGTTATAGTATAATCAACGAACTCCAACCAATCAACCCTTATATACGTTACAGTATAAACAACGAACTCCACCCAATCAATCCGTATATACGTTTCAGTATAAACAACGAACTCCACCCAATCAACCCTTATATACGTTACAGTATAAACAACGAACTCCAACCAATCAACCCGTATATACGTTACAGTATAAACAACGAACTCCAACCAATCAACCCGTATATACGTTACAATATAAACAACTAACTCCAACCAATCAACCCTTATATACGTTACAGTATAAACAAGGAACTACAACCAAGCAACCCTTATATACGTTACAGTATAAACAACGAACTCCAACCAATCAACCATTGTATACGTTACAGTATAAACAACGAACTCCAACCAATCAACCATTGTATACGTTACAGTATAAACAGGGATCTCCACCCAATCAACCATTGTATACGTTACAGTATAAACAAGGAACTCCAACCAATCAACCATTGTATACGTTACAGTATAAACAAGGAACTCCACCCAATCAACCATTGTATACGTTACAGTATAAACAAGGAACTCCAACCAATCAGCCATTATATACGTTACAGTATAAACAGGAACTCCAACCAATCAACCCTTATATACGTTACAGTATAAACAAGGAACTCCAACCAATCAACCCTTATATACGTTACAGTATAAACAACGAACTCCACCCAATCAGCCCTTATATACGTTACAGTATAAACAAGGAACTCCAACCAATCAGCCCTTATATACGTTACAGTATAAACAACGAACTCCAACCAATCAACCCTTATATACGTTACAGTATAAACAAGGAACTCCAACCAATCAGCCCTTATATACGTTACAGTATAAACAACGAACTCCACCCAATCAGCCCTTATATACGTTACAGTATAAACAACGAACTCCAACCAATCAGCCCTTATATACGTTACAGTATAAACAACGAACTCCAACCAATCAGCCCTTATATACGTTACAGTATAAACAACGAACTCCAACCAATCAACCCTTATATACGTTACAGTATAAACAATGAACTCCAACCAATCAACCCTTATATACGTTACAGTATAAACAACGAACTCCAACCAATCAGCCCTTATATACGTTACAGTATAAACAACGAACTCCAACCAATCAGCCCTTATATACGTTACAGTATAAACAATGAACTCCAACCAAGCAACCCTTATATACGTTACATTATAAACAACGAACTCCAACCAATCAGCCCTTATATACGTTACAGTATAAACAACGAACTCCAACCAAGCAACCCTTATATACGTTACAGTATAAACAACGAACTCCAACCAATCAGCCCTTATATACGTTACAGTATAAACAACGAACTCCAACCAAGCAACCCCTATATACGTTACAGTATAAACAACGAACTCCAACCAACAACCCCTATATACGTTACAGTATAAACAACGAACTCCAACCAAGCAACCCTTATATACGTTACAGTATAAACAACGAACTCCAACCAATCAGCCCTTATATACGTTACAGTATAAACAACGAACTCCAACCAACAACCCTATATACGTTACAGTATAAACAAGAACTCCAACCAATCAGCCCTTATATACGTTACAGTATAAACAACGAACTCCACCCAATCAGCCCTTATATACGTTACAGTATAAACAACGAACTCCACCCAATCAACCATTGTATACGTTACAGTATAAACAAGGACCTCCACCCAATCAACCCTTATATACGTTACAGTATAAACAACGAACTCCAACCAATCAACCCGTATATACGTTACAGTATAAACAACGAACTCCAACCAATCAATCAATCCGTATATACGTTACAGTATAAACAACGAACTCCAACCAATCAACCCGTATATACGTTACAGTATAAACAACGAACTCCAACCAATCAACCCTTATATACGTTACAGTATAAACAACGAACTCCAACCAATCAACCCTTATATACGTTACAGTATAAACAGGGAACTCCAACCATTCAACCCTTATATACGTTACAGTATAAACAACGAACTCCAACCAATCAACCATTGTATACGTTACAGTATAAACAACGAACTCAAACCAAGCAACCCTTATATACGTTACAGTATAAACAACGAACTCCAACCAATCAGCCCTTATATACGTTACAGTATAAACAACGAACTCCAACCAAGCAACCCCTATATACGTTACAGTATAAACAACGAACTCCAACCAAGCAACCCCTATATACGTTACAGTATAAACAATGAACTCCAACCAAGCAACCCTTATATACGTTACAGTATAAACAACGAACTCCAACCAATCAGCCCTTATATACGTTACAGTATAAACAACGAACTCCAACCAAGCAACCCTTATATACGTTACAGTATAAACAAGGAACTCCAACCAATCAGCCCTTATATACGTTACAGTATAAACAACGAACTCCACCCAATCAGCCCTTATATACGTTACAGTATAAACAACGAACTCCAACCAATCAGCCCTTATATACGTTACAGTATAAACAACGAACTCCAACCAAGCAACCCTTATATACGTTACAGTATAAACAAGGAACTCCAACCAATCAGCCCTTATATACGTTACAGTATAAACAACGAACTCCAACCAATCAGCCCTTATATACGTTACAGTATAAACAACGAACTCCAACCAAGCAACCCTTATATACGTTACAGTATAAACAACGAACTCCAACCAATCAGCCCTTATATACGTTACAGTATAAACAACGAACTCCAACCAAGCAACCCTTATATACGTTACAGTATAAACAAGGAACTCCAACCAATCAGCCCTTATATACGTTACAGTATAAACAACGAACTCCAACCAATCAGCCCTTATATACGTTACAGTATAAACAACGAACTCCAACCAAGCAACCCTTATATACGTTACAGTATAAACAACGAACTCCAACCAATCAGCCCTTATATACGTTACAGTATAAACAACGAACTCCACCAATCAGCCCTTATATACGTTACAGTATAAACAACGAACTCCAACCAATCAGCCCTTATATACGTTACAGTATAAACAACGAACTCCAACCAAGCAACCCCTATATACGTTATAGTATAAACAACGAACTCCAACCAAGCAACCCCTATATACGTTACAGTATAAACAATGAACTCCAACCAAGCAACCCTTATATACGTTACAGTATAAACAACGAACTCCAACCAATCAGCCCTTATATACGTTACAGTATAAACAACGAACTCCAACCAAGCAACCCTTATATACGTTACAGTATAAACAACGAACTCCAACCAATCAGCCCTTATATACGTTACAGTATAAACAACGAACTCCACCCAATCAGCCCTTATATACGTTACAGTATAAACAACGAACTCCAACCAATCAGCCCTTATATACGTTACAGTATAAACAACGAACTCCAACCAAGCAACCCTTATATACGTTACAGTATAAACAACGAACTCCAACCAATCAGCCCTTATATACGTTACAGTATAAACAACGAACTCCACCCAATCAGCCCTTATATACGTTACAGTATAAACAACGAACTCCAACCAATCAGCCCTTATATACGTTACAGTATAAACAACGAACTCCAACCAAGCAACCCTTATATACGTTACAGTATAAACAAGGAACTCCAACCAATCAGCCCTTATATACGTTACAGTATAAACAACGAACTCCAACCAATCAACCCTTATATACGTTACAGTATAAACAACGAACTCCAACCAATCAACCCTTATATACGTTACAGTATAAACAACGAACTCCAACCAATCAGCCCTTATATACGTTACAGTATAAACAACCAACAACCCTTATATACGTTACAGTATAAACAAGAACTCCAACCAATCACCATATACGTTACAGTATAAACAAGAACTCCACCAACAACCCTTATATACGTTACAGTATAAACAACGAACTCCAACCAATCAGCCCTTATATACGTTACAGTATAAACAACGAACTCCAACCAATCAACCCTTATATACGTTACAGTATAAACAACGAACTCCAACCAATCAGCCCTTATATACGTTACAGTATAAACAACGAACTCCAACCAATAACCCTTATATACGTTACAGTATAAACAACGAACTCCACAAAATCAACCCTTATATACGTTACAGTATAAACAACGAACTCCAACCAATCAACCATTATATACGTTACAGTATAAACAACGAACTCCAACCAATCAACCCTTATATACGTTACAGTATAAACAACGAACTCCAACCAAGCAACCCTTATATACGTTACAGTATAAACAACGAACTCCAACCAATCAACCCTTATATACGTTACAGTATAAACAACGAACTCCAACCAATCAACCCTTATATACGTTACAGTATAAACAACGAACTCCAACCAATCAACCCGTATATACGTTACAGTATAAACAACGAACTCCAACCAATCAACCATTGTATACGTTACAGTATAAACAAGGAACTCCACCCAATCAACCATTGTATACGTTACAGTATAAACAACGAACTCCAACCAATCAACCATTATATACGTTACAGTATAAACAACGAACTCCACCCAATCAACCCTTATATACGTTACAGTATAAACAACGAACTCCACCCAATCAACCATTGTATACGTTATAGTATAAACAACGAACTCCAACCAATCAACCCTTATATACGTTACAGTATAAACAACGAACTCCAACCAATCAACCCTTATATACGTTACAGTATAAACAACGAACTCCAACCAATCAACCCTTATATACGTTACAGTATAAACAACGAACTCCAACCAATCAACCCTTATATACGTTACAGTATAAACAACGAACTCCAACCAATCAACCCTTATATACGTTACAGTATAAACAACGAACTCCACCCAATCAACCCTATATACGTTACAGTATAAACAACGAACTCCACCCAATCAACCCTTATATACGTTACAGTATAAACAACGAACTCCAACCAATCAGCCCTTATATACGTTACAGTATAAACAATGAACTCCAACCAAGCAACCCTTATATACGTTACAGTATAAACAACGAACTCCAACCAATCAGCCCTTATATACGTTACAGTATAAACAACGAACTCCAACCAAGCAACCCTTATATACGTTACAGTATAAACAACGAACTCCAACCAATCAGCCCTTATATACGTTACAGTATAAACAACGAACTCCACCCAATCAACCCTTATATACGTTACAGTATAAACAACGAACTCCAACCAATCAACCCTTGTATACGTTACAGTATAAACAACGAACTCCAACCAAGCAACCCTTATATACGTTACAGTATAAACAACGAACTCCAACCAAGCAACCCTTATATACGTTACAGTATAAACAACGAACTCCAACCAAGCAACCCTTATATACGTTACAGTATAAACAACGAACTCCAACCAAGCAACCCTTATATACGTTACAGTATAAACAACGAACTCCAACCAAGCAACCCTTATATACGTTACAGTATAAACAACGAACTCCAACCAATCAGCCCTTATATACGTTACAGTATAAACAACGAACTCCAACCAATCAGCCCTTATATACGTTACAGTATAAACAAGGAACTCCAACCAATCAACCCTTATATACGTTACAGTATAAACAACGAACTCCAACCAAGCAACCCTTATATACGTTACAGTATAAACAACGAACTCCAACCAAGCAACCCTTATATACGTTACAGTATAAACAATGAACTCCAACCAAGCAACCCTTATATACGTTACAGTATAAACAACGAACTCCAACCAAGCAACCCCTATATACGTTACAGTATAAACAACGAACTCCAACCAAGCAACCCTTATATACGTTACAGTATAAACAACGAACTCCAACCAAGCAACCCTTATATACGTTACAGTATAAACAACGAACTCCAACCAAGCAACCCCTATATACGTTATAGTATAAACAACGAACTCCAACCAAGCAACCCCTATATACGTTACAGTATAAACAATGAACTCCAACCAAGCAACCCTTATATACGTTACAGTATAAACAACGAACTCCAACCAATCAGCCTTTATATACGTTACAGTATAAACAACGAACTCCAACCAAGCAACCCTTATATACGTTACAGTATAAACAACGAACTCCAACCAATCAGCCCTTATATACGTTACAGTATAAACAAGGAACTCCAACCAATCAGCCCTTATATACGTTACAGTATAAACAACGAACTCCAACCAATCAGCCCTTATATACGTTACAGTATAAACAATGAACTCCAACCAAGCAACCCTTATATGGGTTACAGTATAAACAACGAACTCCAACCAATCAGCCCTTATATACGTTACAGTATAAACAACGAACTCCAACCAATCAGCCCTTATATACGTTACAGTATAAACAATGAACTCCAACCAAGCAACCCTTATATACGTTACAGTATAAACAACGAACTCCAACCAATCAGCCCTTATATACGTTATAGTATAAACAACGAACTCCAACCAAGCAACCCTTATATACGTTACAGTATAAACAACGAACTCCAACCAATCAGCCCTTATATACGTTACAGTATAAACAACGAACTCCACCCAATCAGCCCTTATATACGTTACAGTATAAACAATGAACTCCAACCAATCAGCCCTTGTATACGTTACAGTATAAACAACGAACTCCAACCAAGCAACCCCTATATACGTTATAGTATAAACAACGAACTCCAACCAAGCAACCCCTATATACGTTACAGTATAAACAATGAACTCCAACCAAGCAACCCTTATATACGTTACAGTATAAACAACGAACTCCAATCAATCAGCCCTTATATACGTTACAGTATAAACAACGAACTCCAACCAAGCAACCCTTATATACGTTACAGTATAAACAACGAACTCCAACCAAGCAACCCTTATATACGTTACAGTATAAACAACGAACTCCAACCAATCACCCTTATATACGTTACAGTATAAACAACGAACTCCAACCAATCAGCCCTTATATACGTTACAGTATAAACAACGAACTCCAACCAATCAACCCTTATATACGTTACAGTATAATCAAGGAACTCCACCCATTCAACCCATATATACGTTACAGTATAAACAATGAACTCCAACCAAGCAACCCTTATATACGTTACAGTATAAACAACGAACTCCAACCAAGCAACCCTTATATACGTTACAGTATAAACAACGAACTCCAACCAAGCAACCCTTATATACGTTACAGTATAAACAACGAACTCCAACCAATCAGCCCTTATATACGTTACAGTATAAACAACGAACTCCAACCAATCAGCCCTTATATACGTTACAGTATAAACAACGAACTCCAACCAATCAGCCCGTATATACGTTACAGTATAAACAACGAACATGTTATAGTGACATGGTTGGCCCTTGGACAAACTATTAACCCGCGATTCATTCCTTAATTATACAACAACAGGACATTGTATTAGTCTATAGTTCTACAAATATATATTAGCTCGATTGCGTATGTGTGTGTGTGTGTGTGTGTGTGTGTGTGTGTGTGTGTGTGTGTGTGTGTGTGTGTGCGTGCGTGCGTGCGTGTGTGTTACGTTTATTTATCGTCGCTACCGGTTGCCCATATGAGCGACGCCTCCTGAAGAGATTAATCATTTTAGATTTTTGGAGGATAGTGCAATGATACAGACATAGACCCATTCCAGAATATCCTCTGGTTCTCTTACGTGCACGGCGTAAAGCACCGACACGAGACCTTTGTTTAAAATCCCACCTGAAAGACTGTTAATTTTATTAGGGTCAGACGTGGGATCGAACCTATGATCACTGGAATCCCAGTCCATCGAAAAACCAAATACACCTTCGCAGCTAGCTAGACTCGGGCTGGTGAAATAGACTTGCGGTCTGGCGTTTATTTGCAGGCATGTTTAATATTAACAAATATATTTTCATATACAATAGTACATTATACAACAGTACATATTAATGGTGAATACATATATACCCATCCAATAGATGCTATGACTTCCCTACCCTTTTTGAAGTAGTAATTGTCAAATATATTTTCATACTGGGCCAGTATAGTTTAAACATATTTTATTCGGATCAAATACATATATACATATATAAACACAATTTTTATACATTTGAACCGATATTGGTCGAGAAACAAGGCCATTTTAAAAACAAGAGATAAAAATATATAAAATGTATGTAAAAAAAACTGTACCCAGGAACACACACATTTCAATCTTTTGTAGATGCATCTGTTTTAACGCGTTCCCCTTCGTGTTTAAAACGGAATGGTCTCCAATGAAAAAATAACATTAATTCCATCGAAAAAAACACATTGAACAGGGGCGTAGCCAGGAGGCAAATTATGTGCAGGCGCGGGTAAAGAATGTTGAGTGAGCGTAGCGAACGAGGTTGCTAGGGGGTCCGGGGGCATGCATCCCCGAATTATTTTGGTTTTTAGGATGCAATTTCCCGCATTCTGCTGCATTTAAAAGACAAATTCGGACATGTTTTTATAAAAAATAAACATGATAATACACTGTTCTGCTTAGCTATACATGTACATCAAAAGCAATAACAATTCTATATATATATTTATTTATGTTTGGGTCAAAATGATGTGCAGGCCCGGGCCTTTTTGCCTAATGGCAGCTACGCGCCTGTTGAACATACATGCGAATTTGAATTGCTGTAATTGTCGATGCTTACTCTGTGATGCCAGGCCTAGAAATGACCACGCTATACTTTCCCGCTAAGAAACTCCCGTGCCTTCACGCATGAATGGCACACCGATATATTGCTCTGCGATCAATATTGTGATTTTGGCAACGTTAAGACATACGTTCTACATTATACTGCGTAACGTGCAAAACTTCGAATTACACTTGAAAAACAATATTGCACGCAACATGGACTTTGAATCTGAATATACGAGTCCATCTAAATCTCCTCTTATTGGAGATAGCATAGGTAATTTATTAAAACAATATTACACATCGAAGTATGTACTAGTAACCTGGTACATATAATAGAAATTTCAAGTTCTGTGCGTTACGTTGGTATAGCTCAGAACGTATGTCTTAACAATAATTGGCACTGAATCCTACTTGTCACCAACATTAAGACCAAACTTCCAAAGTTGACTTGCCCTTTGATTCAGGTTCTGACAGACACATAGCATGGTTGGCAGATAGTTAATGTGCTATAAACCTGCCTCGCCTTTCAATGTTCTTGCCGACAGATACACTAGATGTCTTGGCTTCTAACTGCGGGTACTGTGTGCATATGCCACCTATATATCTTGATTAGGATTTGTACTGGTTTTTACTGGGTGTACGAATTATTGATGCATATAAAGATGATCACATGACTGTGAGTGCGTACAGACGGATCTGTAGTCCAGTGGTAGCACGTTGGACTGATAATCCGGGGATCGCAGGTTCGATCCCCCGTCTGATCCCTAATAATATTAACTATCTTTCAGATGGGATTTTAAACTGAGGTCTCGTGTCGGTGCTTTACACCGTGCACGTAAAAGAACCAGAGGAGATTCTGGAATGGCTCTCTGTCTGTATCATTGCACTATCCTCCAAAAATCTAAAATGACTAATCTCTTCAGGAGACGTCGCTCGTATAGGCAACCGGTAGCGACGATAAATAAACGTAAAACACACATAAATGAGTGCGTGTTTTGTCGTGTCAATGGTCCAATTGATGTCAGTTTTACGCTAGGCTTAGATCGTTTCGCAAGCAATTTCGCTATTCAAATTTGAATTCTTTCCGAAATGGGATATATGAACGGGTTTCCATATTGATTTAAATGTTAAAATCGAATTGAATTCGTGTTCGTTATTGTTATAAGTAACACGCAGGATATCGTAAAACCGAGTACGAAAATGTTATCGTTTGGAGAATATTTTCAAAGATATGTTGTTAATAAAATATATGAAACATCCACGAGGTACATTGGATACAGTTTTCCAGTGTTAGTAAAATATATGAAACATCCCTGAATGAATGAATGAATGGTGTTTTACGGCGCATCGACATCTACGGTCATGTAGCGCGCATTAAAGTTATGTTTATTGTCGAGTGTATGAAATAAAATTCTATATAAGTATATGCATTACGTAAAAATTAATACTAAGAAGTTAAATGAATGAATGGTGTTTTACGGCACATCGACATCTAAGGTCATGTAGCGCGCATTAAAGTTATGTTTATTGTCGAGTGTATGACATAAAATTCTATATAAGTATATGCATTACGTAAAAATTAATACTAAGAAGTTATAAAGACGTAAGATTAATTACAGGTAATATATGAATGAATGATTACTACAAAGGCATGATTAACAATTGATATCACAGCTTATTATAAATTCCTATTGCCTTGATAAATGTAGAAACATCCCTGAGGTACATTGGATACCGTTTTCCAGTGTTAGTAAAATATATGAAACATCCCTGAGGTACATTTGATACCGTTTTCCAGTGTTAGTAAAATATATGAAACATCCCTGAGGTACATTGGATACAGTTTTCCAGTGTTAGTAAATATATGAAACATCCCTGAAGTACATTGGATACAGTTTTCCATTGTTAGTAAAATATATGAAACATCCCTGAGGTACATTGGATACCGTTTTCCAGTGTTAGTAAAATATATGAAACATCCCTGACGTACATTTGATACCGTTTTCCAGTGTTAGTAAAATATATGAAACATCCCTGAGGTACATTGGATACAGTTTTCCAGTGTTAGTAAATATATGAAACATCCCTGAAGTACATTGGATACAGTTTTCCATTGTTAGTAAAATATATGAAACATCCCTGAGGTACATTGGATACCGTTTTCCAGTGTTAGTAAAATATATGAAACATCCCTGAGGTACATTGGATACAGTTTTCCATTGTTAGTAAAATATATGAAACATCCCTGAGGTACATTGGATACAGTTTTCCAGAGTATTTATACAATCTCATTAATGATTTGTTACCTCTGGGGGTTTTTGATCCCGTGTATCTCGGTCTGCGCCTAGACTATGTGTCATGTATTCGAGTATATGTACCTAGTACAGTTAAAGAGATTTGAAAACATTTGTTTTGTACTTGAAATTAACCTCGTCATTACAGTGAATAAACGATTGCAAGTCTTGCCCATTGCAAACCGAGTTTAGTTTATACAAATTTATTTTAGCTCGATTGCGAAACAAGTTCTTGTAACTTATATTAATCACTCTCGAGACCTCATTCCTGATGGAATCCATCGCCACGAGGGAGAGAGAAGAGGCAAGGGAACTAAATGCCTTGCCTAAGGGCACAATTGTAACGGCTCCAACGGGGTTCGAACTCCGGACCTTTCACACCTGAAGCGAACGTGCATCCACTGCACTATCACGACTTAACCGAGTTTGAGTTTTGTATGTGTTTCGTTAATACTAGAATAGAAAAATCTGATAGTCTAGTGTGTGCCTAACAGGGAGCTGTGAGGATGATTAGTTCAGAAATAATTAGGTCACCCTCTATAATCTATCTCTATCTGTCATATATATCATGTACTTATATGACAAGTACACCATATATTACGAATGTTGAAAACTTGAAATGTAAATTGATTCTTAATATAAAGCATGTGTCAATTCATGTTCAACAGTTCGCTCGCCCACATTGTTCGCTCGCTGGCGAGCGTAAATAAGCTCAATCATCGTTCAACGGTAATTTTGAGAGAAAACGGTATAATACACATTTCACGCGTTATGAAGTATAGCGTGAACTATTTGTCTTCCCGCGATTGTTTTCCGTAGAGTGGTTGTGTTGGTCAGTTCTTGCACGGGATTTTCATGGTATGCGTGTTATAAATATGGAGTGTAAAGGTATTGAAAGGTTCCGCTCGCCCACATGGTTCGCCGGCGGCGAGAGTAAATAAGTTCAAGCACCGTTCTACTAGACGATTTCGTGAAGAAAACATCAAATTTAATTCTGAATTTTGATTTGCAACAAAAATTGTAATAATTCTAAAATGTTTAATGATACCGTTACAGGCTGTGATGAGGCCCGACATAATGCGTTGACAAACGGGCACAGATTTCCAGGTTTTTTTTATCTCCGCTTTTTTTTACTGGGCGAGTCAAATTAAAAATGCAGTATTCCGACGGAGAGAACTTTTTACAATTTAGAAATTGGGAATTTCAAATCAACTACACGGTAGAGGTCAGTATCGTTGCGTTCAGCCTGTAAGCGTATGGAATTCATTTTAGTTTATACAAATATATTTTAGCTCGATTGCGAAACAAGTTCTTATAACTTATAGTAATCACTTCCGAGACCTCATTCCTGGTGGAATCCATCGCCACGAGAGAGAGAGAGAGAGAGAGAGAGAGAGAGAGAGAGAGAGAGGAGGCATGTAGAAATTAAATGCCTTGCCTAAGGGCACAATAGTAACGGATCCAGCGGAGGCTCGAACTCCATGTCTTTCGCACATGAAACGAACGCGCTTCCAACTGCGCTGACACGAATTCATAACAATATTATGTATAACCTGGTTCCAGATATATCCTCAACAATGAAACGTACGCCGCCTAGTTGTCATTGAATTGGACTGTTTTATTATTATTGTTCAGTGCAGCAAAGACAATCAATTATTGACTGTGTTTCCTCCCACAGACAGTAAGTATGTGATACTATGCCACTTATAATGTGCGCGTGCGCGACGTTTATTTATCGACGCTACCGGTTGCCCATATGAGCGACGCCTCCTGAAGAGATGGAGGATAGTGCATGATACAGACAGAGACCCATTCTAGAGTCGCCTCTGGTTCTTTTACGTGCACGGTGTAAAGCACCGACATGAGACCTCGGTCTAAAGTCCCATCTTAATTTTATTAGGATCAGACGGGGGATCGAACCAGCGAGCTGGGATTACCAGTCCAACGTGTTAACCACTGGACTTACATATCCGTCTGTTAAATTAAATGGAATGTCATTGTACTAGTTGTGTTATATATAGGCATGTACAATGATAAATAAAGATTAAAACTAACTTGGTAAAGTTATATGTTAATGAGAGACATCTCTAATTTTCTATTACCTCCCTTGGCAGATAAAGTCTGATTTATTCCAAAATGTGATTAGGTCCTTTTAGTTAGAATCCTTTGGTTTTACTGTTATTCCCTAAGCAGATGTTGCGGTATGATAAATGTGATTTTATCCAAATCGTGTTAATTAACTGATAACATTCTTTTACAAATAAGTACCCATTTCATATACTGTAGGAGATCTGTCGAGATATAGTAATTTAAAACTCATAAGAAGCGATAGTGGAATACAATTGCTAACATGTTGTGCAAAGGAAACAACGTTAAAAACAGAGGAAAACACTTAATAGGACCTATCTACTTTTAGGGGCAGTAACTGGCCGATGTCTCTCATTGTTTGTTTGTTGTGGATATGTTTATTTATCTAGGGCTCCAGGAGTAATTTGTTGATGGTAGTGTAAGATACACAAGGCGTCATAATGATATAAATCATACTGCATCTGAATGAGAAACGTTAGTCAGTTACTGCCCCTGAATACTCCTAATAGTAGAGTGGTCTTCTTAATTGGTTTCCTCTGTTTTTATCGTTGTTTCCTTTGCACCACATGTTTTTCATTTTTATCCATATTCGCGTCATATAATTATGACGTTATTAAATGTATGTCCTCTTAAGTGGTTTCCTCTGTTTGTATCGTTGTTTCCTCTGTACAACATGCTATCAATTATCATACACGTTCTAATCTTATGATTAAAACAAATATTATATCTCGACAGATATCCTACGGTAAACGGCAAGAATTCTGCAGATTTGCTGAATAAAAAACTGAAATCTAGTAGAACTAGTATTCTGCACTGCGGCGGCGGCGGCGAGGGATATACGCTCAATCATCACTCCAGGGATCGCCGGCGGAGAGGGTAAATACGCTCAATCATCACCCCAGGGATCGCCGGCGGTGAGGGTAAATACGCTCAATCATCACCCCAGGGATCGCCGGCGGAGAGGGTAAATACGCTCAATCATCACCCCAGGGATCACCGGCGGTGAGGGTAAATACGCTCAATCATCACCCCAGGGATCACCGGCGGAGAGGGTAAATACGTTCAATCATCATCCCAGGGATCGCCGGCGGAGAGGGGTAAATACGCTCAATCAACATCCCAGGGATCGCCGGCGGAGAGGGTAAATACGCTCAATCATCATCCCAGGGATCGCCGGCGGAGAGGGTAAATACGCTCAATCATCATCCCAGGGATCACAGGCGGAGAGGGTAAATACGCTCAATCATCACCCCAGGGATCGCCGACGGAGAGGGTAAATACGCTCAATCATCATCCCAGGGGTCGCCGGCGGAGAGGGTAAATATGCTCAATCATCACCCCAGGGATGGTATGTTGGATTGCCCGTCAGACCCTAATACTATTAGATGGAACTATGAACCGATGTCTCGTGTATCGGTGCTATGCACCGGGCATGTAATAGAACCAGTGGTGCTTCTGGAATTTGAAGGTCTTCTGTATCTGGCACTATCCTCCAACTAATATAATACAATGGAAGTCGTGATAGCGCAGTGGATACGCGTTCGCTTCAGGTGCGAACGGTCCGGAGTTCGAAGTTCGAGTCCCGCTGGAGCCGTTACGATTGTGCCCTTAGGCAAGACATTTAAATTCCACGTTGCCTCTTCACTCTCCCTCGTGGCGATGGATTCCACCATGAATGAGGTCTCGAGAGTAATTAATATAAGTTGTAATAACATGTTTCACAATCGAGCTAAAATAAATTTGTATTAACTATATAATACAAATGTATACTTCTGCAGACGACGTCTTGATTAACCAGGATAAGATGATAAATAATCGCACCTTAAACAAAAACTCACGTCAAATCAAAGCACTCACAGCAATAGAGTCTGCGACGTACTCTGCTCTACGTCACAGGTCGTTGAGTTGATCAAGTGCATCTAAATAGAGTGATACGATTCACTTTAAAATTTAAAATCCGGATTACTCCATAAATGTTAAAACGTTCAATTTCCTAATCAGACACAAACAGGAATCATATGTTGGAACTAGTTTAAGCACTATGAACTTCCTGGAAGTAATTACACGATCAGGAACCAATAAATAAGGTCTTGTTTTACAAAATCGATTAACTTGCTTCTGTCTTATTTTAAGGCGAGTTAATTGCCAGAGAATCGATGTGACCAATCAAATGGCGCGTGCGTTAGCCCAGCTTTAATGGCATGTAAGCAATGTGCAGCCTGTCTGTAATGGCATTGGATTTTCCTTCGAGGCCTATTTTTCATCCTTTTAATGGACTAAGTTAATAGATGAAGAAAGAATGACAGTATGATGGTGTGTTTGTGTTTTACGTTTATTTATCGTCGCTACCGGTTGCCCATATGAGCGACGCCTCCTGAAGCGATTATTCATTTTAGATTTTTGGAGGATAGTGCAATGATACAGAGTAGAGAGAGAGAGAGACGCATTCCAGAGTGTCCTCTGGTTCTTTTGCGTGCACGGTTTAAAGCACCAACATGAGACCTCGGTCTAATGTCCCATCTGAAAGACTGTTAATTTTATTATGGTCGGACCTGGGGTCGAACCTGCGATCCCTGGATTACCAGTCCAGCGTGTTACCACTGGACTACATGTCCGTCTGTAGTATGACGGTAAGTTTTGATTCAGCCTTTAATTGTGTGGGTGGGCATGGGTGAATACGCATGCGCGACAGTTGTATTCGGATGCGTGTGTGTGTGCGCGTGTGTGTGCGTGCGTGTGCGAGTACGCGTGTACGTGTGTGTGTATGTGTGTGCGTTCGTGTGTGCGTGTGTGGTGTGGTTGTGTGTGTGTGTGGTGCGGTGCGGTACGGTGTGGTGCGATGCGGTGTGGTGTGGTCTCAGTGCATGCGGGTACGTGTGTGTGTGAGTGCGCGCGCGCGTGTGTATGTCTCCGTGCATTTGTGCGGGTACGTGTGTGTGAGTGCGCACGTGTGTGTCTCAGTGCATGTGTGCGGGTACGTGTGTGCGAGTGCGTGCGCGTGTGTCTCAGTGCATTTGTGCGGGTACGTGTGAATGCGCATGTTGGCGCGTGTATGCGCGTGTATGCGTGTGCTGTATACCCCATTCAGTGGGATTATATTTAAATCGGTTCCAAAAAATAAATATGCGTGTACCATGAGTGTGCTATTTTATCATTCAGTATGTTAGCATTCAATAACCGATACCATAGCATCAATGGACCCAGCATGTAGCGTGCATTGCTACAGGGAACCAGCCGTAACGTGCACTGCTACATGGAACCAGCGTTAACGTGCAATGCTACAGGGAACCAGCCGTAACGTGCACTGCTACATGGAACCAGCGTTAACGTGCAATGCTACAGGGAACCAGTCGTAACGTGCAATACTACAGGGAACCAGCCGTAACGTGCAATACTACAGGGAACCAGCCGTAACGTACAATGCTACAGGGAACCGGCCGTAACGTGCAATGCTACAGGGAACCAGCCGTAGCGTGCACTACTACAGGGAACCGGTCGTAGCGTGCAATGCTACAGGGAACCAGCCGTAGCGTGCAATGCTACAGGGAACCAGCCGTAACGTGCAATGCTACAGGGAACCAGCCGTAGCGTGCAATGCTACAGGGAACCAGCCGTAACGTGCAATGCTACAGGGAACCAGCCGTAACGTGCAATACTACAGGGAACCGGCCGTAACGTGCACTACTACAGGGAACCGGCCGTAACGTGCAATGCTACAGGGAACCGGCCGTAACGTGCAATACTACAGGGAACCGGCCGTAACGTGCAATGCTACAGGGAACCAGCGGTAACGTGCACTGCTACAGGGAACCAGCGGTAACGTGCAATACTACAGGGAACCAGCTGTAACACATTCATATCCTCGCGGAACCAGCAATAATAGACTTCAGTTCACATCACCTTCTGGCCGCCATGTCTGAAACACGCTGTCCAGTTCTATGATCTATCACTTGAATGGACAATACGGATCTGTAGTCCAGTGGTAACACGCTGGACTGGTAATCCAGGGATCGCAGGTTCGATCCCCCCGTCTGACCCTAATAAAATTAACAGTCTTTCAGATGGGACGTTAAACCGAGGTCTTGTGTCGGTGCTTTACACCGTGCACGTAAAAGAACAAGAGGAGACTCTGGAATGGGTCTCTCTCTCTCTCTGTATCATTGCACTATCCTCCAAAATCTAAAATAACTAATCTCTTCAGGAGGCGTCGCTCATATGGGCAACCGGTAGCGACGATAAATAAACGTAAAACACACACATATTTCTTCTGTTTGTTTGTGTTATGCTTGATTTGGTCGCACCAGCAGCTTAGGGTATGTGACGACCATTCCAGTGTTATTGATGGAAGGCGAGTTGGAGTGTGTGTGTCCATCTGAACAGTAAAAGTAAAGTGTTTATTATAGTGTCACCCCTATTTTAAAGGGCCAGCCATTTCTGACTTATGAGACACCTCTTTTTATGAACATCAGTACTTCCCGAATCCTATGCTTGCCAGGCGCCAGGCTGGTAGGAAATCGGTAACCTTTATTTAACTAGCTGGCGGCTCACCAACCGGACGCATAGGTAGGCGGACGCATTAACCACTAGGCCACGGAGACGGTCATTTACAGTATTTCGGACACGGGCGGGCATCAGGGTAGAACCAGATACCTTCCGACACCACTAGGCCACGGACGCCCATACGTGCATTTGGGCGATTAATACAAGCTGATTGTAATAAGGGACATACTATGTACACGAATGAGTTACGATGTGCTTTATGACAATATGGACAGCTCCCAGGCAAACCTTTAAAAATGTGAAAACGACTAAAAACACTAAACAAAACCGAAATAGCTTACATTGCTGAAAATTCCTAATGATTATTTCCTAGATTATTTCCGAGTTATAGCCCGTTCAATGTTAGCATGCTATCTGGACGATCACCCTTGTAAGTTAGTTCGAGTTTGTACCATAACAAGACACACATGTTCATAGTCTATTTTCAAACTAACTGTTTGTTCCTACTGTTATAATGAAGAGTGGAAAAGAATTATATAAGACTATGTCTTCCATTCTAATCCTGTTTCTGTATTCTGATTATGTGTGATTGTTCAATATGTATTATATTGGGAAATAAAATATGTTTAAACTAATGAAATTGGGGATAATTTCAATAAGCTTTTAGCTTGAGATTAAATCCATTTTCATTCTGTATACAGGTTTAAAGCAGCATTACGTCGTATGAAATAATATATATTTGAATTTTTTTTACGTATGGGTAGCAATGCTGCTACACATTCTAACATTATACTTTGTATGCTTATGTTCATTTGGTAAACAGTGTTTTTTTGCGATAAAACAAACTCGAAACCGAAAGTAGGACTTTTCGAGTCGATCGGTTACGCACTTGTTTACAACCGGAACGCATCGTCCGCACTTGTTTGCATACGGAATGCATCGTCCCATTTGTCCCACGTTGTATTTTTTAATTTAAAAAATTGATATGTTGATTCATACCTCTGTTAGCTAAGTCTTTAAGGACATTTCTACATCCCCGCGAGGGGTTCGACATTAGAGGAAGATAGATAGATAGTCTTTCATGTTCAACATATATACGTTGTTTTCTATATTCTCTATTGTTTCACGCATGCGCGCGGTGCGTGTTTACAGTTCGTGTGTTGATAAACAAATTCGCGTATACGACGGTTTAAATTTATTGGAATTTTATCGTTTCTGAGTGACTATTTCGATTTTGGTAAACACACACACATTAGTATTTATATTTTACTCAAAACATCCTTTATTACGATGTAATGTTGCTTTAAAGCATTGCAATTGGAGGTAATATAACAATGAAAAGCATATATTTACTTTAAATTTATAAAACAAAAAACAATGTTAGCTCGATTGCGAAACAAGACCGTCGAATATCAATTTGATCGCTCGAGAGAGAGAGAGAGAGAGAGAGAGAGAGAGAGAGAGAGCATTCGTGTTGGACTCTATCGCCATTAGGGAGAGATTTAATTTGATAAAAATAGACTTACCACAACAATACGCAGCCTTTTTATAAAAATATACGCATATCCAGCAAAGTGTATAAAGGAAAACAAAACCTTGACATTTACATAACAGTCGGGTTTTCAAATACCACAGTTGTTATAGCATATTTATGTATGATCCATCAGTGTTCCCTCTCGTCTAATACATTATGTATACGATATCGTATGTAACAAACGAATATCCGGTAATAGGATCAAATGCAAGACAAGCCATACAGAACACATTATTGCACATTACTGGATACCACTATACACACCGTGCTCTCAACTTAGTTTCCGGCCTGCTAATATGTTACCGGAACAATTTGATTTGTTTCCTGTTTGGGGTTCAACGTGGCACCAACAGCTTAGGTCATATGGCGACGCTCCAGACCCCAGATGCCCCCTCCAGACACTGTTTTTTCTCAACAGTGCCGTTATGTTATTTGGGAGTCGGACGGGGCGCATATAATTGGAAGTTGTTATTTGCAGTAAAATGTTATTGGAAGACGTATGATGCACTTATTGTTTGCAGCACAATGTTATTGGAAGACGTATGATGCACTTATTGTTTGCAGCACAATGTTATTGGAAGACGTATGATGCACTTATTGTTTGCAGCACAATGTTATTGGAAGACGTACGTTGCACTTATTGTTTGCAGCACAATGTTATTGGAATATGTACGATGCACTTATTGTTTGCAGCACAATGTTATTGGAAGACGTACGTTGCACTTATTGTTTGTAGCACAATGTTATTGGAAGACGTACGACGCACTTATTGTTTGCAGCACAATGTTATTGGAATATGTACGACGCACTTATTGTTTGTAGCACAATGTTATTGGAAGACGTACGATGCACTTATTGTTTGTAGCACAATGTTATTGGAAGACGTACGATGCACTTATTGTTTGCAGCACAATGTTATTGGAAGACGTACGACGTACTTATTGTTTGCAGCACAATGTTATTGGAATATGTACGACGCACTTATTGTTTGCAGCACAATGTTATTGGAGGACGTACGACGCACTTATTGTTTGCAGCACAATGTTATTGGAAGACGTACGACGCACTTATTGTTTGCAGCACAATGTTATTGGAAG
>CM026393.1:55835813-55853313 GCA_014843695.1 Archivesica marissinica | reverse complement strand
CCGGTCCGAGGATCGAACTCGGGTTGCATTGGTGAGAAGCGAGCTTATGTAATATGACGACTATCAGCGCTGGAGCTAGACCCAGTGTGTCACTGCTAGCTGTATGTCAGGGTGGACACCGGAGTAGAACCACCGACCTTCCTTAAAGCAGCTGGATAGATTCTCCACATAAAGAATACGATACCCTAGTGGGGGTCGAACCAATAGCGGCGAGGGACAAGTGATTTGAAATCAACGCAATTAGTTTATACAAATTTATTTTAGCTCGATTGCGAAACAAGTTATTTCAACTTATATTAATCACTCTCGAGACCTCATTCCTGATGGAATCCATCGCCATGAAGGAGAGAGAAGAGGCAATGTGGAATTTTAATGCCTTGCCTAAGGGCACAATCGTAACGGCTCCAGCGAGGCTCGAACTCCGAACCTTTCGCACCTGAAGCGACCGCGCATCCACTGCACTATCACGACGTCCACAACGCAATTAACCACTCAGCCACCAAGCTACCATAGCAGGTTAAACTATATTGATCGTAGCTTGATATAGTCACAGGAACTTGAAATGTTATCCATAAACCACCAAAGGTCTTGTACCTCTATCCTAGGACACCCCCTCTGTTAAAAAAGATCTTTTTTAATAGATGGGGTGTCCAGGATAGAGGTACAAGACCGTTGGTGGTTTATGGATAAAATTTCAAGTTCCTGTGATATAATTAAGTAGGTACAGAAATTCTCTATCACGTTTTAGAACATCGTCATATGACCTGGCTATTGAACATGGTCGATACTTAAACACACCTAGAAATGAACGAATATGTGCACATTGTAACTCACTGATTGAAAATGAATATCACTTCCTTCTCATATGTCTAAAATATTCAACATTGCTATCAAAATAAAACGCTACAATTATACTAGGCCAACAAAACGAAATTGTGTCGGTTTTATGTCAATAAATTCCATGATCACTTTGAACAATCTTTGCAAATTCATTTACAACGCTAACATGTTAAGACATTAAGGGTGTTTTTACGCTTATTTATCGTCGCTACCGGTTGCCCATATGAGCGACGCCTCCTGAAGAGATTAGTTATTTTAGATTTTGGAGGATAGTGCATGATACAGACAGAGACTAATTCCAGAATCTCCTCTGGTTCTTTTACGTGCACGGTGTAAAGCACCGACACGATACCTCGGTTTAACGTCCCATCTGAAAGACTGTTAATTTTATTAGGGTCAAACGGGGGATCGAACCTGCGATCCCTGGATTACCAGTCCAATGTGTTACCACTGGACTACAGATCCGTCTGTTAAGAAATTAACGTCGTAAAAATTGCTGTTATATGCCAATAGCATTGAAATATCCACTGGAATTATATGCTCTTTGTTAAAAACCCATATCTTTGTATTGAGCATGTTTGTATTTGCTATAAGCATATAGATACATGTTTTATGCAATAACCTTGAACGAGAGATATCTCTAATTCTCTATTACCTCCCTTGGCAGATAATGTCTGATGTTTTCCAAAATGTGAATAGGTCCTTTCAGTTAGAATCCTTTGTTTTTATTGCTGTTCGCTAACCAGATGTTGTGGTATGATAATTGTGATTTTATCAAAATCGTGTTAATACAAATACGTACCTATTGCATATACTGTATGAGATATCTCGAGGTATAGTAATTTAATAACCATATAAAGCGATGGTGGAATAAAATTGCTAGCATGCTGTGCAAAGGAAACAACGATAAAAACAGAGGAAAACATTTAATAGGACCTATCTACTTCTAGCGAGTATTCAGGGGCAGTAACTGACCGATAGTTATACATGGTGGTCTTCATAAACATGTTTGTGGTCGGTATATTCGGACGTGGTCAGATTTCACTGTACATTCGATGATGCACGGTTTGGCAAAGGCACACATACTATTTGTATTTATAAATATAACATTGACCACAATCCATTCATTGGTTGTGAAGCTATTGCGAAAACAAGAAGTGCCGGACAGACAGACGGACGGGCGGACACGGCGAAAATCGAATTATGAATATTCAATAATCAAAAGGAATTATGGATATCCATAAATAACGAATAAATAGCAAAACGTCGCCCCATAATAGTATGCCTTCCAAATCCTTGAGATCGAGGTCATACAACTCTAGCCATTTCCTTGTCCACATTGGTTTCCTTGTTCATATACTACTCAACATTTATAATCATACACTCGACTTTTGATATGTACCATCATCATCATCATCATCATCATCATCATCATCATACCATCATCATCATCATCATACCATCATCATCATCATCATCATCATCATCATCATCATCATCATCATCCTCCTCCTCCTCATACCATCATCATCATCACATCATCATCATCATCACATCATCATCATCACATCATCACCACCACATCATCATCATCACATCATCATCACATCATCATCAGCATCATCATCATCATCATCATCACCACCACATCATCACCATCATCATCACATCACCATCATCATCATCATCATCACATCATCATCATCATCATCATCATCATCATCATCATCATCATCATCAACCACATCATCATCATACCATCATCATCACTACACCAACATCATCATCATCATCATCATCATCATCATCATCATCAATCATCATTCATCATCATCATCATCATCTCATCATCAATCATCATCATCATCATCATCATCATAATCATACCATCTCATCTCATCATACCATACATCATCATCAGCAGCGCATCAGCATCATACTACCACCATCCATCATCATCATACATCATCATCAATCATCATCTCATCAGCAGCAAGCATCAGCATCAGCATAATACCACACCATCATCATCATCATCATCATACCACCATCATCATCATACCACCATCACCATCATGGAGGAATGCTAAGGACTAAAATAACTAAACTAACTAGTTGACAATCTTCACCCCCCCCCCCCAAGGAAGGATCTTAATATATAGCATATAACAAATAATCAAACTTACAATTCATGATTAAACCTTTACTCCAGTATTCAAACTAGAAAATATTACAACACTTGTCATATCGTAACTACAATACGTACCTTGCTATACTTCTAGACCGCATTCGTGGTCGAGTGGTTACAGTCGCTCACTTGTATTACTACCATCGCTGATGGTCACTGGTTCGAGCTCAGACCTTGTCTCTTTTATATGGAAACGTTGGAACTTTAAAAACAACACACATACGACGTATATAAGTGATAGCTTTTTTCATTCATGTATCTAAATTTGGTGTAAAATGTATATTTGTATTTGTATATGTTATATTGTATGAATTTAATAATGTTCAAACTAAGAAATAATTACAACGAAATTAAATTACGTACAGGGTACTTACATGCTTATATTATTTTTTTTAAAAATCCACGAACACGTACAGTAAGATCAACGCAAGGAACATTTCAGACATTTAACACGTATACTATATATACATCGATTACAGATGTCACAAATTAACGTTATGTTCGTATCCATATGCAGTATAAACTGGTACATTCCGGTATTAATTCTCCGCTGGGCGGGCTATAAACTTCAATGTAGCTAGTTAATCTGGCTAGTAAATATGATGACCGACAGCTTGGTAGGTAAATATACTCTGCGTATCGAATCTCAAGTTTCACGAGAGGCTTGTGATGGTGTGTGTGTGTTTACGTTTATTTATCGTCGCTACCGGTTGCCCATATGAGCGACGCGTCCTGAAGAGATTAGTTATTTTAGATTTTGGAGGATAGTGCATGATACAGGCAGAGACCCATTCCAGAATCTCCTCTGGCTCTTTTACGTGCACGATGTAAAGCACCGACACGAGACCTCGGTTTAACGTCCCATCTGAAAGACTGTTAATTTTATTAGGGTCAGACGAGGGATCGAACCTGCGATCCCTGGATTACCAGTCCAGCGTGTTAACACTGGACTACATATCCGTCTGTGTGATGGTGAAAATAATACGTGGCATTGAGACAGAGACAAAGTTAAAAGCAGTTTGACAGTTGTATCTAATGTCAACTAAAAACATATTTTATTCTATTAACAGTCTTTCAGAAGACTTCAATGGAAGTCGTGATAGCGCAGTGGATGAGCATTCGCTTCAGGTGCGTAAGACACGGAGTTAAAACCCCGCTAGAGCCGTTACGAGTGTGCTCTTAGACAAGGCATTTAAATTCCACGTTGCCTCTTCTTTCTCCCTCGTGGCGATGGATTCCATCAGGAATGAGGTATCGAGAGTGATTAATATAAGTTGTAAGAACTTGTTTCGCAATCGAGCTAAAATAAATTTGTATAAACAATAACAGTCTTTCAGATGGGGATTTAAACCGAGGTCTCGGGTCGGTACTTTACACTGTGCACGTAAAAGAACCAGAGGAGACGCTGAAATGGGTCTCTGTCTGTATCATTGCATTATCCTCCGAAATCTAAAATGACTAATCTCTTCAGGAGGCGTCGCTCATATGGGCAAATGGTAGCGACGATAAATAAATTTAAAGCACACAGGTTGTATTCTCTCATTTCACCTACATACATAAAAGAGCGAGGTTATGTTAATAAATAGTGTACGAGACTTGAATGACATGATATATCTGTTGTATCTAATGTCCCGGTCATGGGTCAAACGGTGTAATAAATGCAATATATGCAAGGGACGTTACTTTGAAAAGGAGTAGTGGTCAAAAGTATGCTTAATAAGAGACAACGGTTACTGCCCCTCAATATTCCTTAAAAGTAGGTAGGTCCTAGTAAGTGTTTTCCTCTGTTTTTATCGTTGTTTCCTTTGCACAAAATGCTAGCAATTTTATTCCACCATCGCTTTATATGATTATTAAATTAATATCTCGAGAGAACTCATACAGTAAATACAATGGGCACTTATTTGTAAAACAATGCTATCAGGTAATTAACGCGATTGTGATAAAATCACAATTATCATACCGCAACATCTTGTTAGGGAACAACAGTAAAAACAAAGGATTCTAACTAAAAGGACCAATTCACAATTTGGAATAAATCAGACTTTATATGTCAAGGGAGGTAACGGATATGTATTCCAGTGGTAACACATGGACTGGTAATCCAGGGATCGCAGGTTCGATCCGCCGTCTGACCCTAATAAAATTAACAGTCTTTCAGATGGGACGTTAAACCGAGGTCTCGTGTCGGTGCTTTTCACCGTGCACGTAAAAGAACCAGAGGAGATTCTGGAATGGGTCTCTGTCTGTATCATGCATTATTCTCCAAAAATCTAAAATAACTAATCTCTTCAGGAGGCGTCGCTCATATGGGCAACCGGTAGCGACGATAAATAAACGTAAAAAAGGGAGGTAATAGAATATTAGAGATGTCTCTCATTACGTATACTTGTAACATTAGAACTTACTGATAGGCCTTGTATCTTTTGTTAGTCTGAGTTCCAGTCTGTTGATTTTTCACTTTTTAATTTCTGGCAAAATGACATCAGAAACTCAATACGGCCCAATTAATAGTATCGGTGTTAAAATATATTTATTTGACTGACAAGGCAAAATATATCGACATATACATCCGGGAACAAGACATATGCATCCAGGAATCAGACATATACATCCAGGAACCAGACATATGCATCCAGGAACCAGATATATACATCCGGGAACAAGACATATACATCCAGGAACCAGACATATGCATCCATGAACCAGACATATACATCCAGGAACCAGACATATGCATCCAGGAACCAGACATATACATCCAGGAACCAGACATATACATCCAGGAACTAGACATATGCATCCAGGAACCAGACATATACATCCAGGAACCAGACATATGCATCCAGGAACCAGACATATGCATCCAGGAACCAGACATATGCATACAGGAACCAGACATATGCATACAGGAACCAGACATATGCACCCAGGAACCAGACCTATGCATCCAGGAACCAGACATATGCATCCAGGAACCAGACATATGCATCCAGGAACCAGACATGCATCCAGGAACCAGACATATGCATCCAGGAACCAGACATATGCATCCAGGAACCAGAACTATGCAACCATACATATGCATCCAGGAACCAGACATATGCATCCAGGAACCAGACATATGCATCCAGGAACCAGACATATGCATCCAGGAACCAGAACTATGCATCCAGACATATGCATCTATGAAACAGAACAACAGATCCACGTACACTATCCATGAACCAGACTCCAAACTAATGCATTCAGGAACCAGAACCATGCACCCAGGTCACAGGGGCGTACCCAGGGGGGCCCCCCAAACCAAACTTGCACCGGTAAAATTGAACTTCAAAAACCTTGGACTAAATTTATCATAAAAAGTTTTGAATAATGCTATATAGGTCCCATTGTAATAACCTGTTGAAGTTTTCTCATCCTTTGAGAGGTGTAACAATCATGCTAAACCCTATTGTAAATGACTCTTTGAAAATTTGTCACCTTTCAGAGGTGTATAATAATCAAACACAGCCCCTATTGGCCTTGTTTCTCATCTTTACATGTGTGCTTCAGAACTTTTTCACATGTGTGAAAGGTGTGTTTATGCCTAGTGTGCATCATTCACACCTTTCCTTTAGAACTTTTCTCACCTCTGGAAGGTGTTTTCACACTCACCCTGTGGAGTAACACCTTGTGATTAGACACTTACTTTGCATGAATCATTCTGATTGGATTATCAGTTTTCACACCTTGTGAGTGAGAAGGCCCTATAAATATGAGAGTCAATCTCAGTTCAAGTCGGATCTGTAGTCCAGTGGTTAACACGCTGGACTGGTAATCCAGGGATCGCAGGTTCGATCCCCCGTCTGACCCTAATAAAATTAACAGTCTTTCAGATGGGACGTTAACCCGAGGTCTCGTGTCGGTGCTTTACACCGTGCACATAAAAGAACCAGAGGAGACTCTGGAATGGGTCTCTGTCTGTATCATTGCACTATCCTCCAAAAATCTAAAATGACTAATCTCTTCACGAGGCGTCGCTCATATGGGTAACCGGTAGCGACGATAAATAAACGTAAAACACACACACAGTTCAAGTCACACTAGCCACCACCATGGGCTCTGCGACAGTCTTCCATGTTCAAGTTTATGCAAAGGCCTTCTACCAGGCCTTCTACCAGTCAGTTTCCTGATTACTCTCAGGAGTTCTCATCTGTCAGGTGTGACCCTGTTTCTACAGTTGAGACAAGTGAACCTAAAGACTGTGACATTGCTACTTATGCTTCATATAATGAAAGGCGCACACTGACTAGTGAAAAGAGGTTCAAGATGCTGACTAACCGCTACATCCCACCACGCTAGGAGACACCCCAGGAAACTAGAGCTGAAGAACATCCTGACTGAGTGCTAAGAGACTAAATACAACCTTGTGGACCTGTGTGAACTTTATGCAAAGTTGTGCTAAACCGGAATAGTGTCTAGAGTCTCTATACTAGACATAATATTATAGTGCAAGACAGACTTGATATATCTTGTGATAGTTAACTTAAGTAAAATTAGAGTATTTTATGTGTAATAGATTTTAAACAAAAATTACAATACATGTATATCAAAATAAAGTTTAACTGGTCATTTCTAGTAATGTGTACACCCACGCTGTTTTAGCTCGGCCAGCCAATCTCGGCACCCCCCCTCAGAAAATCCTGGGTACGCCCCTGCAGGAATCACAATAGTTTGGCCTAACATTGTACACATTGAGGCTAGTAACAGCCATGCAGCCAGGTATGTATAATAGTAGATCCATTTTATATACCGAGATACTATCAGTAAGACGGGTTTTATCAGTTCCCGCTGTGAACAGTTACTATCTTCAGAATCTCCTCAGTAACTGACATGGACTGGTGTAATATATATTTATACCAATAAATTAATAAGAAAATTACATTTGGACCAGTTCATTTATTAAAATGGGTAATTTTGTCTAACACATAGTAATATTACTGGCAAACAGTGCAGATCCTGATGAGACGGCTCCTTATGAGCCGACACATCTGGATCTACACTTTTTGACGGCCTATTTAGAGTATGTGGTGCTGAAATGGTTAACGGCATAAGGAACCTCTTGTATATCTAAGAATTCACGAACTTCACTACATAAAACAAATCTCGGTGATATTTATTTCCTAGCGTTATTCTAGGAAATGAAATGTACATCAGTGCATCTCGATTCCAGACACTATCAATTCAAAGTTACCATTTTCACCAAGTAATTTCCACGCTCTCTTTCCCCGGCAAGATCCTTGGAATTGATAGTGTAGGTCTATAGCTAAATCAATACAGTTATTTTAAAATATCGTATTATTTATTGAAATAGTTTTACATTAATTTCTCGCCCACACTTCAATACTTCTAGGAATTTATTTGTTCTGAGGCGAAAGAAATTACGCATGTCTACTTGAACTGTAATATTACATATTACATTGAGTCGGTTCAGAGAACAGGATGTTAACCTTTGACCCTATGCCGTAAACACGGAGCTAGTTCAAAGCATATCTACGGTAAAACAGGTATTAACAAAACAACATATTCCGCTCGAACTGTGTGTGATTAACTAAGGCATAACCATAGTAACATACTATTATTATAATAATGACTAAGGTATATATTTATTTACTTACATTTTTTGGTGATTTCGCATGCTATCGATATCCTTTTATTCCACTACACACGTTTGTTTCCGAAATACATTACTAAAACCACGCAAGCAACAACGTAACTTCACTATAGCTCTGTAGCAGCACACTATGTCTACATGTTTATGCTCTTAATTTAATGTGGTATATATGCCTTAGCGTCATTGTATAATTACTCCAATTATCGACACGCCTAATACCGTAGACCACCAAGTGACATTTCAAGACAAATGTTATTGATTTCGTCTTGTTCATGTATCACCATACGCTTAATTATATCGATTTGCACTGGTGCCAATGTTACTATGGAGAATAGGCAGTAAACGATAATTACAGGTAGACACAGACAACTGGACATATCGTGTGTGTTCTGCCTTTATTTATCTTCGCTCGCCCGCATCAGCGGCGGGCCTCCTGAAGAGATTAGTCATTTTATAATTTGGAGGATAATGCCATGTTACAAACATTCTTCTCTCGTTCATTAACGTGAATATTGTAAAGCAGCGATATATACGGGACCTCGGTTTAATTTCTCTTCCAACAAAATAGTTTGTTTATTCGGGTTTTTCGCCTTCATCAGCACTATTTTGGGCTATATCGCCGGCGGGCAGTTTACTTAACAACACCTTTCCTGGGCAGACTCCAGCGGTTGACCAGTACTTGGTGCACCAACCTTCGTAAGAAACTGCCAACATTTTCATATAAACAGACACTGCCTGAGCGACGGGGGGGGCGCTCGAACCATTGACCATCAGTGATGACATGTTACAGTGATGTACAAGTAGGCGATCTTAGCCACGATATATTAGTTATTTTAGTATTGCCTAGCGGTGGATCGAACCTGTGACCCCTGGAATACGAGTCCAGCGTGTTAACCACTGGTCCACTACAGTGTGACATATCGGCATATATGACATGCATACTATTTATAACAAGGCAGTCCCGACTGATGTTCACACGGCGTGTACGTCGCTGTCGTGGTACATCTCGCAGCAGCAGCAGCAGCAGCAGCAGCGTAGGATACTGGAATCGTTTGGTTGTCGAACTATCACGTGACACACGCTCCAGCACATCTGTCTCACTCAACAGGTGGTGGTGGTATGGACTGACCCTGGAGCGAACTAGTCGACCAGATGTCTAACTTGTCAGATCCGTATATGCTACTGCGGGATGACAAACAGCGAGGAGGGTGGTCCTACGAGGAGCCATTCGAGAGAACAACCCACCAGGACTGAAGAGGAAGATGACTCCGCCAGCTCGATTGCGAAACAAGTTCTTACAACTTATATTAAGCACTCTCGTGATCTTATTCCTGATGGAATACATCGCCACGAGGGAGAGTGAAGAGGCAACGTGGAATTTAAATGCTTTGCCTATCAATCGTAACGGCTCAAGCAGGGCTTTTATTACACCATCACCGAAAACGTCAATACCACTCTACAAGACAGCACTCAACAAATCAACAGACACCTCATGACTAATCAACGGTGATATAAATGCACACAACTAATCATCTGAGAATGCTCGCCCATATTGTCAGCCGGCGGCGAGGGTTAATAAACTGAATCATCACCACTAATAAGGCAGCTATTTAAATATACATGTAGTTTAAATATATCTACGCTCACAGACACAATAACATGGTCTCTTTATGGCCATATCAACTGTGTTTAGTCCATACAAATTAATTTTAGCTCGATTGCGAAACAAGTTCCTGCAACGTATATTAATCCTCTTTCCTGGTGGAATCCATTGCCATGACGGAGAGAGAAGAGGCAATGTGGAATTTAAATGCATTGCCTAAGGGCACAATCGTAATGGCTCCAGTTCAAGTGTTTGAAGGGCTGTGTGTTGCGTACAATTCTTAAAGGTGGCATAGTGAATAGATATACAAAATAAATACTATACAACTATGTATCTAAGAACTATTTCATATAACAAATATTTCATATAAAAGTATATATATAGAGTTGTCCATCTGTTTATATACTTTCCATATCGTTAACTATGTAGGACAGATATAGAGTTGTCCATCTGTTTATATACTTTCCATATCGTTAACTATGTCAGACAGATATAGAGTTGTCCATCTGTTTATATACTTTCCATATCGTTAACTATGTCAGACAGATATAGAGTTGCCCATCTGTTTATATACTTTCCATATCGTTAACTATGTAGGACAGATATAGAGTTGCCCATCTGTTTATATACTTTCCATATCGTTAACTATGTCAGACAGATATAGAGTTGTCCATCTGTTTATATACTTTCCATATCGTTAACTATGTAGGACAGATATAGAGTTGCCCATCTGTTTATATACTTTCCATATCGTTAACTATGTAGGACAGATATAGAGTTGTCCATCTGTTTATATACTTTCCATATCGTTAACTATGTAGGACAGATATAGAGTTGTCCATCTGTTTATATACTTTCCATATCGTTAACTATGTCAGACAGATATAGAGTTGCCCATCTGTTTATATACTTTCCATATCGTTAACTATGTAGGACAGATATAGAGTTGTCCATCTGTTTATATACTTTCCATATCGTTAACTATGTCAGACAGATATAGAGTTGTCCATCTGTTTATATACTTTCCATATCGTTAACTATGTAGGACAGATATAGAGTTGTCCATCTGTTTATATACTTTCCATATCGTTAACTATGTCAGACAGATATAGAGTTGTCCATCTGTTTATATACTTTCCATATCGTTAACTATGTCAGACAGATATAGAGTTGCCCATCTGTTTATATACTTTCCATATCGTTAACTATGTCAGACAGATATAGAGTTGTCCATCTGTTTATATACTTTCCATATCGTTAACTATGTAGGACAGATATAGAGTTGTCCATCTGTTTATATACTTTCCATATCGTTAACTATGTCAGACAGATATAGAGTTGTCCATCTGTTTATATACTTTCCATATCGTTAACTATGTAGGACAGATATAGAGTTGCCCATCTGTTTATATACTTTCCATATCGTTAACTATGTAGGACAGATATAGAGTTGTCCATCTGTTTATATACTTTCCATATCGTTAACTATGTCAGACAGATATAGAGTTGCCCATCTGTTTATATACTTTCCATATCGTTAACTATGTCAGACAGATATAGAGTTGTCCATCTGTTTATATACTTTCCATATCGTTAACTATGTCAGACAGATATAGAGTTGTCCATCTGTTTATATACTTTCCATATCGTTAACTATGTCAGACAGATATAGAGTTGTCCATCTGTTTATATACTTTCCATATCGTTAACTATGTCAGACAGATATAGAGTTGCCCATCTGTTTATATACTTTCCATATCGTTAACTATGTAGGACAGATATAGAGTTGTCCATCTGTTTATATACTTTCCATATCGTTAACTATGTAGACAGATATAGAGTTGTCCATCTGTTTATATACTTTCCATATCGTTAACTATGTCAGACAGATATAGAGTTGCCCATCTGTTTATATACTTTCCATATCGTTAACTATGTCAGACAGATATAGAGTTGCCCCTGTTTATATACTTTCCATATCGTTAACTATGTCAGACAGATATAGAGTTGTCCATCTGTTTATATACTTTCCATATCGTTAACTATGTCAGACAGATATAGAGTTGTCCATCTGTTTATATACTTTCCATATCGTTAACTATGTCAGACAGATATAGAGTTGTCCATCTGTTTATATACTTTCCATATCGTTAACTATGTCAGACAGATATAGAGTTGCCCATCTGTTTATATACTTTCCATATCGTTAACTATGTAGGACAGATATAGAGTTGCCCATCTGTTTATATACTTTCCATATCGTTAACTATGTCAGACAGATATAGAGTTGCCCATCTGTTTATATACTTTCCATATCGTTAACTATGTCAGACAGATATAGAGTTGTCCATCTGTTTATATACTTTCCATATCGTTAACTATGTCAGACAGATATAGAGTTGCCCATCTGTTTATATACTTTCCATATCGTTAACTATGTCAGACAGATATAGAGTTGTCCATCTGTTTATATACTTTCCATATCGTTAACTATGTAGGACAGATATAGAGTTGCCCATCTGTTTATATACTTTCCATATCGTTAACTATGTCAGACAGATATAGAGTTGCCCATCTGTTTATATACTTTCCATATCGTTAACTATGTCAGACAGATATAGAGTTGCCCATCTGTTTATATACTTTCCATATCGTTAACTATGTAGGACAGATATAGAGTTGTCCATCTGTTTATATACTTTCCATATCGTTAACTATGTAGACAGATATAGAGTTGTCCATCTGTTTATATACTTTCCATATCGTTAACTATGTAGACAGATATAGAGTTGTCCATCTGTTTATATACTTTCCATATCGTTAACTATGTCAGACAGATATAGAGTTGTCCATCTGTTTATATACTTTCCATATCGTTAACTATGTCAGACAGATATAGAGTTGCCCATCTGTTTATATACTTTCCATATCGTTAACTATGTAGGACAGATATAGAGTTGTCCATCTGTTTATATACTTTCCATATCGTTAACTATGTCAGACAGATATAGAGTTGCCCATCTGTTTATATACTTTCCATATCGTTAACTATGTAGGACAGATATAGAGTTGTCCATCTGTTTATATACTTTCCATATCGTTAACTATGTAGGACAGATATAGAGTTGTCCATCTGTTTATATACTTTCCATATCGTTAACTATGTCAGACAGATATAGAGTTGTCCATCTGTTTATATACTTTCCATATCGTTAACTATGTCAGACAGATATAGAGTTGCCCATCTGTTTATATACTTTCCATATCGTTAACTATGTAGGACAGATATAGAGTTGTCCATCTGTTTATATACTTTCCATATCGTTAACTATGTCAGACAGATATAGAGTTGCCCATCTGTTTATATACTTTCCATATCGTTAACTATGTCAGACAGATATAGAGTTGTCCATCTGTTTATATACTTTCCATATCGTTAACTATGTAGGACAGATATAGAGTTGCCCATCTGTTTATATACTTTCCATATCGTTAACTATGTCAGACAGAATATCGTTAACTATGTAGGACAGATATAGAGTTGTCCATCTGTTTATATACTTTCCATATCGTTAACTATGTCAGACAGATATAGAGTTGCCCATCTGTTTATATACTTTCCATATCGTTAACTATGTCAGACAGATATAGAGTTGCCCATCTGTTTATATACTTTCCATATCGTTAACTATGTAGGACAGATATAGAGTTGTCCATCTGTTTATATACTTTCCATATCGTTAACTATGTAGGACAGATATAGAGTTGTCCATCTGTTTATATACTTTCCATATCGTTAACTATGTCAGACAGATATAGAGTTGTCCATCTGTTTATATACTTTCCATATCGTTAACTATGTCAGACAGATATAGAGTTGCCCATCTGTTTATATACTTTCCATATCGTTAACTATGTAGGACAGATATAGAGTTGTCCATCTGTTTATATACTTTCCATATCGTTAACTATGTCAGACAGATATAGAGTTGCCCATCTGTTTATATACTTTCCATATCGTTAACTATGTCAGACAGATATAGAGTTGTCCATCTGTTTATATACTTTCCATATCGTTAACTATGTCAGACAGATATAGAGTTGTCCATCTGTTTATATACTTTCCATATCGTTAACTATGTCAGACAGATATAGAGTTGTCCATCTGTTTATATACTTTCCATATCGTTAACTATGTCAGACAGATATAGAGTTGCCCATCTGTTTATATACTTTCCATATCGTTAACTATGTAGGACAGATATAGAGTTGCCCATCTGTTTATATACTTTCCATATCGTTAACTATGTAGACAGATATAGAGTTGTCCATCTGTTTATATACTTTCCATATCGTTAACTATGTCAGACAGATATAGAGTTGTCCATCTGTTTATATACTTTCCATATCGTTAACTATGTAGACAGATATAGAGTTGCCACGTTATATACTTTCCATATCGTTAACTATGTGACAGATATAGAGTTGTCCATCTGTTTATATACTTTCCATATCGTTAACTATGTCAGACAGATATAGAGTTGCCCATCTGTTTATATACTTTCCATATCGTTAACTATGTCAGACAGATATAGAGTTGTCCATCTGTTTATATACTTTCCATATTGTTAACTATGTAGGACAGATATAGAGTTGCCCATCTGTTTATATACTTTCCATATCGTTAACTATGTCAGACAGATATAGAGTTGCCCATCTGTTTATATACTTTCCATATCGTTAACTATGTCAGACAGATATAGAGTTGTCCATCTGTTTATATACTTTCCATATCGTTAACTATGTAGGACAGATATAGAGTTGCCCATCTGTTTATATACTTTCCATATCGTTAACTATGTAGGACAGATATAGAGTTGCCCATCTGTTTATATACTTTCCATATCGTTAACTATGTCAGACAGATATAGAGTTGTCCATCTGTTTATATACTTTCCATATCGTTAACTATGTAGGACAGATATAGAGTTGCCCATCTGTTTATATACTTTCCATATCGTTAACTATGTAGGACAGATATAGAGTTGTCCATCTGTTTATATACTTTCCATATCGTTAACTATGTCAGACAGATATAGAGTTGCCCATCTGTTTATATACTTTCCATATCGTTAACTATGTCAGACAGATATAGAGTTGTCCATCTGTTTATATACTTTCCATATCGTTAACTATGTAGGACAGATATAGAGTTGCCCATCTGTTTATATACTTTCCATATCGTTAACTATGTCAGACAGATATAGAGTTGTCCATCTGTTTATATACTTTCCATATCGTTAACTATGTAGGACAGATATAGAGTTGCCCATCTGTTTATATACTTTCCATATCGTTAACTATGTCAGACAGATATAGAGTTGCCCATCTGTTTATATACTTTCCATATCGTTAACTATGTAGGACAGATATAGAGTTGTCCATCTGTTTATATACTTTCCATATCGTTAACTATGTAGGACAGATATAGAGTTGCCCATCTGTTTATATACTTTCCATATCGTTAACTATGTCAGACAGATATAGAGTTGTCCATCTGTTTATATACTTTCCATATCGTTAACTATGTAGGACAGATATAGAGTTGCCCATCTGTTTATATACTTTCCATATCGTTAACTATGTAGGACAGATATAGAGTTGTCCATCTGTTTATATACTTTCCATATCGTTAACTATGTCAGACAGATATAGAGTTGCCCATCTGTTTATATACTTTCCATATCGTTAACTATGTCAGACAGATATAGAGTTGTCCATCTGTTTATATACTTTCCATATCGTTAACTATGTAGGACAGATATAGAGTTGCCCATCTGTTTATATACTTTCCATATCGTTAACTATGTCAGACAGATATAGAGTTGCCCATCTGTTTATATACTTTCCATATCGTTAACTATGTCAGACAGATATAGAGTTGCCCATCTGTTTATATACTTTCCATATCGTTAACTATGTCAGACAGATATAGAGTTGTCCATCTGTTTATATACTTTCCATATTGTTAACTATGTCAGACAGATATAGAGTTGTCCACTGTTTATATACTTTCCATATCGTTAACTATGTCAGACAGATATAGAGTTGTCCATCTGTTTATATACTTTCCATATCGTTAACTATGTCAGACAGATATAGAGTTGCCCATCTGTTTATATACTTTCCATATCGTTAACTATGTAGGACAGATATAGAGTTGTCCATCTGTTTATATACTTTCCATATCGTTAACTATGTAGGACAGATATAGAGTTGCCCATCTGTTTATATACTTTCCATATCGTTAACTATGTCAGACAGATATAGAGTTGCCCATCTGTTTATATACTTTCCATATCGTTAACTATGTCAGACAGATATAGAGTTGTCCATCTGTTTATATACTTTCCATATCGTTAACTATGTAGACAGATATAGAGTTGC
The DNA here is from genome assembly GCA_014843695.1 of Archivesica marissinica. Taxonomy (NCBI): domain Eukaryota; kingdom Metazoa; phylum Mollusca; class Bivalvia; order Venerida; family Vesicomyidae; genus Archivesica; species Archivesica marissinica. The sequence goes on along the minus strand of CM026393.1, from coordinate 55,836,579 downwards.
CACTGTTTATATACTTTCCATATTTAACTATGTCGACAGATATAGAGTTGTCCATCTGTTTATATACTTTCCATATCGTTAACTATGTAGGACAGATATAGAGTTGCCCATCTGTTTATATACTTTCCATATCGTTAACTATGTCAGACAGATATAGAGTTGCCCATCTGTTTATATACTTTCCATATCGTTAACTATGCAGACAGATATAGAGTTGTCCATCTGTTTATATACTTTCCATATCGTTAACTATGTCAGACAGATATAGAGTTGCCCATCTGTTTATATACTTTCCATATCGTTAACTATGTAGGACAGATATAGAGTTGTCCATCTGTTTATATACTTTCCATATCGTTAACTATGTCAGACAGATATAGAGTTGCCCATCTGTTTATATACTTTCCATATCGTTAACTATGTCAGACAGATATAGAGTTGTCCATCTGTTTATATACTTTCCATATCGTTAACTATGTCAGACAGATATAGAGTTGCCCATCTGTTTATATACTTTCCATATCGTTAACTATGTCAGACAGATATAGAGTTGTCCATCTGTTTATATACTTTCCATATCGTTAACTATGTCAGACAGATATAGAGTTGCCCATCTGTTTATATACTTTCCATATCGTTAACTATGTCAGACAGATATAGAGTTGTCCATCTGTTTATATACTTTCCATATCGTTAACTATGTCAGACAGATATAGAGTTGCCCATCTGTTTATATACTTTCCATATCGTTAACTATGTAGGACAG
>CM026393.1:55681049-55834813 GCA_014843695.1 Archivesica marissinica | reverse complement strand
CCATATCGTTAACTATGTCAGACAGATATAGAGTTGCCCATCTGTTTATATACTTTCCATATCGTTAACTATGTCAGACAGATATAGAGTTGTCCATCTGTTTATATACTTTCCATATCGTTAACTATGTAGGACAGATATAGAGTTGCCCACCTGTTTATATACTTTCCATATCGTTAACTATGTCAGACAGATATAGAGTTGTCCATCTGTTTATATACTTTCCATATCGTTAACTATGTCAGACAGATATAGAGTTGCCCATCTGTTTATATACTTTCCATATCGTTAACTATGTCAGACAGATATAGAGTTGCCCATCTGTTTATATACTTTCCATATCGTTAACTATGTCAGACAGATATAGAGTTGTCCATCTGTTTATATACTTTCCATATCGTTAACTATGTAGACAGATATAGAGTTGCCCATCTGTTTATATACTTTCCATATCGTTAACTATGTCAGACAGATATAGAGTTGTCCATCTGTTTATATACTTTCCATATCGTTAACTATGTCAGACAGATATAGAGTTGCCCATCTGTTTATATACTTTCCATATCGTTAACTATGTCAGACAGATATAGAGTTGTCCATCTGTTTATATACTTTCCATATCGTTAACTATGTCAGACAGATATAGAGTTGTCCATCTGTTTATATACTTTCCATATCGTTAACTATGTAGGACAGATATAGAGTTGCCTCTGTTTATATACTTTCCATATCGTTAACTATGTCAGACAGATATAGAGTTGCCCACTGTTTATATACTTTCCATATCGTTAACTATGTAACAGATATAGAGTTGTCCATCTGTTTATATACTTTCCATATCGTTAACTATGTCAGACAGATATAGAGTTGCCCATCTGTTTATATACTTTCCATATCGTTAACTATGTCAGACAGATATAGAGTTGTCCATCTGTTTATATACTTTCCATATCGTTAACTATGTCAGACAGATATAGAGTTGTCCATCTGTTTATATACTTTCCATATCGTTAACTATGTCAGACAGATATAGAGTTGCCCATCTGTTTATATACTTTCCATATCGTTAACTATGTAGACAGATATAGAGTTGTCCATCGTTTATATACTTTCCATATCGTTAACTATGTCAGACAGATATAGAGTTGCCCACCGTTTATATACTTTCCATATCGTTAACTATGTCAGACAGATATAGAGTTGTCCATCTGTTTATATACTTTCCATATCGTTAACTATGTCGACAGATATAGAGTTGCCCATCTGTTTATATACTTTCCATATCGTTAACTATGTCAGACAGATATAGAGTTGCCCATCTGTTTATATACTTTCCATATCGTTAACTATGTCAGACAGATATAGAGTTGCCCATCTGTTTATATACTTTCCATATCGTTAACTATGTCAGACAGATATAGAGTTGCCCATCTGTTTATATACTTTCCATATCGTTAACTATGTCAGACAGATATAGAGTTGCCCATCTGTTTATATACTTTCCATATCGTTAACTATGTCAGACAGATATAGAGTTGCCCATCTGTTTATATACTTTCCATATCGTTAACTATGTCAGACAGATATAGAGTTGTCCATCTGTTTATATACTTTCCATATCGTTAACTATGTAGGACAGATATAGAGTTGCCCATCTGTTTATATACTTTCCATATCGTTAACTATGTCAGACAGATATAGAGTTGTCCATCTGTTTATATACTTTCCATATCGTTAACTATGTCAGACAGATATAGAGTTGTCCATCTGTTTATATACTTTCCATATCGTTAACTATGTCAGACAGATATAGAGTTGTCCATCTGTTTATATACTTTCCATATCGTTAACTATGTCAGACAGATATAGAGTTGTCCATCTGTTTATATACTTTCCATATCGTTAACTATGTAGGACAGATATAGAGTTGCCCATCTGTTTATATACTTTCCATATCGTTAACTATGTCAGACAGATATAGAGTTGTCCATCTGTTTATATACTTTCCATATCGTTAACTATGTAGGACAGATATAGAGTTGTCCATCTGTTTATATACTTTCCATATCGTTAACTATGTAGGACAGATATAGAGTTGCCCATCTGTTTATATACTTTCCATATCGTTAACTATGTCAGACAGATATAGAGTTGCCCATCTGTTTATATACTTTCCATATCGTTAACTATGTCAGACAGATATAGAGTTGCCCATCTGTTTATATACTTTCCATATCGTTAACTATGTCAGACAGATATAGAGTTGCCCATCTGTTTATATACTTTCCATATCGTTAACTATGTCAGACAGATATAGAGTTGTCCATCGTTTATATACTTTCCATATGTTAATATGTAGAATAGAGTTGCCATCTGTTTATATACTTTCCATATCGTTAACTATGTAGACAGATATAGAGTTGCCCATCTGTTTATATACTTTCCATATCGTTAACTATGTCGACAGATATAGAGTTGTCCATCTGTTTATATACTTTCCATATCGTTAACTATGTAGGACAGATATAGAGTTGCCCATCTGTTTATATACTTTCCATATCGTTAACTATGTCAGACAGATATAGAGTTGCCCATCTGTTTATATACTTTCCATATCGTTAACTATGTCAGACAGATATAGAGTTGTCCATCTGTTTATATACTTTCCATATCGTTAACTATGTAGGACAGATATAGAGTTGCCCATCTGTTTATATACTTTCCATATCGTTAACTATGTCAGACAGATATAGAGTTGCCCATCTGTTTATATACTTTCCATATCGTTAACTATGTCAGACAGATATAGAGTTGTCCATCTGTTTATATACTTTCCATATCGTTAACTATGTCAGACAGATATAGAGTTGTCCATCTGTTTATATACTTTCCATATCGTTAACTATGTCAGACAGATATAGAGTTGTCCATCTGTTTATATACTTTCCATATCGTTAACTATGTAGGACAGATATAGAGTTGCCCATCTGTTTATATACTTTCCATATCGTTAACTATGTCAGACAGATATAGAGTTGTCCATCTGTTTATATACTTTCCATATCGTTAACTATGTAGGACAGATATAGAGTTGCCCATCTGTTTATATACTTTCCATATCGTTAACTATGTCAGACAGATATAGAGTTGTCCATCTGTTTATATACTTTCCATATCGTTAACTATGTCAGACAGATATAGAGTTGTCCATCTGTTTATATACTTTCCATATCGTTAACTATGTCAGACAGATATAGAGTTGTCCATCTGTTTATATACTTTCCATATCGTTAACTATGTAGGACAGATATAGAGTTGCCCACCTGTTTATATACTTTCCATATCGTTAACTATGTCAGACAGATATAGAGTTGTCCATCTGTTTATATACTTTCCATATCGTTAACTATGTAGGACAGATATAGAGTTGCCCATCTGTTTATATACTTTCCATATCGTTAACTATGTCAGACAGATATAGAGTTGCCCATCTGTTTATATACTTTCCATATTGTTAACTATGTAGAACAGATATAGAGTTGTCCATCTGTTTATATACTTTCCATATCGTTAACTATGTCAGACAGATATAGAGTTGCCCACCTGTTTATATACTTTCCATATCGTTAACTATGTAGGACAGATATAGAGTTGTCCATCTGTTTATATACTTTCCATATCGTTAACTATGTCAGACAGATATAGAGTTGCCCATCTGTTTATATACTTTCCATATCGTTAACTATGTCAGACAGATATAGAGTTGTCCATCTGTTTATATACTTTCCATATCGTTAACTATGTAGGACAGATATAGAGTTGCCCATCTGTTTATATACTTTCCATATCGTTAACTATGTCAGACAGATATAGAGTTGCCCATCTGTTTATATACTTTCCATATCGTTAACTATGTCAGACAGATATAGAGTTGCCCATCTGTTTATATACTTTCCATATCGTTAACTATGTCAGACAGATATAGAGTTGCCCATCTGTTTATATACTTTCCATATCGTTAACTATGTCAGACAGATATAGAGTTGCCCATCTGTTTATATACTTTCCATATCGTTAACTATGTCAGACAGATATAGAGTTGTCCATCTGTTTATATACTTTCCATATCGTTAACTATGTCAGACAGATATAGAGTTGTCCATCTGTTTATATACTTTCCATATCGTTAACTATGTCAGACAGATATAGAGTTGCCCATCTGTTTATATACTTTCCATATCGTTAACTATGTCAGACAGATATAGAGTTGTCCATCTGTTTATATACTTTCCATATCGTTAACTATGTCAGACAGATATAGAGTTGTCCATCTGTTTATATACTTTCCATATCGTTAACTATGTAGGACAGATATAGAGTTGCCCACCTGTTTATATACTTTCCATATCGTTAACTATGTCGACAGATATAGAGTTGTCCATCTGTTTATATACTTTCCATATCGTTAACTATGTAGGACAGATATAGAGTTGCCCATCTGTTTATATACTTTCCATATCGTTAACTATGTCAGACAGATATAGAGTTGCCCATCTGTTTATATACTTTCCATATCGTTAACTATGTAGGACAGATATAGAGTTGTCCATCTGTTTATATACTTTCCATATCGTTAACTATGTAGGACAGATATAGAGTTGCCCATCTGTTTATATACTTTCCATATCGTTAACTATGTCAGACAGATATAGAGTTGCCCATCTGTTTATATACTTTCCATATCGTTAACTATGTCAGACAGATATAGAGTTGCCCATCTGTTTATATACTTTCCATATCGTTAACTATGTCAGACAGATATAGAGTTGCCCATCTGTTTATATACTTTCCATATCGTTAACTATGTCAGACAGATATAGAGTTGTCCATCTGTTTATATACTTTCCATATCGTTAACTATGTCAGACAGATATAGAGTTGTCCATCTGTTTATATACTTTCCATATCGTTAACTATGTCAGACAGATATAGAGTTGCCCATCTGTTTATATACTTTCCATATCGTTAACTATGTAGGACAGATATAGAGTTGTCCATCTGTTTATATACTTTCCATATCGTTAACTATGTCAGACAGATATAGAGTTGCCCATCTGTTTATATACTTTCCATATCGTTAACTATGTCAGACAGATATAGAGTTGCCCATCTGTTTATATACTTTCCATATCGTTAACTATGTAGACAGATATAGAGTTGTCCATCTGTTTATATACTTTCCATATCGTTAACTATGTCAGACAGATATAGAGTTGCCCATCTGTTTATATACTTTCCATATCGTTAACTATGTAGGACAGATATAGAGTTGTCCATCTGTTTATATACTTTCCATATCGTTAACTATGTCAGACAGATATAGAGTTGCCCATCTGTTTATATACTTTCCATATCGTTAACTATGTCAGACAGATATAGAGTTGTCCATCTGTTTATATACTTTCCATATCGTTAACTATGTAGGACAGATATAGAGTTGCCCATCTGTTTATATACTTTCCATATCGTTAACTATGTCAGACAGATATAGAGTTGCCCATCTGTTTATATACTTTCCATATCGTTAACTATGTCAGACAGATATAGAGTTGCCCATCTGTTTATATACTTTCCATATCGTTAACTATGTCAGACAGATATAGAGTTGCCCATCTGTTTATATACTTTCCATATCGTTAACTATGTCAGACAGATATAGAGTTGCCCATCTGTTTATATACTTTCCATATCGTTAACTATGTGACAGAATAGTTGCAGTTTATATACTTTCATTTATGTCAGACAGATATAGAGTTGTCCATCTGTTTATATACTTTCCATATCGTTAACTATGTAGGACAGATATAGAGTTGCCCATCTGTTTATATACTTTCCATATCGTTAACTATGTCAGACAGATATAGAGTTGTCCATCTGTTTATATACTTTCCATATCGTTAACTATGTCAGACAGATATAGAGTTGTCCATCTGTTTATATACTTTCCATATCGTTAACTATGTAGGACAGATATAGAGTTGCCCATCTGTTTATATACTTTCCATATCGTTAACTATGTCAGACAGATATAGAGTTGTCCATCTGTTTATATACTTTCCATATCGTTAACTATGTCAGACAGATATAGAGTTGTCCATCTGTTTATATACTTTCCATATCGTTAACTATGTCAGACAGATATAGAGTTGCCCATCTGTTTATATACTTTCCATATCGTTAACTATGTAGGACAGATATAGAGTTGTCCATCTGTTTATATACTTTCCATATCGTTAACTATGTAGGACAGATATAGAGTTGCCCATCTGTTTATATACTTTCCATATCGTTAACTATGTCAGACAGATATAGAGTTGCCCATCTGTTTATATACTTTCCATATCGTTAACTATGTCAGACAGATATAGAGTTGCCCATCTGTTTATATACTTTCCATATCGTTAACTATGTCAGACAGATATAGAGTTGCCCATCTGTTTATATACTTTCCATATCGTTAACTATGTCAGACAGATATAGAGTTGTCCATCTGTTTATATACTTTCCATATCGTTAACTATGTCAGACAGATATAGAGTTGTCCATCTGTTTATATACTTTCCATATCGTTAACTATGTAGGACAGATATAGAGTTGCCCATCTGTTTATATACTTTCCATATCGTTAACTATGTCGACAGATATAGAGTTGTCCATCTGTTTATATACTTTCCATATCGTTAACTATGTAGGACAGATATAGAGTTGCCCATCTGTTTATATACTTTCCATATCGTTAACTATGTCAGACAGATATAGAGTTGCCCATCTGTTTATATACTTTCCATATCGTTAACTATGTCAGACAGATATAGAGTTGTCCATCTGTTTATATACTTTCCATATCGTTAACTATGTAGGACAGATATAGAGTTGCCCATCTGTTTATATACTTTCCATATCGTTAACTATGTCAGACAGATATAGAGTTGTCCATCTGTTTATATACTTTCCATATCGTTAACTATGTAGGACAGATATAGAGTTGCCCATCTGTTTATATACTTTCCATATTGTTAACTATGTCAGACAGATATAGAGTTGCCCATCTGTTTATATACTTTCCATATCGTTAACTATGTAGGACAGATATAGAGTTGCCCATCTGTTTATATACTTTCCATATCGTTAACTATGTCAGACAGATATAGAGTTGCCCATCTGTTTATATACTTTCCATATCGTTAACTATGTAGGACAGATATAGAGTTGTCCATCTGTTTATATACTTTCCATATCGTTAACTATGTAGGACAGATATAGAGTTGCCCATCTGTTTATATACTTTCCATATCGTTAACTATGTCAGACAGATATAGAGTTGCCCATCTGTTTATATACTTTCCATATTGTTAACTATGTCAGACAGATATAGAGTTGCCCATCTGTTTATATACTTTCCATATCGTTAACTATGTCAGACAGATATAGAGTTGTCCATCTGTTTATATACTTTCCATATCGTTAACTATGTCAGACAGATATAGAGTTGTCCATCTGTTTATATACTTTCCATATCGTTAACTATGTAGGACAGATATAGAGTTGCCCATCTGTTTATATACTTTCCATATCGTTAACTATGTCAGACAGATATAGAGTTGTCCATCTGTTTATATACTTTCCATATCGTTAACTATGTCAGACAGATATAGAGTTGCCCATCTGTTTATATACTTTCCATATCGTTAACTATGTAGGACAGATATAGTCGGTTCTAAGCAACGTCTCAAGAATACCGTCCATTCTCCCTACTTTGGTCCTGAAATCTGTGGGTTTTGCATGCACTCACATATAAGACAGGTTGATAAAATGGACACCAGACTATGTATAAACTGCATGTTGGGCCAGTGCAAGTGTAGGAAACTGTCAGGGTTTTCTAAAACTATAGTTGTGGGTACCATTTAACACATTTAAACAAAACAAGTTAAAATAATTGTAGTGCTCACTTATAAGACAGGAAGCGACATTGAAGCAATAATCTGGTGGTAAAAACTTGTCTTATAGGAGAGTATGAACGGTAACTGTATTTACCAGAATGTGAACGCAGTTGCCTGGACGGGGCAGGGTTGCCTGGACGGGGCAGGGGCTCATCATGGCCAGGCATAATAAAAGCGTAAATATTTCCATATAAGAACGACAAATAATTCATAATTATGTGAATCGTCGATATTAGGTATACAATTAGAATGCTTTAGCAATATGTCTCCCGAAAAAGGTTACAATTCAGGGTCAAAGAAACAATTTGATGCTTAGTTGGGCTCACGTCCGGTATGTTCCAAGAACTATTTTAAAATTGATAACAGTAGCTTGTGTGTGTGCTTTACGTTATTTATCGTCGCTACCAGTTGTCCATATGAGCGCCGCCTCCTGAAGAGATTAGTCATTTTAGATTTTTGGAGGATAGTGCAATGATACAGACAGAGACCCATTCCAGACTCCTCTGGTTCTTTTACGTGCACAGTGTAAAGCACCGACACGAGACCTCGGTTTAAAGTCCCATCTGAAAGACTGTTAATTTTATTAGGGTCAGACAGGGGATCGAACCTGCGATCCCAGCCCAGCGTGTTACCACTGGACTACAGATCCATCACAGTAGGTCATTTCCTGCTTTAAATTTTATGCCTGAAACATTTGCATGCTAGGAGGTTACAATACTTGTCTCAAATGTTAAACTTAGTTTGAAGCTTTCTGATTGGTTGATCCATCAGCAAATATCAGACTCAATCAATCAAATCACTTGAGCTGTGTCTAATGATCACTAGTCCAGGTTTATTAATGGGAACCGGTGTCTAAGATGTCACGACAATGATCCAGGAATTGTGTGTTTTATGTTTATTTATCGTCGCTACCGGTTGCCCATATGAGTGACGCCCCCTGAAGAGATTAGTTATTTTAGATCCAGGAATGGTTAAAAGACAGGATTTATAAACATAATTATAAAATCATTTGTGTAAAGATCTTTAATAAGTTCCTAGAATCATGAAATATAAAAAAATATATATATTGTTGATATGTTACAAAATGATATATACATGAGAAGTCTAAAATACAGGTTAGTTAATTGGAATGTACATAGCGATATATAGGTACCTTATATGAATATGTACACGCGGAATACACAATTCTAACACCGAACAATGTTGGATACAAACATCGGGTATGCTGGTCCAAGGCAAAATAACATAGCTGGCCACTACTCTGTGAAAACACAACCGGTTTGCTAAATCAAATACATGTAACTGTATTGTGATGATCATGATTGAGCTTATTTACCCTCGCCTCCGGAGAACCAAATGGGCGAGCGAACTGTATTGTTAATTATCCAATCTTAATCATTATGAAACTCAGTCAGGACATAATACACATGCATATTCTATGCACCTTCGATGTAGATTGCTCCATTAATTAATAAATGCGTTTTCTAACATGCTGACAATGTGAAATACGTATTTTCTGAAACGTAATTCAGGGGCCATAACTCTTGATTGAACTGTCCGTTATATTGTGGTCAGATAAAGTATATAAGCTTGGTAAATACTCCTCAAATAATGTCATCTTACCATATGTTGCACAATGTAGTTATTGACGGACGGACGCACTCGAGTCATTGAGCACATGGAGATAAATATAGAATCACGTGATAACTAAGAAAAGGGGCCAATTTCATTATAATGAATATAAACAATAGCATACATGTATAATGAAGGTCTCGTGTACATCATGACAAATGGCGACTGCCATTACAGTTTTACAAATATTTGTACAGAAAAAAAAAATCGAGAAAAATATTTACAATTCTGATTACCGGTACAATGCATTTAAATGCTTAACAAATTAAATGTTATGTCACAGGCGCACATGTAGCATGTTATATAACCATCACGATGAAAATCACAACTCCGCACTCGCCAACACCGTAATATGTAATGCTAAATGGACATGTTCTGTTATGTGCCACGTAAATATATATTGTGTTATATTTCGGGTTTTACGCCTGCATCAGCACCATTTCGGGCTATATCGCCAGCGGGCAGTTTACCTAACAACACCTTTCCTGGGCAGGCTCCAGCTGTTAACCAGTACTTGGGTGCACCAACCTCCGTAAGAAACTGCCAACTGTTTCATATAAATGAGACACGGCCTGAGCGGGGCTCGAACCAGTGACCATCAGTGATGATAGGTTACAGTAGTATGCAAGTCAGCGACCGTAACAACTCGACCACGGAGGCAGACTCTCAAAGAGTGACCTCGACAGTAAGGTTCCAGCTTTTGTCCACAACACGGTATATTGTTGGCCTGGTTAAACTGATGATGATGTTGATGATGATGATGATGATGATGAACTTAAGGCCATGATGTTACCTCGACCATCAAGTTAACAGCATCCAATGGTGAAATTATGGACAGGACATCAAAATGGGATAATATAAAAGCAGAAATCGATGGCATACAATGGCGCCCAACAAGGTTTGACGTGTTCTGATAATAGCATACATCCATAATGTACACACTATACACATACTACACAAACAAACATAAAATATTGCATAATTGAATCATACTATGTAGGCAAATGTAGACCCCACCCGCTTAAATATAGATGCACAATTTAAATTAATTACTGAGCACTATAAATTGATATGCATTAAATCTCTGACTCACAACAATAGAATACACGAATCACAATGTTTACAAAATCTTTCCGAGAACTGTCATGGCAAGTGTAAACAATATTGGCACAGTGGCGTATACGGTGTTCGAACTCGACAGCGGCACACACTGGTACTTGTCTAGATTTTCTATCTGGTTAATGAAATCCCAGCCGAGGTAAGATTCAAAGGACTGCTCCTCTGGTTTTAGCGGGATGAGTCGGACAGCCTCGTCAGAGAAGATTAAATCTGTGTAGAATAATCCAGAGTCGAACATGTGGAAATCACCGTCACTGAAATAATTTGTTAAACATGGTTAGATGTTGAGTTAACAGGTAGGTTAACCCTTTACCTGCTGAGTACATAAAATCACATTTACAAACAGCATACATCAAGACCAGCCATGGTGTATTGGGATCTATGTCGTTTGAAATTCAGCCACGTGTTTTAGCTCCACTATCCGAATAGCACCAGACGGAATGTTCTGTGCCATCTGATCTGGCTCTATGCTGTTTGCAAAAGTGATCTTATCTGCCGCTAGCATACAAAGGGGTAAATGAATTTATTTATGTACACCACAAAAACACAGCTGCAGTTTGTTGAACAGGAGAAATATTACAGGAGAAAACAAGAGGGTGAAGTCGACCTGGGTCATTTGCTGGAGTCTGAAGTCAAACTGGGTCATTTACAGGAGTCTGAAGACGACCTGGGTCATTAACCGGAGTCTGAAGTTGACCTGGGTCATTAACCGGAGTCTGAAGTCAACCTGGGTCATTAACCGGAGTCTGAAGTTGACCTGGGTCATTAACCGGAGTCTGAAGTCAACCTGTGTCATTTACCGGAGTCTGAAGTCGACCTGGTCATTTACCGGAGTCTGAAGTCGACCTGGGTCATTTACCGGAGTCTGAAGTCGACCTGGGTCATTTACCGGAGTCTGAAGTCGACCTGGATTACAACTTTAGAATTTCCAACATACCATTTTAAAAGATGTCCCCAATATATTATTGCGACCAGGTTTAAGCAAAATATAATAAAATAAAAGGTGTACAGTCTTCACCTATCACTTTCCATTAATTTACGCAGAAGCTGTGGTCTGATTTCAAAGAAAAAAGACTTCAGTTAGAACGTTATATACAAATGCACATACCATTTAGGGAACCAATAAATACCATCTAGGGAACCAATAAATACCATTTAGGGAACCAATCTACTTAACTTGAAGTCTGTTCATAAAGATGAAATTACACTGTATGCGAATGTCCAATTATTTAAACAAGCAGGTATGAGGCTAAAAGGGTGAATATAGAACTACGACAGTACATGTAGTTGGTTTGACTCAGTCAGCTAGTCTATTTCATGGAAACGCTCAGCCAAGGGAATCACGGAAAGTCGTTGCTTAGCAAAGGTGGCTGCTTATTAGAGGGCAAATGTATAATAACACTACATATTGGGAATCTGGATACTGGCTGCTTAATACAGGTTGGCTGCTTAATAGAGGTGACCACTAACACAGAGTTGACTGTATGTACATTGCAATACAGCCCATTTCACGTGATCAATGCCTAACACTGATCTTGTAGTCCATTAAATCACAAATTAATCATAACAGAATCATAACATGATCATAACATAATCATAACAGAATCATAACATGATCATAACATGATCATAACATAATCATAACATGATCATAACATGATCATAAAGTAATCATAACATGATCATAACAGAATCATAACATAATCATAACATGATCATAACAGAATCATAACATGATCATAACATAATCATAACATAATCATAACATGATCATAACATGATCATAACAGAATCATAACATAATCATAACATGATCATAACATGATCATAACATGATCATAACATAATCATAACATGATCATAACAGAATCATAACATGATCATAACATGATCATAACAGAATCATAACATGATCATAACATAATCATAACATGATCATAACATGATCATAACATGATCATATTATAGTCCATTAAATCACACAGTAACCATTAAGTAATCAAACAGTAATCATATTATAGTCCATTAAATCACACAGTAACCATTAAGTAATCAAACAGTAACCATTAAGTAATCAAACAGTAATCATTAAGTAATCAAACAGTAACCATTAAGTAATCAAATAGTAACCATTAAGTAATCAAACAGTAACCATTAAGTAATCAAACAGTAACCATTAAGTAATCAAACAGTAACCATTAAGTAATCAAACAGTAACCATTAAGTAATCAAACAGTAACCATTAAGTAATCAAACAGTAACCATTAAGTAATCAAACAGTAACCATTAAGTAATCAAACAGTAACCATTAAGTAATCAAACAGTAACCATTAAGTAATCAAACGGTAACCATTAAGTAATCAAACAGTAACCATTAAGTAATCAAACAGTAACCATTAAGTAATCAAACAGTAACCATTAAGTAATCAAACAGTAACCATTAAGTAATCAAACGGTAACCATTAAGTAATCAAACGGTAACCATTAAGTAATCAAACGGTAACCATTAAGTAATCAAACAGTAACCATTAAGTAATCAAACGGTAACCATTAAGTAATCAAACGGTAACCATTAAGTAATCAAACGGTAACCATTAAGTAATCAAACGGTAACCATTAAGTAATCAAACAGTAACCATTAAGTAATCAAACAGTAACCATTAAGTAATCAAACAGTAACCATTAAGTAATCAAACAGTAACCATTAAGTAATCAAACAGTAACCATTAAGTAATCAAACAGTAACCATTAAGTAATCAAACAGTAACCATTAAGTAATCAAACAGTAACCATTAAGTAATCAAACAGTAACCATTAAGTAATCAAACAGTAACCATTAAGTAATCAAACAGTAACCATTAAGTAATCAAACAGTAATCACATAATGGTCATAAAATAATCAAATCATAATCCATAAAAAATGTAATCAAACTGTGTAATTGTAATCATGAATTTATTACATTAACAATTTTATGATATATTTCGGGTTATACGCCTGCATCAGCACCATTTTGGGCTATATCGCTGACAGTTTACCTAACAACACCTTTCCTGAGCAGGCTCCAACGGTTAACCAGTACTTGTGTGCACCAACCTCCGTAAGAAACTGCCAACTTTTTCATATAAATGAGACACGGTCTGAGCGGGGCTCGAACCCGTGACCATCAGTGATGATAGGTAACAGTGGTATACAAGTCAGCGACCATAACCACTCGACCACGGAGGCGGACTAATACATTAACAAGTAATCAACAACCTAGACATGACTTATTCCACAAGGTCTGACCTATTCCACAAGGTCTGACCTATTCCACAAGATCTGACTTATTCCACAAGATCTGACTTATTCCACCAGATCTGACCTATTCCACAAGATCTGACTTATTCCACCAGATCTGACTTATTCCACCAGATCTGACCTATTCCACAAGGTCTGACCTATTCCACAAGGTCTGACCTATTCCACCAGATCTGACTTATTCCACCAGATCTGACCTATTCCACAAGGTCTGACCTATTCCACAAGGTCTGACCTATTCCACCAGATCTGACTTATGCCACCAGATCTGACCTATTCCACCAGGTTAACCTATTCCACCAGGTTAAACCTATTCCACCAGATCTGACTTATGCCACCAGATCTGACCTATTCCACCAGGTTAAACCTATTCCACCAGGTTAAACCTATTCCACAAAGTCTGACCTATTCCACCAGATCTGACCTATTCCGGGCTAGAACAATATTCATATATATATGCATGCATATGTGACTGGTTAATCAAGGAAAATTGAGCAGGTTATCCATGCATGCAGGAGATAGGACGTTGTGATGGCGTAGTGGTAGCACGTTCGCTTTGATGGCGCAGTGGTAGCACATTCGCTTTAGGTGTGAGAGGCCCGGAGTTCTCACCCAGCTGTATGGGTTACGATTGTGCCCTTGGCCAAGGCATTTAAAATTCCACATTGCCTCTTCTCTCTCATTCTGGATTCAATCAGGAGTGAGGTCTCTAGAGCGATATAACTAATGTTGTAAGAACTTGTTTCGCAATCGAGCTAAAAGAACTAGCAGATAGGAATAAATAGACAATCCTTAATACATGTAACCCATGTACCAGTATACTACATAATGCTCCGAGGCCATGACATTCAGATCTGCTAATGTACCGGTATACTACATAATGCTCCAGAGGCCATGACATTCAGATCTGCTAATGTACCGGTATACTACATAATACTCCAGAGGCCATGGCATTCAGATCTGCTAATGTACCGGTATACTACATAATGCTCCAGAGGCCATGACATTCAGATCTGCTAATGTACCGGTATACTACATAATGCTCCGAGGCCATGGCATTCAGATCTGCTAATGTACTGGTATACTACATAATGCTCCGAGGCCATTGCATTCAGATCTGCTAATGTACCGGTATACTACATAATGCTCCGAGGCCATTGCATTCAGATCTGCTAATGTACCGGTATACTACATAATGCTCCGAGGCCATGGCATTCAGATCTGCTAATGTACTGGTATACTACATAATGCTCCAAGGCCATGGCATTCAGATCTGCTAATGTACCGGTATACTACATAATGCTCCGAGGCCATGGCATTCAGATCTGCTAATGTACCGGTATACTACATAATGCTCCGAGGCCATGGCATTCAGATCTGCTAATGTACCGGTATACTACATAATGCTCCGAGGCCATGACATTGAGATCTGCTATCGCACCATGAAATAGAGAGAAGGCAATATCGGACAGGGGAGTTTTCTACTGGTACACCCATTTTCTATGATATGAATGGACACTTTCATCCGCGCTAATGAGAGCGATTAATATAAGTTGTTCAAGTTTGGTACGCAATCGTTGTCAAATAAATAACGTTAAAAGAAATAAGAGAAAACGGATTCAAATATTCTTACTTATGCTGTACTTTCTAATTAGTTTTTAGAAAGAACACTACAACTACATACAGGGGCATTTGTTTGTTTGTTTGTTCAGGTTTTGCGAATTCATCAGCACCAATTTGGGCAATATAGTCAGGCAGTTTACCTAACAACACCTTTCCTGGGCATGCTCCAGCGGTTAACCAGTACTTGATGCACCAACCTCCATAAGAAACTGCCAACTTGTTTGTATCAAGATGCACGACCTGAGCGGGGCTCGAACCAATGATCATAGGTTACAGTGGTATACAAGTCAGTGACCGTAACTGCTCGACCACGGAGGCCGTGGAGATGAACAACTCTATCAGTAGATCTTATGGCAAATATGGTCAAGATTAGAACACTAATTTCTGGATTCCCTAATTGTTTAAAGGGCCATCTGGAAAACTGAGGTAACACCAATGCATGCCAATATGTGGACAAGGGGCCATCTGGAAAACTGAGGTAACACCAATGCATGCCAATATGTGGACAATCCAATGTGGTGCATGCTACTAAACAACATGTTATCAATGTGCAAAATAACAAAATACCACTGGTGATAAAACATTACATTCCACCGGTTAGAAAACATTTCATCGGTTGTAAAACATTTCATCGGTTGTAAAACATTTCATCGGTTAGAAAACATTTCATCGGTTGTAAAACATTTTATTGATTATAAAACATTGCGTGGGTTATAAAACATTGTCGGTTATAAACCATTGTGTGGGTTATAAACCATTGTGTGGGTTATAAACCATTGTGTGGGTTATAAACCACTGTGTGGGTTATAAACAATTGTGTGGGTTATAAACCATTGTGTGGGTTATAAACCATTGTGTGGGTTATAAACCATTGTGTGGGTTATAAACCACTGTGTGGGTTATAAAACATTGTGTGGGTTATAAACCATTGTGTGGGTTATAAACCATTGTGTGGGTTATAAAACATTGTGTGGGATATAAAACATTGTGTGGGTTATAAACCATTGTGTGGGTTATAAACCATTGTGTGGGTTATAAAACATTGTCGGTTATAAACCATTGTGTCGGTTATAAACCATTGTGTGGGTTATAAAACATTGTCGGTTATAAACCATTGTGTGGGTTATAAACCATTGTGTGGGTTATAAAACATTGTTGGTTATAAACCATTGTGTGGGTTATAAACCATTGTGTGGGTTATAAACCATTGTGTGGGTTATAAACCATTGTGTGGGTTATAAACCATTGTATGGGTTATAAACCATTGTGTGGGTTATAAAACATTGTATGGGTTATATAAAACATTGTCGGTTATAAACCATTGTGTGGGTTATAAACCATTGTGTGGGTTATAAACCATTGTGTGGGTTATAAACCATTGTGTGGGTTATAAACCATTGTGTGGGATATAAACCATTGTGTGGGTTATAAACCATTGTGTGGGTTATAAACCATTGTGTGGGTTATAAACCATTGTGTGGGATATAAACCATTGTCGGTTATAAACCATTGTCGGTTATAAACCATTGTGTGGGTTATAAACCATTGTGTGGGTTATAAACCATTGTGTGGGTTATAAAACATTGTGTGGGTTATAAAACACTGTGTGGGTTATAAAACATTGTGTGGGTTATAAACCATTGTGTGGGTTATAAACCATTGTGTGGGTTATAAACCATTGTCGGTTATAAACCATTGTGTGGGTTATAAACCATTGTGTGGGTTATATAAAACATTGTCGGTTATAAACCATTGTGTGGGTTATAAACCATTGTGTGGGTTATAAAACACTGTGTGGGTTATAAACCATTGTGTGGGTTATAAAACATTGTGTGGGTTATAAAACACTGTGTGGGTTATAAACCATTGTGTGGGTTATAAAACATTGTGTGGGTTATAAACTATTGTGTGGGTTATAAACCACTGTGTGGGTTATAAACCATTGTGTGGGTTATAAAACATTGTGTGGGTTATAAACCATTGTGTGGGTTATAAAACATTGTGTGGGTTATAAACCACTGTGTGGGTTATAAACCACTGTGTGGGTTATAAAACATTGTGTGGGTTATAAACCATTGTGTGGGTTATAAACCATTGTGTGGGTTATAAAACATTGTGTGGGTTATAAACCATTGTGTGGGTTATAAACCATTGTGTGGGTTATAAAACATTGTCGGTTATAAACCATTGTGTGGGTAATAAACCATTGTGTGGGTTATAAAACATTGTCGGTTATAAACCATTGTGTGGGTTATAAACCATTGTGTGGGTTATAAACCATTGTGTGGGTTATAAACCATTAAACATTGTGTGGGTTATAAACCATTGTGTGTGTTATAAAACATTGTGTGGGTTATAAACCATTGTGTGGGTTATAAACCATTGTCGGTTATAAACCATTGTGTGGGTTATAAACCATTGTGTGGGTTATAAAACATTGTCGGTTATAAACCATTGTGTGGGTTATAAACCATTGTGTGGGTTATAAACCATTGTGTGGGTTATAAACCATTAAACATTGTGTGGGTTATAAACCATTGTGTGTGTTATAAACCATTGTGTGGGTTATAAACCATTGTGTGGGTTATAAACCATTGTGTGGGTTATAAACCATTGTGTGGGTTATAAACCATTGTGTGGGTTATAAACCATTGGCGGTTATAAACCATTGTGTGGGTTATAAACCATTGTGTGGGTTATAAACCATTGTGTGGGTTATAAACCATTGTGTGGGTTATAAACCATTGTGTGGGTTATAAACCATTGTGTGGGTTATAAACCATTGTGTGGGTTATAAACCATTGGTGGTTATAAACCATTGTGTGGGTTATAAAACATTGTCGGTTATAAACCATTGTGTGGGTTATAAACCATTGTGTGGGTTATAAAACATTGTGTGGGTTATAAACCATTGTGTGGGTTATAAACCATTGTGTGGGTTATAAACCATTGTGGGTTATAAACCATTGTGTGGGTTATAAACCATTGTGTGGGTTATAAACCATTGTGTGGGTTATAAACCATTGTGTGGGTTATAAACCATTGTGGGTTATAAACCATTGTGTGGGTTATAAACCATTGTGTGGGTTATAAACCATTGTGTGGGTTATAAACCATTGTGTGGGTTATAAACCATTGTGTGGGTTATAAACCATTGTGTGGGTTATAAACCATTGTGTGGGTTATAAACCATTGTGTGGGTTATAAACCATTGTGTGGGTTATAAACCATTGTGTGGGTTATAAACCATTGTGTGGGTTATAAACCATTGTGTGGGTTATAAAACATTGTGTGGGTTATAAACCATTGTGTGGGTTATAAACCATTGTGTGGGTTATAAACCATTGTGGGTTATAAACCATTGTGTGGGTTATAAACCATTGTGTGGGTTATAAACCATTGGCGGTTATAAACCATTGTGTGGGTTATAAACCATTGTGTGGGTTATAAACCATTGGCGGTTATAAACCATTGTGTGGGTTATAAACCATTGTGTGGGTTATAAACCATTGTGTGGGTTATAAACCATTGTGTGTTATAAACCATTGTGTGGGTTATAAACCATTGTGTGGTTATAAACCATTGTGTGGGTTATAAACCATTGTGTGGGTTATAAACCATTGTGTGGGTTATAAACCATTGTGTGGGTTATAAACCATTGTGGGTTATAAACCATTGTGTGGGTTATAAACCATTGTGTGGGTTATAAACCATTGTGTGGGTTATAAACCATTGTGTGGGTTATAAACCATTGTGTGGGTTATAAACCATTGTGTGGGTTATAAACCATTGGCGGTTATAAACCATTGTGTGGGTTATAAACCATTGTGTGGGTTATAAACCATTGTGTGGGTTATAAACCATTGTGTGGGTTATAAACCATTGTGTGGGTTATAAACCATTGGCGGTTATAAACCATTGTGTGGGTTATAAACCATTGTGTGGGTTATAAACCATTGTGTGGGTTATAAACCATTGTGTGGGTTATAAACCATTGTGTGGGTTATAAACCATTGTGTGGGTTATAAACCATTGTGTGGGTTATAAACCATTGTGTGGGTTATAAACCATTGTGTGGGTTATAAACCATTGTGTGGGTTATAAACCATTGTGTGGGTTATAAACCATTGTCGGTTATAAACCATTGTGTGGGTTATAAACCATTGTGTGGGTTATAAAACATTGTCGGTTATAAACCATTGTGTGGGTTATAAAACACTGTGTGGGTTATAAACCATTGTGTGGGTTATAAAACATTGTGTGGGTTATAAAACACTGTGTGGGTTATAAACCATTGTGTGGGTTATAAAACATTGTGTGGGTTATAAACTATTGTGTGGGTTATAAACCACTGTGTGGGTTATAAACCATTGTGTGGGTTATAAAACAGTGTGTGGGTTATAAACCATTGTGTGGGTTATAAAACATTGTGTGGGTTATAAACTACTGTGTGGGTTATAAACCACTGTGTGGGTTATAAAACATTGTGTGGGTTATAAACCATTGTGTGGGTTATAAACCATTGTGTGGGTTATAAAACATTGTGTGGGTTATAAACCATTGTGTGGGTTATAAACCATTGTGTGGGTTATAAAACATTGTCGGTTATAAACCATTGTGTGGGTTATAAACCATTGTGTGGGTTATAAAACATTGTCGGTTATAAACCATTGTGTGGGTTATAAACCATTGTGTGGGTTATAAACCATTGTGTGGGTTATAAACCATTGTGTGGGTTATAAACCATTGTGTGGGTTATAAACCATTGTGTGGGTTATAAACCATTGTGTGGGTTATAAACCATTGTGTGGGTTATAAACCATTGTGTGGGTTATAAACCATTGTGGGTTATAAACCATTGTGTGGGTTATAAACCATTGTGTGGGTTATAAACCATTGTGTGGGTTATAAACCATTGTGTGGGTTATAAACCATTGTGTGGGTTATAAACCATTGTGTGGGTTATAAACCATTGTGTGGGTTATAAACCATTGTGTGGGTTATAAACCATTGTGTGGGTTATAAACCATTGTGTGGGTTATAAACCATTGTGTGGGTTATAAACCATTGTGTGGGTTATAAACCATTGTGTGGGTTATAAACCATTGTGTGGGTTATAAACCATTGGCGGTTATAAACCATTGTGTGGGTTATAAACCATTGTGTGGGTTATAAACCATTGTGTGGGTTATAAACCATTGTGTGGGTTATAAACCATTGTGTGGGTTATAAACCATTGTGTGGGTTATAAACCATTGTGTGGGTTATAAACCATTGTGTGGGTTATAAACCATTGTGTGGGTTATAAACCATTGTGGGTTATAAACCATTGTGTGGGTTATAAACCATTGTGTGGGTTATAAACCATTGTGTGGGTTATAAACCATTGTGTGTTATAAACCATTGTGTGGGTTATAAACCATTGGGGTTATAAACCATTGTGTGGGTTATAAACCATTGTGTGGGTTATAAACCATTGTGTGGGTTATAAACCATTGTGTGGGTTATAAACCATTGTGTGGGTTATAAACCATTGTGTGGGTTATAAACCATTGTGTGGGTTATAAACCATTGTGTGGGTTATAAACCATTGTGTGGGTTATAAACCATTGTGTGGGTTATAAAACATTGTGGTTATAAACCATTGTGTGGGTTATAAACTGTGTGGGTTATAAACCATTGTGTGGGTTATAAACCATTGTGTGGGTTATAACATTGTGTGGGTTATAAACCATTGTGTGGGTTATAAACCATTGTGTGGGTTATAAACCATTGTGTGGGTTATAAACCATTGTGTGGGTTATAAACCATTGTGTGGGTTATAAACCATTGTGTGGGTTATAAACCATTGTGTGGGTTATAAAACATTGTGTGGGTTATAAACCATTGTGTGGGTTATAAACCATTGTGTGGGTTATAAAACATTGTGTGGGTTATAAACCATTGTGTGGGTTATAAACCATTGTGTGGGTTATAAACCATTGTGTGGGTTATAAACCATTGTGTGGGTTATAAACCATTGTGTGGGTTATAAACCATTGTCGGTTATAAACCATTGTGTGGGTTATAAACCATTGTGTGGGTTATAAAACATTGTCGGTTATAAACCATTGTGTGGGTTATAAACCATTGTGTGGGTTATAAACCATTGTGTGGGTTATAAACCATTGTGTGGGTTATAAACATTGTGTGGGTTATAAACCATTGTGTGGGTTATAAACCATTGTGTGGGTTATAAACCATTGTCGGTTATAAACCATTGTGTGGGTTATAAACCATTGTGTGGGTTATAAACCATTGGCGGTTATAAACCATTGTGTGGGTTATAAACCATTGTGTGGATTATAAACCATTGGCGGTTATAAACCATTGTGTGGGTTATAAACCATTGTGTGGGTTATAAACCATTGTGTGGGTTATAAACCATTGTCAGTTATAAACCATTGTGTGGGTTATAAACCATTGGCGGTTATAAACCATTGTGTGGGTTATAAACCATTGTGTGGGTTATAAAACATTGTGTGGGTTATAAACCATTGTGTGGGTTATAAACCATTGTGTGGGTTATAAACCATTGTCGGTTATAAACCATTGTGTGGGTTATAAACCATTGTGTGGGTTATAAACCATTGTGTGGGTTATAAACCATTGTGTGGGTTATAAACCATTGTGTGGGTTATAAACCATTGGCGGTTATAAACCACTGTGTGGGTTATAAACCATTGTGTGGGTTATAAACCATTGTGTGGGTTATAAAACATTGTGTGGGTTATAAACCATTGTGTGGGTTATAAACCATTATGTGGGTTATAAACCATTGTCGGTTATAAACCATTGTGTGGGTTATAAACCATTGTGTGGGTTATAAACCATTGGCGGTTATAAACCATTGTGTGGGTTATAAACCATTGTGTGGATTATAAACCATTGGCGGTTATAAACCATTGTGTGGGTTATAAACCATTGTGTGGGTTATAAACCATTGTGTGGGTTATAAACCATTGTCAGTTATAAACCATTGTGTGGGTTATAAACCATTGGCGGTTATAAACCATTGTGTGGGTTATAAACCATTGTGTGGGTTATAAACCATTGTGTGGGTTATAAACCATTGTGTGGGTTATAAACCAATGTGTGGGTTATAAACCATTGTGTGGGTTATAAATCATTATGTGGGTTATAAACCATTGTGTGGGTTATAAACCATTGTGTGGGTTATAAACCATTGTCGGTTATAAACCATTTTGTGGGTTATAAACCATTGTTTGGGTTATAAACCATTGTGTGGGTTATAAACCATTGTGTGGGTTATAAACCATTGGCGGTCATAAACCATTGTGTGGGTTATAAACCATTGTCGGTTATAAACCATTGTGTGGGTTATAAACCATTGTGTGGGTTATAAACCATTGTCGGTTATAAACCATTGTGTGGGTTATATAAAACATTGTCGGTTATAAACCATTGTGTGGGTTATAAACCATTGTGTGGGTTATAAACCATTGTGTGGGTTATATAAAACATTGGCGGTTATAAACCATTGTGAGGGTTATAAACCATTGTCAGTTATAAACCATTGTGTGGGTTATAAACCATTGTGTGGGTTATAAAACATTGTGTGGGTTATAAACCATTGTGTGGGTTATAAACCATTGTGTGGGTTATAAACCATTGTCGGTCATAAACCATTGTGTGGGTTATAAACCATTGTGTGGGTTATAAACCATTGTCGGTTATAAACCATTGTGTGGGTTATAAACCATTATGTGGGTTATAAACCATTGTGTGGGTTATAAACCATTGTGTGGGTTATAAACCATTGTGTGGGTTATAAAACATTGTCGGTTATAAACCATTGTGTCGGATATAAAATGTTGCCTTATTTTTTGTAGAATGGTTCTTAACTTTGAACATGACATGGGGAATACAAAAGCATACATACGTCTTGTTCACTGACTCACTAGAAATGGTTGGTATATTCCAGACATACGGTTTTGAGTGAGTTTTGAACCATCCGATGAAGTGTTAATTGCCAAACTTAGCTTAGAGAAAATTCTGTGAATTCTGTGTAGAAATGGTTAGTTCTGAAGCATGCGTATGAGATGATAAATTGCCACAATCACTTGCATCATATATATTCAGATTTCCTGACACCTTCCTCACTGAACTGGCATAGTTTTGAAGAGCACATGTTAAATGTAACTCTAGACTAAATATATCTTTTCCGGATCCGTTTTGTTTTTGTGGCTTAACTTGACAGCTCATGCCCAATGGCGACTCTCCAGCTGCTACTGGTGGAGCAAGCCCCCGGGTGACCCTCAGAGCAGTATGGCAGGCACTCGTCCCTAACACACTAGATATCACACCACACTAGATATAACACACACTAGATATAACACACACACTAGATATAACACACACTAGATATCACACACTAGATATCACACACACTAGATATCACACACTAGATATAACACACACTAGATATCACACACTAGATATAACACACACTAGATATCACACACACACTAGATATAACACACACTAGATATAACACACACTAGATATCACACACACTAGATATAATACACACTAGATATAACACACACTAGATATAACACACACTAGATATCACACACACTAGATATAACACACACTAGATATCACACACACACAGTAGATATCACAAACACACACACACACACTAGATATCACACACACACACTAGATATCACACACACACACTAGATATAACACACACACTATATCTAACACACACTAGATATAACACACACTAGATATAACACACACTAAAATATCACACACACACACACTAGATATAACACACACTATGTATAACACACACTAAAATATCACACACACACACACTAGATATTACACACACACACACTAGATATAACACACACTAGATATCACACACACTAGATATCACACACACTAGATATAACACACACTAGATATCACACACACACTAGATATCACACACACTAGATATAACACACACTAGATATCACACACACACTAGATATACCACACTAGATATCACACACACTAGATATAACACACACTAGATATCACACACACACACACACTAGATATAACACACACTAGATATCACACACACACACACACACACTAGATATAACACACACTAGATATAACACACACTAGATATCACACACACTAGATATCACACACACTAGATATCACACACACACTAGATATCACACACACACACTAGATATAACACACACTAGATATAACACACACTAGATATCACACACACACACTAGATATAACACACACTAGATATAACACACACTAGATATCACACACACTAGATATCACACACACACCCTAGATATCACACACACACACTAGATATAACACACACTAGATATAACACACACTAGATATAACACACACTAGATATCACACACACACACTAGATATAACACACACTAGATATCACACACACACTAGATATAACACACACTAGATATAACACACACTATATATAACACAAACACTAGATATAACACACACTAGATATCACACACTAGATATCACACACACTAGATATCACATACACACTAGATATCACAACTAGATATCACACACTAGATATAACACACACTAGATAAAACACACACTAGATATCACACACACACTAGATATAACACACACTAGATATAACACACACTAGATATCACACACACTAGATATAACACACACTAGATATAACACACACTAGATATCACACACACACTAGATATAACACACACTAGATATCACACACTAGATATCACACACACTAGATATCACATACACACTAGATATCACAACTAGATATCACACACTAGATATAACACACACTAGATATCACACACACTAGATATCACACACACTAGATAAAACACACACTAGATATCACACACACACACTAGATATAACACACACTAGATATAACACACACTAGATATCACACACACTAGATATCACACACACTAGATATCACACACACACTAGATATCACACACACACTAGATATCACACACACTAGATATCACACACACACTAGATATCACACACACACTAGATATCACACACACTAGATATCACACACACACACTAGATATCACACACACACTAGATATCACACACACACTAGATATAACACACACTAGATATCACACACACTAGATATAACACACACTAGATATAACACACACTAGATATCACACACACTAGATATAACACACACTAGATATAACACACACTAGATATAACACACACTAGATATAACACACACTAGATATCACACACACTAGATATCACACACACTAGATATCACACACACTAGATATCACACACACTAGATATCACACACACTAGATATCACACACACTAGATATCACACACACACTAGATATCACACACACACTAGATATCACACACACACTAGATATCACACACACTAGATATAACACACACTAGATATAACACACACTAGATATAACACACACTAGATATCACACACTAGATATAACACACTAGATATCACACACACACACACACACTAGATATCACACACACTAGATATCACACACACTAGATATAACACACACTAGATATCACACACACACACACTAGATATCACACACACTAGATATCACACACACTAGATATAACACACACTAGATATCACACACACACTAGATATAACACACACTAGATATAACACACACTAGATATAACACACACTAGATATAACACACACACACACACTAGATATCACACACACTAGATATAACATACACTAGATATAACACACACTAGATATAACACACACACACTAGATATCACACACACTAGATATAACACACACTAGATATCACACACACTAGATATAACACACACTAGATATAACACACACTAGATAACACACACACTAGATATAACACACACTAGATATCACACACACTAGATATAACACACACTAGATATAACACACACTAGATATAACACACACTAGATATCACACACACTAGATATAACACACACTAGATATAACACACACTAGATATAACACACACTAGATATAACACACACTAGATATCACACACACTAGATATAACACACACTAGATATCACACACACTAGATATAACACACACTAGATATCACACACACTAGATATAACACACACTAGATATCACACACACTAGATATAACACACACTAGATATCACACACACTAGATATAACACACACTAGATATAACACACACTAGATATCACACACACTAGATATCACACACACACTAGATATCACACACACACTAGATATAACACACACTAGATATAACTCATGCACTATATACAAATGAATGATCATTTGTTGCATTCTTTCCCACCCAACAAGTGAACACTTGTGGATCGGAGAGACGAAAATCAACAATCCACAAGACGTGAATCCGACAATCCGGCTACAAAACGGTACAGCACAATGATGAAGCAGGATGAATAAAAATGATAGGAAATACTTACTCTCCAGACCTGGTGTTTGTATCAATAATAGCAAGACAATAAACATGTACAGGAATGAAAGCATCATGAAAACTACATGTATAATGTTAGGTAATAGTTGCACAAAGGTCACACCACAACTAGAGGTCACTGTGCATCCACTGACCCCAATAGATGTCAACTAGTCACAATGACATTCATTGACCCCCACTAGAGGTCAACTAGTCACAATCACATTCATTGACCCCCAATCTAGCACATTCACTGACCCCCAATATAGGTCAACTATCACAATCACATTCATTGACCCCAACTGAGGTCAAATAGTCACACTCACATTCATTGATCCCCAACTGAGGTCAAATAGTCACACTCACATTCATTGACCCCAATAGAGGTCAACTAATCACAATCACATTCATTGACCCCCAACAGAGGTCAACTAGTCACACTCACATTCATTGACCTCCAACTGAGGTCAAATAGTCACTCACATTCATTGACCCCAATAGAGGTCAACTAATCACAATCACATTCATTGACCCCCAACTGAGGTCAAATAGTCACACTCACTGACCTCCAACTGAGGTCAAATAGTCACACTCACATTCATTGACCCCCAACAGAGGTCAACTAGTCACACTCACATTCATTGACCCCCAACTGAGGTCAAATAGTCACACTCACATTCATTGACCCCCAACAGAGGTCAAAGAGTCATAATCATATTCATTGACACCAATAGAGGTCAATTAGTCATAATCATATTCATTGACCCCAATAGAGGTCAAATAGTCATAATCATATTCATTGACCCCAATAGAGGTCAACTACTGGTAGTCACAATCACATTACCAAGTTACTATAAGGATGTTCGGTGTGAGTCAATGTTCAATTATTGAACAGTGGAGTCATTATAGCGCAGTGGTAGCAAGTTTGTTCGCTTCAGGTGTGAGAGGCCCGTAGTTCGCTCCCAGCTGTAGCCGCTACGATTGTGTCCTTAGGCAAGGCACTTAAATTCCACGTTGCCTCTTCTCCCTCTCCCTCGTGGCAATGTCTTCCATCAGGAACGAGGTCTCGAGAGCGATTAAACTTCCATCAGGAACGAGGTCTCGAGAGCGATTAAACTTCCATCAGGAACGAGGTCTCGAGAGCGATTAAACTTCCATCAGGAACGAGGTCTCGAGAGCGATTAAACTTCCATCAGGAACAAGGTCTCGAGAGCGATTAAACTTCCATCAGGAATGAGGTCTCGAGAGCGATTAAACTTCCATCAGGAACGAGGTCTCGAGAGCGATTAAACTTCCATCAGGAATGAGGTCTCGAGAGCGATTAAACTTCCATCAGGAACGAGGTCTCGAGAGCGATTAAACTTCCATCAGGAATGAGGTCTCGAGAGCGATTAAACTAAGTTGTAAGAACTTGTTTCGCAATCGAGCTAAAATAAATTTGCATAAACTGAACTAAACTATTGAACAGATTTATTATTCCTGGATGACGTCACAACTTCGATGGTGAAATCGAGTCATTGCCAAGCAAAATAAATAGTGTGTTATTATTATGTTATACTGTTCCGTAACTCAGTTCCTTGTGGAGAGAAATCCAATACGATTTTAGATATCATTTCAATCCACATTGTGTACATAATTGTTTGTTGTAAATGATGTTACATAATGTGAAATAAATATGCTTAAACCCACAAGACACACATATTTGTTTGTTTTGCCCTTAGGTCATATAGTAAGTAAACATGAAATCGTTACGATTGTGCCCTTAGGCAAGGTATTTAAATTCCACGTTGCCTCTTCTCTCTCCCTCATGGTGATGGATTCCATCAGGAATAAGGTCTCGAGAGTGATTAATATAAGTTGAAATAACTTGTTTCGCAATCGAGCTAAAATAAATTTGTATAAACTAAACTAAGTCAACATTACTTACTATATAACCATAGTGCAAAAAAATTGTGTCTTGTAAACCAATTCACTTCCCTCGTTACGCGATTCTTGAGAGGAATTCCGAGAAAAAATTGAGTAACGCAGTTCTATAAATTGCAAAACATAAATATTTACCTAATTCTACGACTGTCTCTCAAAAGAGTAAATGCACGTCAGAATCATCGTATTCCTCAATAGAGCAACAGGGTAATTTCAAACATACTTATGCATATTGAAAGACAAAAAATTATTTTTCCGGAAAACCGTAATATTGATTCAGATATGACCACCACACTTCCATTAGTTCACCATGTAAGGCTTCAAACATCTTCATTATGTTATATCATATGCGATTTTGTTCTCACGTAAATCTATATTTAGTTCTGTAGCAATACAATAAATTTGACTTTGTTAATTTTTTATTGGTGTCCAGTAATATCGTCGAGTAGATCATTGGAGGTATTTGTGATGACAGTTTGTCGAGTACACCTGTCCCCCAGGTATTTGTGACGACAGTTTGTTGAGTACACCTGTCCCCCAGGTATTTGTGAAGACAGTTTGTCGAGTACACCTGTCTCCCAGGTATTTGGGACGACAGTTTGTCGAGAACACCTGTCCCCCAGGTATTGGTGACGACAGTTTGCCAAGTACACCTGTCCCCCAGGTATTTGTGACGACAGTTTGTCGAGAATACCTGTCCCCAGAGAAGTACATGTAGTCCCTTGCCAGCGACTACATCCTTAACACTTCCAAATGCAGTGGGGACAGGTGTTATAAATATACGTATTTACAAAGGATTTATCTATACCCTGTGGATGAAAAACAAATAAAGTTATCATAATATGCTGATTGACATACATATCTATCGGGGCCAGAACTGACCCTATGTATGAATTGAATGTGTAAAAACATTCCGAAATTGGACAAGCTATTTCTTAGATTTATTAAAGTGACACTACATCGGTGAAAATGCAAATTTCTACAGAATGTAATTTCCTATGATATGGTATAATTTCCCCCCAAAAAGTTGCCTCAAAAACTGAGTATTTAAACATTGTATACGCGGTTTGTTGAAATAACAAAATAATGTAATTCTCAACATCCAAGTGTAATACAATGCATGTATCCTGAATAACACGATTTATGGTACAGATTTACCGTTATATCTCACATTTGTGCCTTTGCATATTTATTTGTATACGAAGCTTAGTTAAATTATCTCTAAACGACAATATCACACGTTTAGTATCGACTCCAATGACAAACAAACGTCAATTCAGGAGCATGGATGACCGATATATGAAATCCTACTTTCACTTTTGATAGTTTGTAGACCACAAAAACATTATCGATTCAATGTTAATGTTCGAATGTATTCGGAAGAATTTGTAGTAGCAGTGCATTTATACGTAAAATGCATTTGTTTTGCTTTTTGTGATCGATGTAGTGTCGCTTTAAATTGTCACTATTACTGAGTAGAATAACATCACTGCTGAAACTGAAAAATACATACAAGAATTTAATACAAAATAAACTACACCAGTATGGTTTATTCTAGAGTGGAAAAATGGGTAGGGTGGGTAAGAAATGTTGCAAGGTGCATTTTGAGCCGCAATGAGGTGCTGGAGGGGGTATTTTGTGGTTAGCCCCTAGAATAGTTTGACAGTGATTGATCATAGAGGCAGGAAGTAAGACAGTATATATTGGTTAATTGGGCGGACATGTTCTACATTATATAATTATGTTTG
This sequence comes from Archivesica marissinica, assembly GCA_014843695.1. Lineage (NCBI taxonomy): Eukaryota > Metazoa > Mollusca > Bivalvia > Venerida > Vesicomyidae > Archivesica > Archivesica marissinica. The sequence goes on along the minus strand of CM026393.1, from coordinate 55,803,912 downwards.
CCAACCCGAATGCACTTATCGAGTCTTATTATAAAATTATTTTTTTTAAAAAGGCAAGAGGGCAGGGGGCTAATGGGCGGGTCAAAAATACCCTAGGACCTGTAGCACAATACTTACATATCTGAGGAGAAGAATTGCTGGCCATAGCTGAAAATATTCCAGTAGATGTCACGCTTGGACGCAGTCACATACCCTCCTGTAACTAATGCAGCACCAGGAACCGTTCCCAGGTAACATGTGGCCCAGTTCTCAATCGCAGTCCGGGTACCATCCTTGCACAGCAACTCGTAGTCATCTGAGCGTCGGTTCCTGGCCCAGATTGCCTGGTTGCGTCCATCTGTGTTGTCGCCGACAGTTAAGTGATGCACAAATGCAATGTCCCCTGCACCTGTAAGTTACATCGGTCAAACTATATACCGTTGCATGTCTCAAGTCTGTCCAGCATATTTGAATTAACTTACCTTCCACAAGACACTGGAATGCACCGGTAAGACAATAATACATTCACTTACTTTCCACAAGACACCGGAATGCACTGGTAACACAATCACTTACTTTTCACAAGACACCAGAATGCACCGGAAACACAATAATACATTCACTTACTTTCCACAAGACACCGGAATGCACTGGTAACACAATCACTTACTTTTCACAAGACACAGGAATGCACCGGAAACACAATAATACATTCACTTACTATCCACAAGACACCGGAATGCACCGGTGGCACGATCACTTACTTTCCACAAGACACAGGAATGCACCGGTAACACGATCACTTACTTTCCACAAGACACAGGAATGCACTGGTAACACAATCACTTACTTTCCACAAGACACCAGAATGCATGGTAACACAATCACTTACTTTCCACAAGACACCGGAATGCACCGGTGGCACGATCACTTACTTTCCACAAGACAACGGAATGCACCGGTAACACAATAATACATTCACTTACTTTCCACAAGACACAGGAATGCACCGGTGGCACGATCACTTACTTTCCACAAGACACAGGAATGCACCGGTGGCACGATCACTTACTTTCCACAAGACAACGGAATGCACCGGTAACACAATAATACATTCACTTAATTTCCACAAGACACAGGAATGCACCGGTGGCACGATCACTTACTTTCCACAAGACACCGGAATGCACCGGTAACACGATCACTTACTTTCCACAAGACACCGGAATGCACCGGTAACACGATCACTTACTTTCCACAAGACAATGGAATGCATCGGTAACACAATCACGTACATTCCACAAGACACCGGAATGCACCAGTGGCACAATCACTTACTTTCCACAAGACACCGGAATGCACCGGTGGCACAATCACTTACTTTCCACTAGACACCGGAATGCACCGGTGGCACAATCACTTACTTTCCACAAGACAACGGAATGCACCGGTGGCACGATCACTTACTTTCCACAAGACACAGGAATGCACCGGTAACACGATCACTTACTTTCCACAAGACACAGGAATGCACTGGTAACACAATCACTTACTTTCCACAAGACACCAGAATGCACGGTAACACAATCACTTACTTTCCACAAGACACCGGAATGCACCGGTGGCACGATCACTTACTTTCCACAAGACAACGGAATGCACCGGTAACACAATAATACATTCACTTACTTTCCACAAGACACAGGAATGCACCGGTGGCACGATCACTTACTTTCCACAAGACACCGGAATGCACCGGTAACACGATCACTTACTTTCCACAAGACACCGGAATGCACCGGTAACACGATCACTTACTTTCCACAAGACAACGGAATGCACCGGTGGCACAATCACTTACTTTCCACTAGACACCGGAATGCATCGGTAACACAATCACTTACTTTCCACAAGACACCGGAATGCACCGGTGGCACAATCACTTACTTTCCACTAGACACCGGAATGCACCGGTGGCACAATCACTTACTTTCCACAAGACAACGGAATGCACCGGTGGCACGATCACTTACTTTCCACAAGACACAGGAATGCACCGGTAACACGATCACTTACTTTCCACAAGACACAGGAATGCACTGGTAACACAATCACTTACTTTCCACAAGACACCAGAATGCACGGTAACACAATCACTTACTTTCCACAAGACACCGGAATGCACCGGTGGCACGATCACTTACTTTCCACAAGACAACGGAATGCACCGGTAACACAATAATACATTCACTTACTTTCCACAAGACACAGGAATGCACCGGTGGCACGATCACTTACTTTCCACAAGACACCGGAATGCACCGGTAACACAATCACTTACTTTCCACAAGACACCGGAATGCACCGGTAACACGATCACTTACTTTCCACAAGACAACGGAATGCACCGGTGGCACAATCACTTACTTTCCACTAGACACCGGAATGCATCGGTAACACAATCACTTACTTTCCACAAGACACCGGAATGCACCGGTGGCACAATCACTTACTTTCCACAAGACACCGGAATGCACCGGTGGCACAATCACTTACTTTCCACTAGACACCGGAATGCACCGGTGGCACAATCACTTACTTTCCACAAGACAACGGAATGCACCAGTGGCACGATCACTTACTTTCCACAAGACACCGGAATGCACCGGCAACACGATCACTTACTTTCCACAAGACAACGAAATGCACTGGTAACACAATCACTTACTTTCCACAAGACACCGGAATGCACGGTAACACAATCACTTACTTTCCACAAGACACAGGAATGCACCGGTAACACAATCACTTACTTTCCACAAGACACCGGAATGCACCGGTAACACGATCACTTACTTTCCACAAGACACCGGAATGCACGGTAACACAATCACTTACTTTCCACAAGACACAGGAATGCACCGGTGGCACGATCACTTACTTTCCACAAGACACCGGAATGCACCGGTAACACAATAATACATTCACTTACTTTCCACAAGACACAGGAATGCACCGGTGGCACGATCACTTACTTTCCACAAGACACCGGAATGCACCGGTAACACAATAATACATTCACTTACTTTCCACAAGACACAGGAATGCACCGGTGGCACGATCACTTACTTTCCACAAGACACCGGAATGCACCGGTAACACAATAATACATTCACTTACTTTCCACAAGACACCGGAATGCATCGGTAACACAATCACTTACTTTCCACAAGACACCGGAATGCACCGGTGGCACGATCACTTACTTTCCACAAGACACCGGAATGCACCGGTGGCACGATCACTTACTTTCCACTAGACACAGGAATGCACCGGTGGCACGATCACTTACTTTCCACTAGACAACGGAATGCACCGGTTACACAATCACGTACTTTCCACAAGACACCGGAATGCACCAGTGGCACAATCACTTACTTTCCACAAGACACCGGAATGCACCGGTGGCACAATCACTTACTTTCCACTAGACACCGGAATGCACCGGTGGCACAATCACTTACTTTCCACAAGACAACGGAATGCACCGGTGGCACGATCACTTACTTTCCACAAGACACAGGAATGCACCGGTAACACGATCACTTACTTTCCACAAGACACAGGAATGCACTGGTAACACAATCACTTACTTTCCACAAGACACCAGAATGCACGGTAACACAATCACTTACTTTCCACAAGACACCGGAATGCACCGGTGGCACGATCACTTACTTTCCACAAGACAACGGAATGCACCGGTAACACAATAATACATTCACTTACTTTCCACAAGACACAGGAATGCACCGGTGGCACGATCACTTACTTTCCACAAGACACCGGAATGCACCGGTAACACAATCACTTACTTTCCACAAGACACCGGAATGCACCGGTAACACGATCACTTACTTTCCACAAGACAACGGAATGCACCGGTGGCACAATCACTTACTTTCCACTAGACACCGGAATGCATCGGTAACACAATCACTTACTTTCCACAAGACACCGGAATGCACCGGTGGCACAATCACTTACTTTCCACAAGACACCGGAATGCACCGGTGGCACAATCACTTACTTTCCACAAGACAACGGAATGCACCGGTGGCACGATCACTTACTTTCCACAAGACACAGGAATGCACCGGTAACACGATCACTTACTTTCCACAAGACACAGGAATGCACTGGTAACACAATCACTTACTTTCCACAAGACACCAGAATGCACGGTAACACAATCACTTACTTTCCACAAGACACCGGAATGCACCGGTGGCACGATCACTTACTTTCCACAAGACAACGGAATGCACCGGTAACACAATAATACATTCACTTACTTTCCACAAGACACAGGAATGCACCGGTGGCACGATCACTTACTTTCCACAAGACACCGGAATGCACCGGTAACACAATCACTTACTTTCCACAAGACACCGGAATGCACCGGTAACACGATCACTTACTTTCCACAAGACAACGGAATGCACCGGTGGCACAATCACTTACTTTCCACTAGACACCGGAATGCATCGGTAACACAATCACTTACTTTCCACAAGACACCGGAATGCACCGGTGGCACAATCACTTACTTTCCACAAGACACCAGAATGCACCGGTGGCACAATCACTTACTTTCCACTAGACACCGGAATGCACCGGTGGCACAATCACTTACTTTCCACAAGACAACGGAATGCACCAGTGGCACGATCACTTACTTTCCACAAGACACCGGAATGCACCGGCAACACGATCACTTACTTTCCACAAGACAACGAAATGCACTGGTAACACAATCACTTACTTTCCACAAGACACCGGAATGCACGGTAACACAATCACTTACTTTCCACAAGACACAGGAATGCACCGGTAACACAATCACTTACTTTCCACAAGACACCGGAATGCACCGGTAACACGATCACTTACTTTCCACAAGACACCGGAATGCACGGTAACACAATCACTTACTTTCCACAAGACACAGGAATGCACCGGTGGCACGATCACTTACTTTCCACAAGACACCGGAATGCACCGGTAACACAATAATACATTCACTTACTTTCCACAAGACACAGGAATGCACCGGTGGCACGATCACTTACTTTCCACAAGACACCGGAATGCACCGGTAACACAATAATACATTCACTTACTTTCCACAAGACACAGGAATGCACCGGTGGCACGATCACTTACTTTCCACAAGACACCGGAATGCACCGGTAACACAATAATACATTCACTTACTTTCCACAAGACACCGGAATGCATCGGTAACACAATCACTTACTTTCCACAAGACACCGGAATGCACCGGTGGCACGATCACTTACTTTCCACAAGACACCGGAATGCACCGGTGGCACGATCACTTACTTTCCACTAGACACAGGAATGCACCGGTGGCACGATCACTTACTTTCCACTAGACAACGGAATGCACCGGTTACACAATCACTTACTTTCCACAAGACACCGGAATGAACCGGTAACACAATCACTTACTTTCCACAAGACACTGGAATGCACCGGTAACACAATAACTTACTTTCCACAAGACACCGGAATGCACCGGTAACACAATCACTTACTTTCCACGAGACACCGGAATGCACCGGTAACACAATAACACATTCACTTACTATCCACTAGACACCGGAATGCACCGGTAACACAATCACTTACTTTCCACGAGACACCGGAATGCACCGGTGGCACCATAATACAGCTCCTCGCTGTTCCTCTGGCACTTCCTGTATCCGCCTCCCTGGCACCCTTCACATAGATTGACAGGCCTCTGACTAGGGTTGTAATCCTTGTCCAGGGCTCCAGGAATACAACTTCGCGAGAATAGCTCTCCTGTAATATAAAATTGACTTTTGACTATGGCTGTTCTCAGTTACTAACATCCTGCTATTTCTAAAATTATCTATATAAATTATTACAAGAATAATTAATCTGTAGTACAAATGTACAACACTGGCATATGATTGTACAGCAAGTTGTGTTTATTTGTATGTTTTGGGGGTTAAAAGTCGCACCAACAGCTTAGATCTTATGGCGACTCTGCAGCTCTTGTTGTTGGAGGAAGATCTTGTGCGACTCCGATCAGTATTTCAGTCACGGACAGACAGAACCACCGACCTTCCGCAAGCCAGCTGGATAGCTTTATCATATGTAAGAATTTGACACCCCCAGTGGGATTTGAACCTACAGCATTGAGGGGCAAGCGATTTGAAGTCAATGACCGCAACCGCTCAGCCACGGAGGCCTCAACAAGTCCTGTACTCAGAGTTTGATCCAGGTTGTTTGAGCTAATGTAGTAGTGGTCCACCACTAGGTGGAGCCACATGCACAATATCATTGTGCGGACATTGTGGTTTCTGAGAAAAAAGAATTTTTGACTGTAAGTCAATGTAAATTATGTGACCCTTACAGTGGGGTCAAATATACCCCCTTACCCCTAAATGAACACAATTTGAGCAAACTTAACAGGTTCACTACGGTATGCAATGCTATCCAAGATTTGGGCATTGTGGTTTCTGAAATTATTTTTAACAGTTTTACTTTATAAGTCTATGTAATCTATGTGACCTCTACCGAGGGTCAAATATGAATTGAATTTAACCTTATTTTATTGCATATGTAATACATTAGACAATACAATATTACATACGAGCATGAATCAGATGTGAAATAAGTTAACATATTATAAGGCACATATATACATTTGTGTAACATAGCAAAAGGGTCGGGCCACAAGTTATAACCAACATTAGAAAAGAGCCCTTCCCAACTTTATTTTAACAAAATGTGCAATATCGTCTCAGTAGTATCAATTATAGTTTATCTATTTTGATATTGATTAACTGGAAACTAATAAACATAAATGTCGAATTTTGATGGGTCGTTAATGTTAATGTAAAGACGAAAATGAGAAATAAAAAGACGAAGGCTTCGAAAATAAAAAACTATTTTCATAAATCCATCAATAATTTAATGAAAAGAAGTTACTAAAATGAAACAATTGGGGAAATGTGGAAAGAAAAGAAAAAAATCCATTGCTGTCTTAACCCGGTCATACCCCCCTGCATCCCCGCCCAAAATCCGAATGTAGTATTGTCGTAATTTGAGCACACTTAGTAGAGGTCACTAGGTAATGCTTCATACCAAATATCAAAGATCTGTGTATTGTGGTTTATGAGAAGATTTTCAAGGATTTAGTGACTGTGCATTGTGGTCTATGAGAAGATTTTCAAGGATTTAGTGACTGTGCATTGTGGTCTATGAGAAGATTTTCAATGGTTTAGTGACTGCATTGTGGTCTATGAGAAGATATTCAAGGATTTAGTGACTGTACATTGTGGTCTATGAGAAGATTTTCAAGGATTTAGTGACTGTACATTGTGGTCTATGTGAAGATTTTCAAGGATTTAGTGACTGTGCATTGTGGTCTATGAGAAGATTTTCAAGGATTTAGTGACTGTGCATTGTGGTCTATGAGAAGATTTTCAAGGATTTAGTGACTGTACATTGTTCAAGGACACTATGGGGGAGGGGGTTGTTAGGCAGGCAGTGAACAACCCCATAGAGACAGTATGCAAGTGTCAAAGCATTATATACGATTGTTTAATAGTTATATGCAAAGGTGTAATAACCGACAGTCTCATCACCCTCATCCATCGCAGGAAAGGTAACCGCTTTGTCTTATTTTCCACTAATGTTGGCGAGACAAAAACTGTACGAACATAACTGATTGTGAATCTATCCTACATGTATACTGTACACTCGAACATAATTGTTTGTGAATCTATCCTACATGTATACTGTACACTCGAACATAATTGTTTGTGAATCTATCCTACATGTATACTGTACACTCGAACATAATTGTTTGTGAATCTATCCTACATGTATACTGTACACTCGAACATAATTGTTTGTGAATCTATCCTACATGTATACTGTACACTCGAACATAATTGTTTGTGAATCTATCCTACATGTATACTGTACACTCGAACATAATTGTTTGTGAATCTATCCTACATGTATACTGTACACTCGAACATAATTGTTTGTGAATCTATCCTACATGTATACTGTACACTCGAACATAATTGTTTGTGAATCTATACTAAATGTATACTGTACACTCGAACATAATTGTTTGTGAATCTATACTAAATGTATACTGTACCAATATTCTTAAAGACTGTGCACTGCTGTGGAATGAATTGTTGAGTTTCAATATAGATATTTAACGGAATAATCCATCCATCTCCTCGTCCAATCCCCGCATGACAGGCACGTAGACCTGTGAAATAATAATACACATTGCGATTGAATAGTAGTATGTGTAAATAAATGGAAGAGTTTAGCAAAAAGAGCATACAAATATTTTGTTATACCGAACAATCAGCTGTATCGCTAGTCTATGTACATTTTTCTGTCTTAACCCTTCCCCCCATAGAGATGTAGTTTTATTTCATACATTTGGCTGTAATTTACCAATCATACACAATGGATAAGCTATGAACTTGTTACGGTTTAACCCTTCCCCCCATAGAGATGTAGTTTTATTTCATACATTTGGCTGTAATTTACCAATCATACACAATGGATAAGCTATGAACTTGTTACGGTTTAACCCTTCCCCCCATAGAGATGTAGTTTTATTTCATATATTTGGCTGTAATTTACCAATCATAAACAATGGATAAGCTATGAACTTGTTACGGTTTAACCCTTCCCCCCCATAGAGATGTAGTTTTATTTCATACATTTGGCTGTAATTTACCAATCATAAACAATGGATAAGCTGTGAACTTGTTACGGTTTAACCCTTCCCCCCATAGAGATGTAGTTTTATTTCATACATTTGGCTGTAATTTACCAACCATACACAATGTATAAACTATGAACTTGCCTACTTCACCTTCATGGAGGTTACTAGGAATTATTAAGTATACACTACGTTGTTCCGATCTTTATTATTGCTTGTTTGACTACTAATGTGTTGTTCTATGTCTAGGCATTGGTGTCGAGAGGCACTTCTTAGGGGGAAAGGGTTAACAAACATTTTTCAATAAAACATTCTTCGAGACAACATGAAAACAAGATGGCGGCATAACAAATAAAATGACATTGAAATTAAACAGTAACGTCCGAGTAGCGTGATTTTGTTCCGAATGAGGTTATTCAGTGGTGAGACATTGCCATGAGACATTGAAAAATATCATTGTGAGGCATAACAATGTAAAATATCATACTTTTAAGGTTGAAGAGCGTCATACGGAGATTTTTCTTCAGTGCTGCAGCTACAATCTTTACCGAGTGTGACATATCACCATAGTCCTCAGCAGCAATAGGCACCAAACCATACATTCTACAAGAGAAATGTTATATATCAATTACTGTGCATTACATATCAATTACTTGTATTACATATCAATTACTGTGCATTATATATCAATTACTGTGCATTACATATCAATTACTGTACATTACATATCAATTACTTGCATTACATATCAATTACTGTGCATTACATATCAATTACTGTGCATTACATATTAATTACTGTGCATTACATATCAATTACTGTGCATTACATATCAATTACTGTACATTACATATCAATTACTGTGCATTGCATATCAATTACTGTGTATTACATATCAATTAATGTACATTACATATCAATTACCGTGCATTGCATATCAATTACTGTACATTGCATATCAATTACTGTACATTACATATCAATTACTGGGCATTGCATATCAGTTACTGTGTAGTACATATCAATTACTGTGCATTACATTACATATCAATTACTGTGCATTACATATCAATTACTTTACATATCAATTACTGTACATTACATATAAATTACTGTGCATTCCATATCAATTACTGTGTATTACATATCAATTACTGTGTATTACATTACATATCAATTACTGTGCATTGTATATCAATTACTGTGTATTACATATAAATTACTGTACATTACATATCAATTACTGTGTATTGCATATCAATTACTGTGCATTGCATATCAATTACTGTACATTACATATCAATTACTGTGCATTGCATATCAATTACTGTGTAGTACATATCAATTATTGTGCATTACATCACATATCAATTACTGTGCATTACATATCAATTACTGTACATATCAATTACTGTACATTACATATCAATTACTGTGCATTCCATATCAATCACTGTGTATTACATATCAATTACTGTGCATTACATTACATATCAATTACTGTGCATTACATATCAATTACTTTACATATCAATTACTGTGCATCACATATCAATTACTGTGCATCACACATCAATTACTGTGCATTACATATCAATTACTGTGCATTACATATCAATTACTGTGCATTACATATCAATTACTACATGCTATATATAAATTACTGTGTGTTACATATCAATTACTGCATGCTATATATAAATAACTCTGTGTTACATATCAATTACTGTGTATTACATATCAATTACTGCATGTTACATATCAAATACTGTGTAATATATCAATTAATGTGCGTTATATACATGTATATCAAGGAAGGTTGGAAGATGGATAAAGTCAATCATCTCTCTTATAACAGTCTCCTGTAACAGTCAATTAAAAATCTATGAAGCTCATTACACAGGGAAAGAGTATGAATGCTGCTGAAAATTGTTCTGGGAAGATTCAGTCGAATAAATGAAGCATCTGCCTAGTGTGAGAATGTAATACACAACTTGTATAATACCTTCCATACTCACATAAGAATATGGACATGGAGTATTAAAAACAAAAAAAAATTAAACAAATATTTAAACTTTGTTTTTATGTGTTCTATGTTTTAGGTGTGTTTTACGTTTATTTATCGTCACTACCGGTTGCCCATATGAGCGACGCCTCCTGAAGAGATTAGTCATTTTAGATTTTTGGAGGATAGTGCAATGATACAGACCGAGATCCATTCCAGAGTATCCTCTGGTTCTTTTACGTGCACGGTGTAAAGCACCGACACGAGACCTCGGTTTAAAGTCCCATCTGAAAGACTGTTAATTTCATTATGGTCAGACGGGGGATCGAACCTGCGATCCCTGGATTACCAGTCCAGCATGTTACCACTGCAGTACAGATCCGTATGTAAAAGAAAACACTCCGACACTGAAAATGTCTTCAACTTGCACTGGCCAAACATGCAATTTAAACTTGTGTCCATTTGAACAACCTGCCTTATATGCGAGTGCATGCCAAAACCAACAGATTTCAGGACCAAAGTAGGAGGTCATCTTATAGGAGAGTATGGATGGTACATCTCCAGGATCAAGGAACAGCTAACACACAACTCACTTTCCTGCCTAGTATATATCTCCAGGATCAAGAACAGTTAATCTAATGCACAACTCACTTTCCCGCCTTGTATATATCTCCAGGACCAAGAACAGTTGATCTAATGCACAACTCACTTTCCCGCCTTGTATATATCTCCAGGATCAAGAACAGTTAATCTAATGCACAACTCACTTTCCAGCCTTGTATATATATATCTCCAGGATCAAGAACAGTTAATCTAATGCACAACTCACTTTCCAGCCTTGTATATATCTCCAGGATCAAGAACAGTTAAACTAATGCACAACTCACTTTCCAGCCTTGTATATATCTCCAGGACCAAGAACAGTTGATCTAATGCACAACTCACTTTCCCGCCTTGTATATATCTTCAGGATCAAGAACAGTAAAACTAAGAACAGTTAAACTAATGCACAACTCACTTTCCAGCCTTGTATATATCTCCAGGATCAAGAACAGTTAAACTAATGCACAACTCACTTTCCAGCCTTGTATATATCTCCAGGACCAAGAACAGTTGATCTAATGCACAACTCACTTTCCCGCCTTGTATATATCTTCAGGATCAAGAACAGTAAAACTAAGAACAGTTAAACTAATGCACAACTCACTTTCCAGCCTTGTATATATCTCCAGGATCAAGAACAGTTAAACTAATGCACAACTCACTTTCCAGCCTTGTATATATCTCCAGGACCAAGAACAGTTGATCTAATGCACAACTCACTTTCCCGCCTTGTATATATCTTCAGGATCAAGAACAGTAAAACTAAGAACAGTTAAACTAATGCACAACTCACTTTCCAGCCTTGTATACATCTCCAGGATCAAGAACAGTTAAATCAGCATCTCCATTAGCAACCAGCTTCATACAGGCTTGAGTGCTCTTTGTCATTAGACAATCGAGACTTGGCTTGATGTCTTTGCCGCGGAATACTTCCACCATACGTTCACATTTGTCCCTCTCGGCATCAGATATAACGCAGAGACGCACGACGTTGATCGGACATTCATTCAGATTGTTTAATGCTGCCCGGAAACTGTCATCTGCAATTCAGAATAATAACAATCTGAATACTGAGAAACTCCTCTAAACCGGAACTAGTCAAACCTGTCTTAAGCAGCCAGCGAAGGGAATCACAGAAAGTGGCTGCTTAGCACACATGGCTGCTTAAAAGAGGTTAAATGTACAGTCAAACCTGTCTTAAGCAGCCAGCGAAAGGAATCACAGAAAGTGGCTGCTTAAAAGAGGTTAAATGTACAGTCAAACCTGTCTTAAGCAGCCAAGGGACTCTCAGAAAGTGGCTGCTTAGCACAGGTGGCTGCTTAATAGAGGTCAAATGTATAATAAAACAGCATATTGGTTATCTGGAAACTGGCTGCTTAATACAGGTGGACTGCTTAATAGAGGTGACCACTAACACAGGTTTGATTGTAACTCAAAATCAAACAATTTTCTTTGCCCGGCAGTTCACCAAACAACACCTTTCATGGGCAGGCTCCAGCAGTTAACCAGTACTTGGTGCCCAAACCTCCGTAAGAAACTGCAAATTTGTTCATATAAATGAGACACGGCCTGAGGGGGGCTCGAACACGTGACCATCAGTGACAGTATCCGCTCGACCACGGAGGCGGACGAAAACAACAGAATCTTATTTGGTTTACGATAGTCTTTTTTCATTAAGCTCTAGATCTCCGCAGCTCGGTTTCTCTGTTGTTTCTCCATACCAAATCACAATGGCAAAGTATTTAATGTGCGTAAATCATTTTTATGGTGAGTGAGTATTTGGTTTAACGACGCATCAGCACAGTTCAGGCTATATCGCGCCGGGTTAAGTATATTGTATACAAGATATCTACAATTAAAAATATTATATTAAATCACTTTTAGCATGTTTACAAAGATTGCTGGCATACATATGGGACACTCGCATATCGTCTTTCTAAACGGCCAAATTATAAATTATTGTTTTCGTTTTTATTTTCGGGGCTATACAGCTTAGGTCATAGACATATGGCGACTGTCCAGCTATTATTGGTGGATGGAGACCCCTGGTGCCCCTCCGAGCAGTATTTCAAGCACGGATGGGTACCCAGGTAGAACCACCGACCTACTGAAAACCAGCTTCCTCACATAAATGAATTCAACACCATAGGGGGGATTTGAACCTTCAGCAATGAGGGGCTTGTGATTTGAAGTCAACGACCGTAACCACTCAGTCAAGGGGACCCCTTAAATAATTTGGCAGCCTCCTCGGCATTGCAGAACTGAACTGTTAATTAAAACAAAAATCTCCAAAAACCTATGAAGACTTTCCTAAACTGAAAACTGGGCTATTTTAATAACACTCTACTGGAGAGAAAATGCCCATTAGTTGATAATAACTCCTAAAATATTGTAAACCCTTTCCTTCATAGAGATTTAGGTTAATATACTATTATATCTCCATACAAACGACAGCATTATATCTCCATACAAACGACAGCCATTTAACCCTTTCCTTCATAGAGATTTAGGTTAATATACTATTATATCTCCATACAAACGACAGCCATTTAACCCTTTCCTTCATAGAGATTTAGGTTAATATACTATTATATCTCCATACAAACGACAGCCATTAAAGCTATCATGCAGTGGATATGTAGTCGACATATCTATCCCACCTCCATAGATATTACTGGGACTACATGAGATTCTTGCCTTTATTATGAACATTGGTTTGGCTATTAAATTGTCAATGTATGTCGTATTGGTAATGGCGTCAAGAGGTGCTTCTATGAGGGAAAGGGTTTAGTAACATTGGTTTGGCTACTACATTGTCAATATATGTCGTATTGGTAATGGCGTCAAGAGGTGCTTCTATGAGGGAAAGGGTTAAGGAACATTGGTTTGGCTACTACATTGTCAATGTATGTCGTATTGGTAATGGCATCAAGAGGTGCTTCCATGAGGGAAAGGGTTTATGAACATTGGTTTGGCTACTACAATGTCAATGTATGTAGTATTGGTAATGGCTTCAAGAGGTGCTACTATGAGGGATAGGGTTAAAGGGGCAAATAGAAAAATCAACTTTTGCACATAAAATTATGTATGTACATGTGCTGGGTACGGTATAAAGTAACTATTTGTAGGGTAAGAAACAACAGAAGAGGTATCACTGGAGCCATAACCTCCCGCCACAATAATGCGTTCATACGGCAATATACTGCTGTCCCACTATATTCAGTTTCAGAAAGACCATAATTCTTTGTTAGCACAAAATTTGTTCTTTAATTCTTTGCACTCTAGTGGCAGATATATAGAGCCAGATCAGACGGCACAGACCGTTTTTTGTTCAGATAGTGTAGCTAAAACACTTGGCTGAATAGCAACCAACATAAATCCTGATCAGACGTGGTGTTACGACGAGGCTGATCTGGATCTATGTTGTTTGCAAATGTGATTTTACTTACTAAGCAGGCAAAGATGGTGAAAATATAGCGAATGGAACACAAAGAACGTAAAGTACAATTAGCGCTGCTACTAGTGAGTGTGTGCAAGAACTGTGGTACTGCAAGCACATCTGAACACACTATCAGATCCGATGTCCACAAGTGACTTGGTTGCATCATTAAATACACTTACCAACCCAGGTATAATATCTGTCTCTATCAGACCCGATGTCCACCAGTGACTTGGTTGTATCATTAAATACACTTACCAATTCAACACAGGTATAATATCTGTCTCTACCAGACCCGATGTCCACCAATGACTTGGTTGTATCATTAAATACACTTACCAATTCAACACAGGTATAATATCTGTCTCTATCAGACCCGATGTCCACCAGTGACTTGGTTGTATCATTAAATACACTTACCAATTCAACACAGGTATAATATCTGTCTCTATCAGACCCGATGTCCACCAGTGACTTGGTTGTATCATTAAATACACTTACCAACCCAGGTATAATATCTGTCTCTATCATACCCGATGTTCACTAGTGACTTGGTTGTATCATTAAATACACTTACCAACCCAGGTATAATATCTGTCTCTATCAGACCTGATGTCCACCAGTGACTTGGTTGTATCATTAAATACACTTACCAACCCAGGTATAATATCTGTCTCTATCAGACCCGATGTCCACCAGTGACGTGGTTGTATCATTAAATACACTTACCAACCCAGGTATAATATCTGTCTCTATCATACCCGATGTGCACAAGTGACTTGGTTGTATCATTAAATACACTTACCAACCCAGGTATAATATCTGTCTCTATCATACCCGATGTTCACTAGTGACTTGGTTGTATCATTAAATACACTTACCAACCCAGGTATAATATCTGTCTCTATCAGACCTGATGTCCACCAGTGACTTGGTTGTATCATTAAATACACTTACCAACCCAGGTATAATATCTGTCTCTATCAGACCCGATGTCCACCAGTGACGTGGTTGTATCATTAAATACACTTACCAACCCAGGTATAATATCTGTCTCTATCATACCCGATGTGCACAAGTGACTTGGTTGTATCATTAAATACACTTACCAACCCAGGTATAATATCTGTCTCTATCATACCCGATGTTCACTAGTGACTTGGTTGTATCATTAAATACACTTACCAACCCAGGTATAATATCTGTCTCTATCAGACCTGATGTCCACCAGTGACTTGGTTGTATCATTAAATACACTTACCAACCCAGGTATAATATCTGTCTCTATCAGACCCGATGTCCACCAGTGACTTGGTTGTATCATTAAATACACTTACCAACCCAGGTATAATATCTGTCTCTATCAGACCCGATGTCCACCAGTGACTTGGTTGTATCATTAAATACACTTACCAATTGGTTTTCTGTCTCTATCAGACCCGATGTCACAGTGACTTGGTTGATCATTAAATACACTTACCAATTCAACACAGGTATAATATCTGTCTCTATCAGACCCGATGTCCACCAGTGACTTGGTTGTATCATTAAATACACTTACCAACCCAGGTATAATATCTGTCTCTATCAGACCCAATGTCCACTAGTGACTTGGTTGCATCATTGAAGAGAACATTCTTCTTCTGTAAATAGGTGTAACTGATTGATTCAAAGATTTGAAATTCGTTGTAATAGTCTTTGTTTGGTCCGAACCAGTCGGAGAGTTGTAGTAGGAGGTTCTTGTACTTCTGCACTTTAATATCATCTCTGATGTTGGACGTCATGACAATATCGTTAGGGACTTTTCCATAATAGCAGTTTTGAAACTGATCAATTGGTCTTGAATGCGAATCAGGGCAGACAAGTTCATATTCCTGGAAATAAAACACAAACAGTGTAACTACGTTCATACGGCGAGTCACCGAAGGACTCCGCGAGTCATCGTAGGACTCCATGAGTCACCGAAGGACTCCGCGAGTCACCGAATGACTCAGCGTGTCACCGAATGACTCAGCGTGTCACTGAAGGACTCCTCGAGTCACCGAACGACTCAGAAGCATACTACCATCCATACTCACCTATAAGACGTCAATTTTATTCCCATATTATGGTCTTAGAATTGGGGATCCGACTTATAAACGGGATACTAAACGTATAACCCAGATTTCCGAGGTCAGACATAGCTATTCGGCAGTTTAAACTGGCGACAAGCTTTTATTATTGGTCCACTGGATTCCCTTTATTGAATATTTGTTATCGCATTAGAAATGTTCTTTAATCAATATTTATAATCATATATAATTAGCATGCTTTTTATATTTAGTTCAGGCACATTTAGTTTAGATGAGATATTATTTATATCATTTTGTATTAATATTATGTAACAGTAAATAAAAACAAATTGAGCCAACATTTAGGTAGTTATGTAGTATTAAATGTATTACATATCTATATGTTACTCAGGAAATGTTGACTAGGGATTGTACAGTGTTACCAGGGTTCATTCTAGGTCAGAATGCTTGGGAGAAGTGAGAAAGTGCGCGATCGACGTACTTAAATGATGTTATTTAATAAATTTCAACAAAAAAATAGGGTTAAAAGTAAGTTACATGAATATATTTTTAGAGTAATAAACATTTATTGCTAGTCTTTTTTTTTTTGTCCAACAGGAGCATATGGTGTTGGTGTTGTCAGAACTTGTAGCTGTGACATGGCTGTCCAATTAGCACAGTGGTTAGCCTGCTCGCTCCTCACCAATGCAACCCAGGTTCGATCCTCTGACCGGGAAGTATGTGAGATGGTACGATGGTCGCAAGATCTCACAGGTGGGTTTTCTCCGGGTACTCCCACACGAATGACCACATTTACTCTCTCATCTGCACCATTGAGAGTGATTAATATAAGTTGTTAAAACTTGCTTCGCAATCGTTGTAAAATAAATAAAGTTTAGACTTTAAACTTGTGGCTAAATTAACTTGCTAAATTACGAGTAAAATCGCAATTTTGCGAGTAGCCAGAGCATGAAAAAGCTAAATTCTAATAATGCCTAGGGACACTGACATTGCCTCCTGGGTGCCCTTCACTTCGCCCTAAATAAAAAAAACATAAATAAAAACAAACATACAAAATTGTGTCAAGTAACATAAATACACTGGCCATTGTAGATATGTTATATTTCGGGTTTTACGCTTGCATCAGCACCATTTTGGGCTATATAGCCAGCGGGCAGTTTACCTAACAATACCTTTCCTGGACAGGCTCCAGCGGTTAACCAGTACTTGGGTGCACCAACCTCCGTAAGAAACTGCCAACTTTTTCATATAAATGAGACACGGCCTGAGCGGGGCTCGAACCTGTGACCATCAGTGATGATAGGTTACAGTGGTATACAAGTCAGCGACCTTAACCAATCGACCACGGAGGCGGTGGCCACTGTACAGCACTCCTATTCAAATGTTGCATCTGCTGGTCATATTGTGTATTTTTACCCGATTTTGTTGAAATTTAATTAAATATCATTTTCACGTCTCCAAAATATTCCGACTTAGAATGAGGCTCAATGAGGCCTGAGCCTAATGAGATGCCTCTTGTGAACAGCAGTACATCCATAACCCTACCCTTGCTTCTCAGGTGCCCGGCTGATAGGCAATCAGTAACCGTTATACCAATAGCCGGCTGCTCATCAACGGACCATATCAGAATGAACACCTGACTGGTGGTTTCGAACTTTTCGAATTTCCGCTTCATATATGATATATATACCGTAAATGTTCACTTTCTTACTTCTGTCCTATCCGTGCCAGTTTCATGATCAAATGTGGACATTCTCACTGTATCTTCTCGCAGAAATGCAATGTCACCCATCGTATTAAGACATTGGAATGCACCATCGAAACCGGCGTGTGGATCGCTGGACGTGCACTTCTGTTCTCCAGAACCCTTGCACAGCTGGCACACTTTTGTCGGATTGTTCCCTGAAAATTAGGAAGTGTGGCTCAATGTTAAATAAAACCAATGAAGACATTTAGGCTATTAGATGGGTCATGTTGGACTAGGAATCCCGGGATAGCAGGTTTATCCATTGTCTGATCCTAATAATATTAATAGTCTTTCAAATGGAAATCCCGGGATCGTAGGTTCATCCATTTTCTGATCCTAATAATATTAACAGTCTTTCAAATGGAAATCCCGGGATCGTAGGTTCATCCATTGTCTGATCCTAGACGCAATCGAGTGCTTTCCCACTTCTCCCAAAATGTTGATGCTATTTTGTTGCAATTGATTAAATAATACCATTTATGGAATGAATCGCGCGTTAATAGTTTCAATCTGGACACGAACAACATAGCGTGGTTAAAGTGTGTGGAGGCCGAAGGCATCAACGCCAACTTTAAACACGCCCAATGTAGTTCATACCCCGATGGAAACTATTAACCCGTGATTCATTCCTTATATTTACATTAACTATTCTTTTCAATGACACAAATAAAATATAGCACACTTCAGATTTACAGCTTACTGTCTGCCGGAACAGGTAAACAGATCAGTGGAACAGTGTAAACTGTGTAACACACGCCTTTTCTCGCATCCATTCACTGCGAATACACATGCCCTAAAGTTTGAGTGGTAATGTCGGCTGCATATCATTAGTTGGGAACCATCATGCACAAATGTATACAGTAAAAACTCCCTTAAGCATCCAGTGAGGGGAATTGCGTTAACGGAGGAAACTCACGTTTGATAACCCAACTTGACTGAATCTTTATATTTATGGTGTATAGATGTGTGTTTGTGCTATTTATAAGTTACCGTATAATATTGACATAGTCGTCCATCATCTCATGTTTCCTCTTTAACAGTTAAATGTCTCCTGATTGTATCGATGTCCAATTGGGGCCAAACTCTTGCCACTTTCCTGGGGCTTTTACCAGAATCGAGGCAATATTGCATTACCCGATCATTAGTGTATGTACTTTCCGTATAGACAGGCGTGCAATAACAACCAATGTTTTATAATGTCTTGATTTGCAGTAGCTAATAATTAATAGAAATGAATCAATCAAATGAAGTGTGTGTGCTTTACATTTATTTATCGTCGCTACTGGTTACCCAATTGAGCGACGCCTCCTGAAGAGTCATTTTAGATTTTTGGAGGATAGTGCAATGATACAGAGACACATTCCACCATTTTTCTTATAAACCTTCAAAGAAGCCATTTCCTTCTCATAAACGAGCATTTGTCGACATAATTATACTTGTGTGCCGGGTGTGACAAATTTGACCATGCTTACTATACAAAGTGGAATTGATGCATCATTGATGTAGGAACCAGCGAATCAACATGTTATCCTTTCTTTCAATGGGTCAAAAGATCTTAGGTTTACGTGACTAATTGGCCATTGATACAGTAATTGAGCATATAATCTGTGGCGACCAGGAGTCCTGTTTTCCTTAAAATTAAAATGTAATTTGCATCATCTACTTTCGTTTTCAACAGTTTACCGGTGTAGAACTTGTTTTTATTTAATCTGCAAAAATGGCCATTTCTAGTGGAAAATGACTGTTTCTCGGATTCTGGCCATTTTAGACTGACCATTAACCGGGTCAGAGGTGACCGTCAATTAGAGGTCAAATATATAGGAAAATATCTCAGGAGAAAACCAACTGGCTCATTCATTGGAGGTGACTGTTTAATAGAGTTGACCGTTAGAGGAGGTTATATTGTACAATCAGAGCACATACGTTCATCGAAGTAAATGTAATAGCAATGTAAATATTTAACCTGTAACCTGGCGAATCAATTGAATGGAATGTGCAAGAACAGGTGCGTCTGATCAGGATCTATGTTGTTTGCTATTCAGACAATTGTTTTAGCTCCACTATCTGAATAGCAACCAGCACAGAGCCAGATCAAACAGCACATTCTGTATGCTGTTTGCAAAAGCAACATTAGTTGTGATTGGCGGGTCAAAGGTGCAACAGCGCGCTTACCAAATGGATTATAGAATGAGTTGAGAGCTCCGGGCAGACACATCTCCGAGAAGAAGTTCGTCACCGTTTTCACTACAGCATTACATTCCGAGACGGTGATAAACTTGGTCTGTAGCATGAACGAGATCGGATATACCCAGCCTGCACCACTCCCGATACCTGTATAATATAAGAACATCAGTGAAATATGTCTGGATATACCCAGCATGCACCACTCCCGATACCTGTATAATATAAGAACATTAGTGAAATATGGCGGGATATACCCAGCATGCACCACTCCCGATACCTGTATAATATAAGAACATTAGTGAAATATGGTGGGATATACCCAGCATGCACCACTCCCGATACCTGTATAATATAAGAACATTAGTGAAATATGTCTGGATATACCCAGCATGCACCACTCCCGATACCTGTATAATATAAGAACATTAGTGAAATATGGTGGGATATACCCAGCATGCACCACTCCCGATACCTGTATAATTAAGATAGTGAAATGTGGATATACCCAGCATGCACCACCCGATACCTGTATAATATAAGAACATAGTGAAATTGTGGGATATACCAGCATGCCCACTCCGATCCTGTATAATATAAGAACATTAGTGAAATATGGTGGGATATACCCAGCATGCACCACTCCCGATACCTGTATAATATAAGAACATTAGTGAAATTGGGATATACCCGCATCCATTGTGCAGTGAAATATGTCTGGATATACCCAGCATGCACCACTCCCCGATACCTGTATAATATAAGAACATTAGTGAAATATGGTGGGATATACCCAGCATGCACCACTCCCGATACCTGTATAATATAAGAACATTAGTGAAATATGGTGGGATATACCCAGCATGCACCACTCCCGATACCTGTATAATATAAGAACATTAATGAAATATGTCTGGATATACCCAGCATGCACCACTCCCGATACCTGTATAGTATAAGAACATTAATGAAATATGTCTGGATATACCCAGCATGCACCACTCCCGATACCTGTATAGTATAAGAACATTAATGAAATATGTCTGGATATACCCAGCATGCACCACCCTATTCCAGCAACAATTAAATGCAATCTAACAACAAAATATATCTGGATATAGCCAGCCTGCACCCCTCGCGATTTATCTTCAAATGAGACAAGTAGATTTGCAGGGCTCATTCTAGAGGGTGATTTTGGCGAAATACACTGTAGTCACCCTAGGGACCCTGACATCGCCCCCTAGGGGCCCTACTTTTCCCTAAACATTATTTTTACAACTTTTTGTTTTACAATCTTCATACACAATTTTATCATGTAAGATACACTGGACCATTATAAGCACTCCTTCTATCCTAATGTTCTATTTAATGGTCATATTGTGTATTTTAATTATATTAATTAACACCATTTAAAGACGCAATTGCACGTTTTCTCACTTCTCCCAAAAATTCTGACCAAGTATGAGCCCTGAATTTGTATATTTTTTCATTTATAATATTATATATGCTACAGGTGAAGAAAGGCCCGACTCTTGGTGACCATTATGTTATATTTCGGGTTTTACGCCTGCATCTGCACCATTTTGGGCTATATCGCCGATAGGCAGTTTACCTAACAACACCTTTCCTGGGCAGGCTCCAGCGGTTAACCAGTACTTGGGTGCACCAACCCCCATAAGAAACTGCCAACTTTTTCATATAAATGAGACACGGTCTGAGCGGGCTCGAACCCGTGACCATCAGTGATGATAGGTCACAGTGGTATACAAGTCAGCGACCGTAACCACTCGACTACGGAGACGTCTTGGTGACCATGTGTGTTACTGAATCAGAACAGTTCGAATGGTCTCGATAGAGGGTAGACCATGGAATAAGCCAAGGAATTGATAGAAGTTTCGTGATTTGATAATTAATCGTAAAGCTTACCTGGAATACATGCCTTCTTATTAGCAAGGGCGTTAATAGATACTGAAGTACCCTTTCTCTTCACTGCTACGGCATGGTACTCTAACGGAGTTCCTGGAACTGAAAGGAAAAGTAAATAGATACTGAAGTAGCCCTTCTCTTCACTGCTACGGCATGGTACTCTAACGGAGTTCCTGGAACAGAAAGAGTAAATAGTTATTTGAGTGACCTTTTCTCTTCACTGCTACGGCATGGTACTCTAACAGTGTTCCTGGAACTGAAAGAAAGAGTAAATAGTTATTTGAGTGACCTTTTCTCTTCACTGCTACGGCATGGTACTCTAACGGAGTTCCTGGAACTGAAAGAGTAAATAGTTATTTGAGTGACCTTTTCTCTTCACTGCTACGGCATGGTACTCGGGGCCTATAAATTTGAGCAAACTAGTCACCCCAGGGATCTTGACATCGTACCCTGGGAACCCCACTTCATATTTTTAACAATTTTCACACAAAGTATTGTCCAGTAAGCTACACAAGATATACTTCTATTTAAATGTTGTATTTCAAAACAAAATGGCAACAAATATTTGGTGCAACTTTGATTTTTGGCCATAATTGACAAAGGTGGACATAATCCCCCGCCCCAAAACCCAGAAACCTTAAAACTAAACCAAACCCTGACACAGCCCCTAGATGGGGGGATTTTTTATATGTAATTTGTACTGATATCATGAAAATATACAACTCTAGCAAAATGTCCATGGCTTCAAATATATATCTGTGAACAATATGGCTCTTGGAAAGCTCCAAGGTTTTCAAATTGTCTCCAATTATTTTCAATTGGCAATTTGGAAGACAAAAATTCAGACAGAGGGAACCCTGAATTAATCCACCTAGATATTGTTATTGAACAAAGGCATTGGCATGGCTTAGTTTAGACATAAAACAACAGAAAGATTTAATGATACGGGTGCTGGTCGTTGTCTAATGCTGTGGCCCAAACAATTTGCATTTCAACACTACAGTGAAACCTGTGTTTAGTGGTCACCTCTATTAAGCAGCCAACCTGTATTAAGCAGTCAGTTACAACATTCCCAATGTGGCATTAGTTCAACAATTAATCTCTATAGAACAGCCACCTTGACCACTCAGCCATTTTTCATCACTCCCTTGCCTGCTTAAGACAGGTTTGACTAGGTATCATAGCTAGTTTTGTATGACATATGTACTACTGATTTCCAATAGAATATGATTAAAGCGACACTACATCGGTGAGAACGCAAATGTCTGCAGAATGTAATTTGCTACTACCGGAATATGGTATAATTTTTGCCTCAAAAACTGAGTATTTCAACAAATAAACAAACATCGTATATGCGGTTTGTTGACATAACAAAATAATGTAAATATGGTCGACATCCATGCGTAATACAACGCGTTTATCCTGAATAACACGAGGTATGGTACATATTTACTGTGATATCTCACATATGTGCCTATTATTTTATGCATATTTATTTGTAGACTAATCTTAGTTAAATTATCTCTAATCGAAAGTATCACGTGTTTAGTATCGACTCCAATGACAAACAAATGTCAATTCTTGAGCACGGATGACCGTTATATGAAATCCTACTTTCACTTTTGAAAGATTGTATACCACAAAAACACTGATTATTGATTCAATGTTAGTGTTCGAATGTATTGAGAAGAATCTGTAGTAGCAATGCATTTATATGTGAAAAAATGCATTTTATTTGCTTTTTGCGATGTAATGTCGCTTTAAACATGGTGAACACTGGATGAAATCACTGACATACCCGAGAATGCTTACTTACCAGTAAACACCCAGTGCTGTCATTTGATTTTGTCGTTTAAAGTCGCACCAACAGCGTACCTCTTAATGGTGGATGAAAACCCCTACTACCCTCGGAGCATTATTTCAGATACCCAAGTAGAACCACCAACCATTTGCAAGCCCGCTGGATTGCATCCTCACTTGAAGAATTTGACACCCCAGTGGGGATTCGAACCTGCAGCGGTGAGGGGCAAGTGATTTTAAGTCACCGACATTATCCACGCGGCCATGGAGGCCGCCGTGCTGTCATCCAATACTTACTGTTATCATATTTCTCAGCAACTATGGGCCTCATGGAATGGTAGCGACCTGCAAAGTATCCCTGCCCGGCCTCCAATGTAATCAAATCTACCTTATCCTCATTGAAGAGCACCATACACGCAAACCTGCAATCAAAAGCACACTTACAAAACACAGCACACACACAATTGGCACTACTGCTCACACACATGGTTCGCCTGCGGCGAGGGTAAATAAGCTCAATCATCATTATTAATACTTTTTGGCACCACTTGTTTTGTCATATACAGGGCTTCAAATATTTATCATTGAACTATATAGCTCTTAGTTGGCTCATAGTTTTTCAAATTAGCTCTACTTGTTTCAATTGGCGACAGAAAATGGCGCAGACAAAAATTCAGACAGAGGGATCCCTGTCACTTAAATGTATGAATTCTGATACAACAAATTGCCTTTGTTTATTTATTTCATACAACACCTGACACAGCAAATTGCCTTTACAGTGAGATTGAATTCATCAAATACATTTATTTAGTCCTCGACACATTTCTAGTATTTTTCATAAAAAATAAACCATAAATTATATAACTGAGTCTGAGGCAATGGAGAGGATCGAATCTAATGTTGTTACAACTTCTTTAAACTTTATTTATTTTACAACGATTGCGAAGCAAGTTTTAACAACTTATATTAATCACTCTCGTTGGTGCGGATGAAAGCATAATTGTGGTCGTCTGTGTGGGAAGAAACCGAAGTACCCGGAGAAAACCCACATGCCCGATCTGGCGACAACCGTACCATCTCACATACTTCCCATTGCATGGATCCAACTGGTTGCATTGGTGAGAAGTGAGCGTGCTAACCACTGGACAGCCAAGTATATATTATGAATGGCATTGCCTGTATATTATTTAATCAACACAATTTGAATATCAAAATGATTGTTAGAATGTGTATATTTTAAATACGATGTTTACTTTGATCAATATTCACTTGTAGGTCAATGTTTATCAAGTTATGATTCTTTGTACTATTTTGCTTCAGCTTTTGGTAATTATTATTAAGTTCTACTTAACAATTGCAATTATTATTATCAAGTTCTACTTAACAATTGCAATAATTATTATCAAGTTATACTTAACAATTGCAATAATTATTATCAAGTTCTACTTAACAATTGCAATAATTATTATCAAGTTCTACTTAACAATTACAATTATCTGGTCGTTTTTACCTAGTTTCTCGTCGATGTTTCTGCATGCATGTTTCATTTCCCTTGGTTGCCTTTAGTAAACATTACTTACTATATGACCATAGGGCAAAACAAAATTGTGTCTTGTGCCTGTGGATTAAATTGTTAAGAACCGAAAATAAATTGTTATAAACCTCAACACAGCTTGCAAAACTGGTAAGAATATATACATACACATCAGCCGCTCTCACACACGATAGGATTGGCATGCTGTTGAAATAATTATGCCCGGTCTGGTTCTTGTAGCTGCTATGTACACTGGTAGCCAGTGGACCGTATGCCTTCACTTTATTTACATTTGTTACCATTTGTTCACATTTCACCTCTTCAGCCTCCGTTGTCACACACCATCTTGCTAACGTTTCTGAAAATACACATATTACAGCTGTTATGTTATATATATATATGTTATATTTCGGGTTTTACGCCTGCATCAGCACCATTTTGGGCTATATCACCGGCGGGCAGTTTACTTAACAACACCTTTCCTGGGCAGGCTCCAGCGGTTAACCAGTACTTGGGTGCACCAACCTCCGTAAGAAACTGCCAACCTTTTCATATAAATGAGACACGGCCTGAGCGGGGCTCGAACCTGTGTGACCATCAATGATGATAGGTTACAGTGGTATACAAGTCAGCGACCTTAACCACTCGACCACGGAGATTACAGCTGTTAAAACTGGATACCATTCGCAAAATCTACCATTGTGATTAGAACAGTAGAACTACACACATGATACGTTACTAAATTTACAAATTCACTCCCCCCCTCTCACGAATATCTGCCCCAGTCCCAGTCCGTGAAGATATGGAGCCAATACAAAAAGCAATGTATATCGTTTAAACTTTATTTATTTTACAACGATTGCGAAGCAAGTTTTAACAACTTATATTAATCACACATTGTTGGTGCGGATGAAAGCGCAAATGTGGTCATTTAGCTTGCCTTAGACAAACACATAGGGTAAGACGTAATCACACATACTAATTACTCTAGACTGGGTGCAGAATCGTAAATGGACCAATCTATCACACACATGACATGGTGCCCATAGACCAACAGAGAATAACTAGGGCTACACAACCTTGTATATCAGTTGGAGAACCTCTGTGACAACACATGGACCTGAAGGCGAAATACGGTGAAAATTAATATTTTCATGAAGGACCCCTTGTGAGTAATAATGGATGAAACTCAAACATGGAACAGTGAGACTATGATGACATTATTTATTCGTAAATATAGAGTGGTGGAATATTTCCACTGAAACTGATACGGTGTATGAGCAATTCAGGTAGCTATCCGAATTTAAGTAATCTACACCTAACCCGAAAAATAGTTTCTATACCATTTCTGATTAAGACCAATAAGTGTTGTTATTCAATGATGTACTATAGATGTTAAAATAAGATATTCAACAAGTTATGGTGGATAAATAAAAAAATAACAAGTACGCCATGCATAGGTGCCCTGAAGTCTTCAGTTCCCCATATAAACGAGTGCCGACCGACACCGTTACGATAGGTGTATTGAGCAGCATGGTCACGTGATGAAGCTAAAACTGTCAACAAGAGTGTTTTGAAAGATGTTTTCACAACTAAAGAAAATAATAATATATGGCAAGTGCAATTAACATTTTATACTGGTTATATGTGGGATTTACGTCGAGCATAGGTTCCACAACTCTATTGGTGTTGCAGACAAATTATAGTCATTTTGGAAAAAGGTTTGCTGATTTCTTTAAAAATTTATTTATATGGGAACATTAATTGAAATAGCGAAATTAGTGAAAACTGGTGTAGGTTTGACGTTTCCATTGTTATCAGCGACTTTGAAGGTAAAATGTATTTCTAATTTACTTTGCAGGTAACTGGAGCGTGAAATATCGCGTGAACTCTCTCTCGAATTGCTATTCTCCCAGTTTGGTGAAAACATGTTCTCGCCGAAAACTCTTCACACTGGGATAATGGGACCGGAAGCTCCTGGACACTAATTAAAATTTAAAACATTTGATCACAACCCCACGTGCCGAAGCACTTTGGGAATATATGTCTTGACATAAATGGAACAATCAGAAATACAATAAGTTGATATTCGTTGTTTGCAACTTGAAAAACGATATGTTTACACACCTGCAATTGCACCTGTACAGGTGAACATTTCCGTAAATAAAATATAATTATTAAATGACAGAAAAGCGAGAAATGTAAACCTGTTTGAGCAGTGACATATGTAGCGGAGCTTAGAACCAAAGCTAGAATGAACAGGTTTGCTTCCATCTCCAAATCCAAATTGGAAAATATTTCAAATTTTACAGGTACTGAATCATCGCTTCCGCCATCAATTGGAGCCTCGATTGCATACCGGATACGGTGAGGTTATATAAAACTCCGTACATTCACCGTAGCCCACCGGTATTATCTCGATTCGCCACAATCACGATTCCCCACAGAATAAACACGATTCGCCACAGTATAATGTTTAAATGTAATATCTTGATTGCAATTAATTTTTCAGGAACAATTATATTATATTAGGTTTAAAATACAATAATCCACAAACTTACTTTTAAAATTAGTCAATAATGGCTACTGCAGCAATCAATCTTTAATAACAATTAATTGGTGACCATTGGTCATCATTATTAATCCTCATTCATTATTTCTTTGTGTTTGTGCTGCTGCTGCTGCTGCTGCTGCTGCTGCTGCTGCTGCTGCTGCTGCTAATCGCCGAGAAATGTATATAATCCGATACAAATTGGCTTTGTGCCGTTAATCAAATAATCAATTTAATGAGACTGTTTAACACAATCGTTTGATTGTAATTAATGAAACAATTGAGCAATATATGACACGTAGCTGTTTAATATATAAATACGTGGGTGTTCAAAAGTTATATATCCACAGACGGATATCTAGTCCAGTGGTAACACGCTGGACTGGTAATCCAGGGATCGCAGGTTCGATACCTCGTCTGACCCTAATAAAATTAAGTCTTTCAGATGGGAAGTTAAACCGAGGTCTCGTGTCGGTACTGTACACCGTGCACGTAAAATAACCAGATGAGATTCTGGAATGGGTCTCTGACTGTAGCATTGCACTATCCTCCAAATTCTAAAATGACTAATCTCTTCAGGAGGCGTCGTTCATATGGGCAACCGGTAGCGACGATAAATAAACGTAATACACACAATAATTACACGGACAATCCCCCACTTTTCCCCAGGCCTAATTATCGGTGTTAACATATATTTAATTGACTGGCCAGGCAAATTATATCGACGCCTGTTCCCAGGCTAACCCTGAGCAACAGTTATAACAAATCGCATTCAACGTGAATAATCGTTTACCACGAAACTAGATTGAAGCAACTGATGGCGGGTTGCAGTTATTTCAATCGACGTTCGTGTTTCAGTGTATCGACATTCTATATAAACCCAAAGTGTTGTATCACGTAGCATATGGTGTGTAGTACATATGGCATATATGTGTATTACATACCGTTTTCCGAACATGAGCCCTCACTAACAACAAAGTGTCACCATAGTATACCAATTATCACGTGGGACGGTTAACAGTGGTCAGTTGATCGTGAGTTCTATTCCCGACCCCTGTATACAGGGTTCGTGAGTTACATTCACAACCCATGCACACAGGGTTCGTGAGATCCATTCCCAACCCATGCATATAGGGGGTCGTGCGTTCTATTCCCAACCCATGCATCCATGATTCGTGAGTTCCATTCCCAACACATGCATACAGGGGTCGTGAGTTCCATTTCCAACCCATGCATACAGGGTTCGTGAGTTCCATTCCCGACCCATGCATACAGGGTTCGTGAGTTACATTCCCATCCCATGCATACATGGTTCGTGAGTTCCATTCCCAACCCATGCATACAGGGTTCGTGAGTTCCATTCCCAACCCATGTATACAGGGTTCGTGAGTTCCATTCCCGACCCATGCATACATGGGTCATGAGTTCCATTCCCAACCCATGCATACAGGGTTCGTGAGTTCAATCCCAACCCTGTATACAGGGTTCGTGAGTTCCATTCCCGACCCATGCATACAGGGTTCGTGAGTTCCATTCCCGACCCATACATACAGGGTTCGTGAGTTACATTCCCATCCATGCATACAGGGTTCATGAGTTCCATTCCCAACCCATGCATACAGGGTTCGTGAGTTCCATCCCGACCCATGCATACAGGGTTCGTGAGTTACATTCCCATCCATGCATACAGGGTCGTGTGTTCCATTCCCGACCCATGCATACATGGTTCGTGAGTTCCATTCCCATCCCCTGCATACAGGGTTCGTGAGTTCCATTCCCAACCCATGTATACAGGGTTCGTGAGTTCCATTCCCGACCCATGCATATATGGGTCGTGAGTTCCATTCCCAACCCATGCATACAGGGTTCGTGAGTTCCATTCCCAACCCCTGCATACAGGGTTCGTGAGTTCCATTCCCGACACATGCATACAGGGTTCGTGAGTTACATTCCCATCCATGCATACAGGGGTCGTGAGTTCCATTCCCGACCCATGCATATATGGGTCGTGAGTTCCATTCCCAACCCATGCATACAGGGTTCGTGAGTTCCATTCCCGACCCATGCATACAGGGTTCGTGAGTTCCATTCCCGACACATGCATACATGGTTCGTGAGTTACATTCTCATCCATGCATACAGGGGTCGTGAGTTCCATTCCCAACCCATGCATACCAGGGTCGTTGGTTCCATTTCCAACCCATGCATACAGTGGTCGTGGGTTCCATTTCCAACCCATGTACACAACGGTCGTGAGTTTCATTCCCATCCCCTGCATCTAGGGTTTAATCCAGCGAGATCGTGTGATAATTCCCAACTCATGCATACATGGGTCATGAGATTCATTTCCAACCCCTGCATCTAGGGTTTAATCCAGCGAGATCGTGTGATAATTCCCAACTCATGCATACATGGGTCATGAGATTCATTTCCAACCCCTGCATCTAGGGTTTAATCCAGCGAGATCGTTTGATAATTCCCAACTCATGCATACATGGGTCATGAGTTTCATTTCCAACCCATGCATACAGGGGTCGTGAGTTCCATTCCCAACTCATGGGTCGTGAGTTCCATTCTCAATCCATGCATACAGGGTTCGTGAGTTTCATTCCCAGCACATGTATACAGTGTTCGTGAGTTTCATTCCCAACCCATGCATGCAGGGGTCGTGAGTTCCATTCCCAATCCATGCATACATGGGTCGTGATTTCCATTCCCAACTCATGGGTCGTGATTTCCATTCCCAACTCATGTATAAAAGGGTCGTGAGTTCCATTCCCAACCCATGTATAAAGGGTTCGTGAGTTCCATCCCCAACCCATGCATACAGGGTTCGTGAGTTCCATTTCCAACACATGCATACATGGTTCCTGAGTTCCATTTCCAATCCATGTATACAGGGGACATGAGTTCCATTCCCAACCCATGCATAAATGGTTCGTGAGTTCCATTCCCAACCCATGCATACAGGAGTCCTGAGTTCCATTTCCAACCCATGCATACAGGGTTCGTGAGTTCCATTCCCAACCCATGCATACAGGGTTCGTGAGTTCCATTTCCAACCCATGCATACAGGGTTCGTGAGTTCCATTCCCAACCCATGCACACAGGGGTCGTGAGTTCCATTCCCAACCCATGCATACAGGGTTCGTGAGTTCCATTCCCGACCCATGCATACAGGGTTCGTGAGTTACATTCCCATCCCATGCATATAGGGTACGTGAGTTACATCCCAACCCATGCATACAGTGTTCATGAGTTCCATTCCCGACCCATGCTTACAGGTTCGTGAGTTACATTCCCAACCCATGCATACATGGTACGTGAGTTACATTCCCGACCCATGCATACAGGGTTCGTGAGATCCATTCCCAACCCATGCATACAGGGTTCGTGAGTTCCATTCCCAACACATGCATACAGGGGACATGATTTCCATTCCCAACCCATGTATAAAGGGGTCGTGGGTTCCATTCCCAACCCATGCATATATGGTTCGTGAGTTCCATTACCAACCCATGCATACAGGGTTCGTGAGTTCCATTCCCAACCCATGCATACAGGGGTCGTGAGTTCCATTCCCAACCCATGTATACAGGGGTCGTGAGTTCCATTTCCAACCCATGCATACAGGGGTCGTGAGTTCCATTCCCAACTCATGGGTCGTGAGTTCCATTCTCAACCCATGCATACAGGGTTCGTGAGTTCCATTCTCAACCCATACATGCAGGGGTCGTGAGTTCCATTCCCAATCCATGCATACATGGGTCGTGATTTCCATTCCCAACTCATGGGGCGTGATTTCCATTCCCAACTCATGCATAAAGGGGTCGTGAGTTCCATTCTCAACCCATGTATAAAGGGTTCGTGAGTTCCATCCCCAACCCATGCATACAGGGTTCGTGAGTTCCATTCCCAACCCATGCATACAGGGGACATGAGTTCCATTTCCAACCCATGCATACAGGGTTCGTGAGTTCCATTTCCAACACATGCATACATGGTTCCTGAGTTCCATTTCCAATCCATGTATACAGGGGACATGAGTTCCATTCCCAACCCATGCATACATGGTTCGTGAGTTCCATTCCCAACCCATGCATAAAGGGGTCGTGAGTTCCATTCTCAACCCATGTATAAAGGGTTCGTGAGTTCCATCCCCAACCCATGCATACAGGGTTCGTGATTTCCATTCCCAACTCATGCATAATGGGGTCGTGAGTTCCATTCCCAACCCATGCATACAGGGTTCGTGAGTTCCATTTCCAACCCATGCATACAGGGGTTCGTGAGTTCCATTCCCAACCCATGCATACATGGGTCGTGAGTTCCATTCCCAACCCATGCATACAGGGTTCGTGAGTTCCATTCCCATCCCATGCATATAGGGTACGTGAGTTACATCCCAACCCATGCATACAGTGTTCGTGAGTTCCATTCCCGACCCATGCATACAGGTTCGTGAGTTACATTCCCAACCCATGCATACATGGTACGTGAGTTACATTCCCGACCCATGCATACAGGGTTCGTGAGATCCATTCCCAACCCATGCATACAGGGTTCGTGAGTTCCATTCCCAACACATGCATACAGTGGTCGTGGATTCCATTCCCAACCCATGCATACAGGGTTCTTGATTTCCATTCCCAACCCATGCATACAGGGTTCGTGAGTTCCATTCCCAACACATGCATATACAGTGGTCGTGGATTCCATTCCCATCCCCTGCATACATGGTTCGTGAGTTCCATTCCCAACCAAATGCATACAGGGGACATGACTTCCATTCCCAACCCATGTATAAAGGGGTCGTGGGTTCCATTCCCAACCCATGCATACATGGTTCGTGAGTTCCATTCCCAACCAATGCATACTGGGGTCGTGAGTTCCATTCCCGACCCATGCATACAGGGTTCGTGAGTTACATTTCCATCCCATGCATATAGGGTAAGTGAGTTACATCCCAACCCATGCATACAGTGTTAGTGAGTTCCATTCCCGACCCATGCATACAGGTTCGTGAGTTACATTCCCAACCCATGCATACATGGTACGTGAGTTACATTCCCGACCCATGCATACAGGGTTCGTGAGTTCCATTCCCAACCCATGTATACAGGGTTCGTGAGATCCATTCCCAACCCATGTATACAGGGGTCGTGAGGTCCATTTCCAACCCATGCATACAGGGTTGGTGAGTTCCATTCCCAACACATGCATACAGTGGTCGTGGATTCCATTCCCATCCATGCATACAGGGGTCGTGAGTTCCATTCCCAACCCATGTATACAGGGGTCGTGAGTTCCATTTCCAACCCATGCATACAGGGGTCGTGAGTTCCATTTCCAACCCATGCATACAGGGGTCGTGAGTTTCATTCCCATTCCCTGCATCTAGGGTTTAATCCAGCGAGATCGTGTGATAATTCCCAACTCATGCATACATGGGTCGTGAGTTCCATTCCCAACTCATGGGTCGTGAGTTCCATTCTCATCACATGCATACAGGGTTCGTGAGTTCCATTCTCAACCCATAGATGCAGGGGTCGTGAGTTCCATTCCCAATCCATGCATACATGGGTCGTGATTTCCATTCCCAACTCATGGGGCGTGATTTCCATTCCCAACTCATGCATAAAGGGGTCGTGAGTTCCATTCCCAACCCATGTATAAAGGGTTCGTGATTTCCATCCCCAACCCATGCATACAGGGGACATGAGTTCCATTTCCAACCCATGCATACAGGGTTCGTGAGTTCCATTTCCAACCCATGCATACATGGTTCCTGAGTTCCATTTCCAACCCATTTATACAGAGGACATGAGTTCCATTCCCAACCCATGCATACAGGGTTCGTGAGTTCCATTCCCAACCCATGCATACAGGGGTCCTGAGTTCCATTTCCAACCCATTTATACAGAGGACATGAGTTCCATTCCCAACCCATGCATACAGGGTTCGTGATTTACATTCCCAACTCATGCATAAAGGGGTCGTGAGTTCCATTCCCAAACCATGCATACAGGGTTCGTGAGTTCCATTTCCAACCCATGCATACAGGGGTCGTGAGTTCCATTTCCAACCCATGCATACAGGGATCGTGAGTTCCATTCCCAACTCATGCATACAGTGGTCGTGGGTTCCATTTCCAACCCATGCATACAGTGGTCGTGGGTTCCATTCCCAACCCATGCATACAGGGGTCGTGAGTTCCATTCCCAACTCATGGGTCGTGAGTTCCATTCTCAACCCATGCATACAGGGTTGGTGAGATCCATTCCCAACCCATGCATACAGGGTTCGTGAGTTCCATTCCCAACACATGCATACAGGGGACATGAATTCCATACCCAACCCATGTATAAAGGGGTCGTGGGTTCCATTCCCAACCCATGCATACATGGTTCGTTAGTTCCATTACCAACCCATGCATACAGGGTTCGTGAGTGCCATTCCCAACCCATGCATACAGGGGTCGTGAGTTCCATTCCCAACCCATGTATACAGTGGTCGTGAGTTCCATTTCCAACCCATGCATAAAGGGGTCGTGAGTTCCATTCCCAACCCATGCATACCACGGTCGTGGGTTCCATTTCCAACCCATGCATACAGTGGTCGTGGGTTCCATTTCCAACCCATGTACACAACGGTCGTGAGTTTCATTCCCATCCCCTGCATCTAGGGTTTAATCCTGCGAGATCGTGTGATAATTCCCAACTCATGCATACATGGGTCGTGAGTTCCATTCACGACCCATGCATACATGGGTCGTGAGTTCCATTCCCAACCCATGCATACAGGGTTCGTGAGTTCCATTCCCAACCCATGTATACAGGGTTCGTGAGTTCCATTCCCGACCCATGCATACAGGGTTCGTGAGTTCCATTCCCGACCCATGCATACAGGGTTCGTGAGTTACATTCCCATCCATGCATACAGGGGTCGTGAGTTCCATTCCCAACCCATGCATACCAGGGTCGTTGGTTCCATTTCCAACCCATGCATACAGTGGTCGTTGGTTCCATTTCCAACCCATGTACACAACGGTCGTGAGTTTCATTCCCATCCCCTGCATCTAGGGTTTAATCCAGCGAGATCGTGTGATAATTCCCAACTCATGCATACATGGGTCATGAGTTTCATTTCCAACCCCTGCATCTAGGGTTTAATCCAGCGAGATCGTGTGATAATTCCCAACTCATGCATACATGGGTCATGAGTTTCATTTCCAACCCATGCATACAGGGGTCGTGAGTTCCATTCCCAACCCATGGGTCGTGAGTTCCATTCTCAATCCATGCATACAGGGTTCGTGAGTTTCATTCCCAGCACATGCATACAGTGTTCGTGAGTTCCATTCCCAATCCATGCATACATTGGTCGTGATTTCCATTCCCAACTCATGGGTCGTGATTTCCATTCCCAACTCATGTATAAAAGGGTCGTGAGTTCCATTCCCAACCCATGTATAAAGGGTTCGTGAGTTCCATCCCCAACCCATGCATACAGGGTTCGTGAGTTCCATTTCCAACACATGCATACATGGTTCCTGAGTTCCATTTCCAATCCATGTATACAGGGGACATGAGTTCCATTCCCAACCCATGCATAAATGGTTCGTGAGTTCCATTCCCAACCCATGCATACAGGAGTCCTGAGTTCCATTTCCAACCCATGCATACATGGTTCGTGAGTTCCATTCCCAACCCATGCATACAGGGTTCGTGAGTTCCATTTCCAACCCATGCATACAGGGTTCGTGAGTTCCATTCCCAACCCATGCACACAGGGGTCGTGAGTTCCATTCCCAACCCATGCATACAGGGTTCGTGAGTTCCATTCCCGACCCATGCATACAGGGTTCGTGAGTTACATTCCCATCCCATGCATATAGGGTACGTGAGTTACATCCCACCCATGCACACAGGGGTCGTGAGTTACATTCCCAACCCATGCATACAGGGTTGGTGAGTTACATCCCAACCCATGCACACAGGGGTCGTGAGTTCCATTCCCAACCCATGCATACAGGGTTGGTGAGT
The DNA here is from genome assembly GCA_014843695.1 of Archivesica marissinica. Lineage (NCBI taxonomy): Eukaryota > Metazoa > Mollusca > Bivalvia > Venerida > Vesicomyidae > Archivesica > Archivesica marissinica. The sequence continues at coordinate 55,767,212 of CM026393.1, read as the reverse complement.
TCCATTCCCAACCCATGCATACAGGGGTCGTGAGTTCCATTCCCATCCATGCATACAGGGGTCGTGAGTTCCATTCCCAACCCATGTATACAGGGGTCGTGAGTTCCATTTCCAACCCATGCATACAGGGGTCGTGAGTTCCATTTCCAACCCATGCATACATGGGTCGTGAGTTTCATTCCCATTCCCTGCATCTAGGGTTTAATCCAGCGAGATCGTGTGATAATTCCCAACTCATGCATACATGGGTCGTGATTTCCATTCCCATCTCATGGGGCGTGATTTCCATTCCCAACTCATGCATAAAGGGGTCGTGAGTTCCATTCCCAACCCATGTATAAAGGGTTCGTGATTTCCATCCCCAACCCATGCATACAGGGGACATGAGTTCCATTTCCAACCCATGCATACAGGGTTTGTGAGTTCCATTTCCAACCCATGCATACATGGTTCCTGAGTTCCATTTCCAACCCATGTATACAGAGGACATGAGTTCCATTCCCAACCCATGCATACAGGGTTCGTGAGTTCCATTCCCAACCCATGCATACAGGGGTCCTGAGTTCCATTTCCAACCCATGCATACAGGGTTCGTGATTTCCATTCCCAACTCATGCATAAAGGGGTCGTGAGTTCCATTCCCAAACCATGCATACAGGGTTCGTGAGTTCCATTTCCAACCCATGCATACAGGGGTCGTGAGTTCCATTTCCAACCCATGCATACAGGGGTCGTGAGTTCCATTTCCAACCCATGCATACAGTGGTCGTGGGTTCCATTTCCAACCCATGTACACAACGGTCGTGAGTTTCATTCCCATCCCCTGCATCTAGGGTTTAATCCTGCGAGATCGTGTGATAATTCCCAACTCATGCATACATGGGTCGTGAGTTCCATTCCCAACCCATGCATACAGGGTTCGTGAGTTCCATTCCCAACCCATGTATACAGGGTTCGTGAGTTCCATTCCCGACCCATGCATACAGGGTTCGTGAGTTCCATTCCCGACCCATGCATACAGGGTTCGTGAGTTACATTCCCATCCATGCATACAGGGGTCGTGAGTTCCATTCCCAACCCATGCATACCAGGGTCGTTGGTTCCATTTCCAACCCATGCATACAGTGGTCGTTGGTTCCATTTCCAACCCATGTACACAACGGTCGTGAGTTTCATTCCCATCCCTGCATCTAGGGTTTAATCCAGCGAGATCGTGTGATAATTCCCAACTCATGCATACATGGGTCATGAGTTTCATTTCCAACCCCTGCATCTAGGGTTTAATCCAGCGAGATCGTGTGATAATTCCCAACTCATGCATACATGGGTCATGAGTTTCATTTCCAACCCATGCATACAGGGGTCGTGAGTTCCATTCCCAACCCATGGGTCGTGAGTTCCATTCTCAATCCATGCATACAGGGTTCGTGAGTTTCATTCCCAGCACATGCATACAGTGTTCGTGGGTTCCATTTCCAACCCATGTACACAACGGTCGTGAGTTTCATTCCCATCCCCTGCATCTAGGGTTTAATCCAGCGAGATCGTGTGATAATTCTCAACTCATGCATACAGGGGTCATGAGTTTCATTCCCAACCCATGCATACAGGGGTCGTGAGTTCCATTCCCAACCCATGCATACAGGGGTCGTGAGTTCCATTCCCAACTCATGGGTCATGAGTTACATTCTCAACCCATGCATACAGGGTTCTTGAGTTTCATTCTCATCACATGCATACAGGGTTCGTGAGTTCCATTCTCAACCCATACATGCAGGGGTCGTGAGTTCCATTCCCAATCAATGCATACATGGGTCGTGATTTCCATTCCCAACTCATGGGGCGTGATTTCCATTCCCAACTCATGTATAAAGGGTTCGTGAGTTCCATCCCCAACCCATGCATACAGGGGACATGAGTTCCATTTCCAACCCATGCATACAGGGTTCGTGAGTTCCATTTCCAACACATGCATACAGGGTTCGTGAGTTACATTCCCATCCCATGCATATAGGATACGTGAGTTACATCCCAACCCATGCATACAGTGTTCGTGAGTTCCATTCCCGACCCATGCATACAGGTTCGTGAGTTACATTCCCAACCCATGCATACATTGTACGTGAGTTCCATTTCCAACCCATGCATACAGGGTTCGTGAGTTCCATTCCCAACCCATGCACACAGGGGTCGTGAGTTCCATTCCCAACCCATGCATACAGGGTTCTTGATTTCCATTCCCAACACATGCATACAGGGTTCGTGAGTTCCATTCCCAACCCATGCATACAGGGTTCTTGATTTCCATTCCCATCCCCTGCATACAGGGTTCGTGATTTCCATTCCCAACCCCTGCATACAGGGATCGTGATTTCCATTCCCATCCCCTGCATACAGGGTTCGTGATTTCCATTCCCAACCCCTGCATACAGGGTTCGTGATTTCCATTCCCATCCCCTGCATACAGGGTTCGTGATTTCCATTCCCATCCCCTGCATACAGGGTTCGTGATTTCCATTCCCAACCCATGCATACAGGGATCGTGTGTTCCATTCCCATCCCCTGCATACAGGGTTCGTGATTTCCATTCCCAACACATGCATACAGGGTTCGTAAGTTACATTCCCATCCCATGCATATAGGGTACGTGAGTTACATCCCAACCAATGCATACAGTGTTCGTGAGTTCCATTCCCGACCCATGCATACAGGTTCGTGAGTTCCATTCCCAATCCATGCATACATGGTCGTGATTTCATTCCCAACCATGGGTCGTGATTTCCATTCCCAACCCATCTATAAAGGGTTCGTGAGTTCCATTCCCAACCCATGCATACAGGGGTCGTGAGTTCCATTTCCAACCCATGCATACAGGGTTCGTGAGTTCCATTTCCAACACATGCATACAGGGTTCGTGAGTTACATTCCCATCCCATGCATATAGGGTACGTGAGTTACATCCCAACCCATGCATACAGTGTTCGTGAGTTCCATTCCCGACCCATGCATACAGTGGACATGAGTTCCATTCCCAACAAATGCATACCAGGGTCGTGGGTTCCATTTCCAACCCATGCATACAGTGGTCGTGGGTTCCATTTCCAACCCATGCATACAGGGGTCGTGAGTTCTATTCCCAACCCATGTATACAGGGGTCGTGAGTTCCATTCCCAACCCATGCATACAGGGGTCGTGAGTTCTATTCCCAACCCATGTATACAGGGGTCGTGAGTTCCATTTCCAACCCATGCATACAGGGGTCGTGAGTTCCATTCCCAACCCATGCATACCAGGGTCGTGGGTTCCATTTCCAACCCATGCATACAGTGGTCGTGGGTTCCATTTCCAACCCATGTACACAACGGTCGTGAGTTTCATTCCCATCCCCTGCATCTAGGGTTTAATCCAGCGAGATCGTGTGATAATTCCCAACTCATGCATACATGGGTCATGAGTTTCATTCCCAACCCATGCATACAGGGGTCGTGAGTTCCATTCCCAACTCATGGGTCGTGAGTTTCATTCTCAGCACATGCATACAGGATTCGTGAGTTTCATTCCCAACCCATGCATGCAGAGTTCGTGAGTTCCATTCCCAATCCATGCATACATGGGTCGTGATTTCCATTCCCAACTCATGGGTCGTGAGTTCCATTCGCAACTCATGTATAAAATGGTCGTGAGTTCCATTCCCAACCCATCTATAAAGGGTTCGTGAGTTCCATTCCCAACCCATGCATACAGGGGACATGAGTTCCATTCCCAACCCATGCATACAGGGTTCGTGAGTTCCATTTCCAACACATGCATACAGGGTTCGTGAGTTACATTCCCCATCCCATGCATATAGGGTACGTGAGTTATATCCCAACCCATGCATACAGTGTTCGTGAGTTCCATTCCCGACCCATGCATACAGGTTCGTGAGTTACATTCCCAACCCATGCATACATGGTACGTGAGTTACATTCCCGACCCATGCATACAGGGTTCGTGAGTTCCATTCCCAACACATGCATACAGGGGTCGTGGATTCCATTCCCATCCATGCATACAGGGGTCGTGAGTTCCATTCCCAACCCATGCATACCAGGGTCGTGGGTTCCATTTCCAACCCATGCATACAGTGGTCTTGGGTTCCATTTCCAACCCATGTACACAACGGTCGTGAGTTTCATTCCCATCCCCTGCATCTAGGGTTTAATCCAGCGAGATCGTGTGATAATTCCCAACTCATGCATACATGGGTCATGAGTTTCATTCCCAACCCATGCATACAGGGGTCGTGAGTTCCATTCCCAACTCATGGGTCGTGAGTTTCATTCTCAGCACATGCATACAGGGTTCGTGATTTCCATTCCCAACTCATGTATAAAAGGGTCGTGAGTTCCATTCCTAACCCATGTATAAAGGGTTCGTGAGTTCCATCCCCAACACATGCATACAGGGGACATGAGTTCCATTTCCAACCCATGCATACAGGGTTCGTGAGTTCCATTTCCAACACATGCATACATAGTTCCTGAGTTCCATTTCCAATCCATGTATACAGGGGACATGAGTTCCATTCCCAACCCATGCATACATTGTTCGTGACTTCCATTCCCAACCCATGCATACAGGGGTCCTGAGTTCCATTTCCAACCCATGCATACAGGGTTCGTGATTTCCATTCCCAACTCATACATAAAGGGGTCGTGAGTTCCATTCCTAACCCATGCATACAGGGTTCGTGAGTTCCATTTCCAACCCATGCATACAGGGTTCGTGACTTCCATTCCCAACCCATGCATACAGGGGTCCTGAGTTCCATTTCCAACCCATGCATACAGGGTTCTGATTTCCATTCCCAACTCATACATAAAAGGTCGTGAGTTCCATTCCAACCATGCATACAGTTCTGAGTTCCATTTCCAACCCATGCATACAGGGTTCGTGAGTTCCATTCCCAACCCATGCATACAGGGGTCGTGAGTTCCATTCCCGACCCATGCATACAGGGTTCGTGAGTTACATTCCCATCCCATGCATATAGGGTACGTGAGTTACATCCCAACCCATGCATACAGTGTTCGTGAGTTCCATTCCAGACCCATGCATACAGGTTCGTGAGTTACATTCCCAACCCATGCATACATGGTACGTGAGTTACATTTCCAACACATGTATACAGGGGACATGAGTTACATTCCCAACCCATGCATACAGGTTCGTGAGTTCCATTCCCAACACATGCATACAGGGTTCTTGATTTCCATTCCCAACCCATGCATACATGGTTCGTGAGTTCCATTCCCAACACATGCATACAGGGTTCTTGATTTCCATTCCCAACCCATGCATACATGGTTCGTGTTTTCCATTCCCAACACATGCATTTAGGGTTCTTGATTTCCATTCCCAACCCATGCATACAGGGTTCGTGAGTTCCATTCCCAACCCATGCATACAGGGGTCGTGAGTTCCATTCCCGACCCATACATACAGGGTTCGTGAGTTACATTCCCATCCCATGCATATAGGGTACGTGAGTTACATCCCAACCCATGCATACAGTGTTCGTGAGTTCAATTCCCGACCCATGCATACAGGTTCGTGAGTTACATTCCCAACCCATGCATACATGGTACGTGAGGTACATTCCCGACCCATGCATACAGGGTTCGTGCGATCCATTTCCAACCCATTTATACAGGGTTCATGAGCTCCATTCGCAACACATGCATGCAGTGGTCGTGGATTCCATTCCCATCCATGCATACAGGGTTCGTGAGTTCCATTCCCAACCCATGCATACAGGGTTCGTGAGATCCATTCCCAACCCATGCATACATGGTTCGTGAGTTCCATTCCCAACCCATGCATACAGGGTTCTTGATTTCCATTCCCAACCCATGCATACAGGAGTCGTGAGTTCCATTCCCAACCCATGCATACAGGGGTCGTGAGTTCCATTCCCATCCCCTGCATACAGGAGTCGTGATTTCCATTTCCAACCCCTGCATACAGGGTTCGTGAGATCCATTCCCAACCCATCCATACAGGGTTCGTGAGTTCCATTCCCAACCCATCCATACAGGCTTCTTGATTTCCAATCCCAACCCATGCATACAGGAGTCGTGATTTCCATTTCTAACCCATGCATACAGGGGTCGTGAGTTCCATTCCCATCCCCTGCATACAGGAGTCGTGATTTCCATTCCCAACCCATGCATACATGGTACGTGAGTTACATTCCCAGCCCATGCATACATGGTTCGTGAGTTACATTCCCAACCCATGCATACAGGAGTCGTGATTTCCATTTCCAACCCCTGCATACAGGGTTCATGAGTTCCATTTCCAACCCATGCATACAGGAGTCGTGATTTCCATTCCCACCCCCTGCATACAGGGTTCGTGAGTTCTATTTCCAACCCATGCATACAGGGGACATGAATTCCATTCCCAACCCATGTATAAAGGGGTCGTGGGTTCCATTCCCAACCCATGCATACAGGGTGCGTGAGTTCCATTCCCAACCCATGTATACAGGGGTCGTGAGTTCCATTTCCAACCCATGCATACAGGGGTCGTGGGTTCCATTTCCAACCCATGCATACAGTGGTCGTGGGTTCCATTTCCAACCCATGTACACAACGGTGAGCTTCATTCCCAGCCCCTGCATCTAGGGTTTAATCCAGCGAGATCGTGTGATACATTCCCATCTCATGCATACATGGGTCATGAGTTTCATTCCCAACCCATGCATACAGGGATCGTGAGCTACATTTCCAACCCATGCATACAGGGATCGTGAGTTCCATTCCCAACCAACCATTCCCAACATGCATACGGGTCGTGGTTCATTCCAACCATGATACAGGTCGTGGTTCCATTCCAACCCTGATACAGGGTCTGGTCATTCACATGCATACAGGGGTCGTGAGTTCCATTCCCAACCAATGCATACAGGGGTCGTGAGTTCCATTCCCAACCCATGATACAGGGGTTGGTTCCATTATGCATACAGGGTCGTGGTTCCATTCCCACCTGCATACAGGGGTCGTGTGTTCCATTCCCATCCCCTGCATACAGGGGTCGTGTGTTCCATTCCCATCCCCTGCATACAGGGGTCGTGTGTTCCATTCCCATCCCATGCATACAGGGGTCGTGTGTTCCATTCCCAACCAAATGCATACAGGGGTCGTGTGTTCCATTCCCATCCCCTGCATACAGGGGTCGTGTGTTCCATTCCCATCCCCTGCATACAGGGGTCGTGTGTTCCATTCCCATCCCCTGCATACAGGGGTCGTGTGTTCCATTCCCATCCCCTGCATACAGGGGTCGTGTGTTCCATTCCCATCCCCTGCATACAGGGGTCGTGTGTTCCATTCCCATCCCCTGCATACAGGGGTCGTGTGTTCCATTCCCATCCCCTGCATACAGGAGTCGTGTGTTCCATTCCCATCCCCTGCATACAGGAGTCGTGTGTTCCATTCCCATCCCCTGCATACAGGGATCGTGTGTTCCATTCCCATCCCCTGCATACAGGGATCGTGTGTTCCATTCCCATCCCCTGCATACAGGAGTCGTGTGTTCCATTCCCATCCCCTGCATACAGGAGTCGTGTGTTCCATTCCCATCCCCTGCATACAGGGATCGTGTGTTCCATTCCCATCCCCTGCATACAGGGGTCGTGTGTTCCATTCCCATCCCCTGCATGTAACAGTGAAACTATTCCAGTCAATTTACGGTATATTATATGTATGGAACCTGTTTCCCTTAGAACAAAGTATTATGACTTTCAGACCTAATACCTGGCACATGTATGCAGTATACAATCGGTCTGTGGTCACCGCAACACTCTACTGAACGAACCAGTGCAGATCAAGACGGATAACGTTTAAAATGAAAGAATGGTGGTCCTGGTAGTGCTTGAACTATTGAGTGTAGAAGTGTGATGGGCGACCACTAGACAATATTATACAGTCGAACTACGTTGCCTCGAACTCGGTTGGCTCGAACACCACCGTTCATGTCGTCTGTTCCCGGCGATAATCTCTATATAATGCAGATTGTACTATCAGATCACTGGTCCCATGAAATCAAATAGTACTTAAATTAACACCTTTGTGTCGAACACAATTGGCCGAGTGTCCAGGTCCGCGTGTCACACAATCGGTAATTTAAACGTCGTGAGAATGACAATTACTAGTCTATTGCGACTGGGTTTGTCTGTGTGTATTTACGTTTATTTATCATCGCTACCGGTTGCCCATATGAGCGACGCCTCCTGAAGATATTAGTAATTTTAGATTTTGGAGGATAGTGCAATGATACAGACAGAGACCCATTCCAGAATCTCCTCTGGTTCTTTTATGTGCACAGTGTAAAGCACCGACACGAGACCTCGGTTTAACGTCCCATCTGAAAGACTGTTAATTTTATTAGGGTCAGACGGGGGATCGCAGGTTGGGATCGAACCTGCGATCCCTGGATTACCAGTCCAGCGTGTTACCACTGGGCTATAGATCCGTCTGTAGATATATAAGTTTGAACACCCACGTATTTATATATTAAACAGCTACGTGTCATATATTGCTCAATCGTTTCATTAATTACAATCAAACGATTAAATGTGTTAACCAGTCTCATTAAATTGATCATTTGAGTAACGGCACAAAGCCAATTTGTATCTGATTCTATACATTTCTCGGCGATTAGCAGCAGCAGCAGCAGCAGCAGCAGCAGCAGCAGCAGCAGCAGCAGCAGCACAAACACAAAGAAATAATGAATGAGGATTAATAATGATGACCAATGGTCACCAATTAATTGTTATTAAAGATTGATTGCTGCAGTAGCCATTATTGACTAATTTTAAAAGTAAGTTTGTGGATTATTGTATTTTAAACCTAATATAATATAATTGTTCCTGAAAAATTAATTGCAATCAAGATATTACATTTAAACATTATACTGTGGCGAATCGTGTTTTAACTGTGGCGAATCGTGATTGTGGCGAATCGAGATAATACCGGTGGGCTACGGTGAATGTACGGAGTTTTATATAATCTCACCGTATCCGGTATGCAATCGAGGCTTCAATTGATGGCGGAAGCGACGATTCAGTACCTGTAAAATTTGAAATATTTTCCAATTTGGATTTTTGGGGGATAGTGCAATGATACAGCGTGAGACCCATTACAGTGTCTCCTCTGGTTCTTTTACGTGCACGGTGTACAGCACCGACACGAGACCTTGGTTTAACGTCCCATCTGAAAGACTGTTAATTTTATTAGGGTCAGCGATCCCTGGATTACCAGTCCAGCGTTTTACCACTGGGCTACATATCAGTCTGCAGGGTTTCAATCACGGCGGCTTTTTTATCCATAGTTTAAATTGGTATTTAACGTAATTATGTATAGAACAAACATATTACACACTTATTGAGTTAAAGATGCCAAGCTACGACATTTCATTTGTGTTAAATCACTGTACATGGCATGTATCTACCGGTAACGGACACATTCTATCTTTAGAATGCATACAACTACCTGAGTAGTATGTAGATTAATACAGACGGATCTGTAATCCAGTGGTAACACGCTGGACTGGTAATCCAGGGATCACAGGTTCGACCCCCGTCTGACCCTAATAAAATGAACAGTCTTTCAGATGGGACGTTAAACCGAGGTCTCGTGTCGGTGCTTTACACCGTGCACGTAAAAGAACTAGAGGAGACTCTAGAATGGGTCTCTGTCTGTATCATGCACTATCCTCCAAAATCTAAAATGACTAATCTCTTCATGAGGCGTCGCTCATATGGGCAACCGGTAGCGAAGATAAATAAACAACACAAACAGTAGATTAATTATTTAAACCACCACATAACATATATATAACCAAATAAATATAAGAACTTAAAAATGTTGTCTATTATTATGAAACACATTCGTATAAACATGGATTCTTATCAAACCACGAGAAAAGAACATATTGGATGTATTGCATAAACCAGTATATAACAGTAATTAGCTACCAAAACACAATTTAATTATCAATATTATGGGTCAATCCACATAACTACCCTTGACTCGAACCTCCCATGAATCGAACCATTACTCACGGACCCGTCGATTTGAGGCAACGAAGTTCGACTGTAGTCCAGTCAGTAGTTAACAGTACTAGCTAGATTGCCAAGTGTAACGAATGACCACTAGACAATATTATAATCCAGTGGTTACCAGTACTAGCTAGATTGTACAAGTGTGATGAGCGACAAGGGTCTCTTGATGGCCTGTGGTCAGCCGCGATCTGCGGACATTATGCATTACATCATGTGTTATGGAAACTACATTAAACCATGGATCGGAGGTTAAAAAACGACGTTTCTCCAATCTCAGTCAGTCTCAAGCTTCTGATTGGTTCTTTTCTCCAATCTCAATATCAGTCTTCTGATTGGTTCAGAGTGTAAATCTAAAAATACCTACCAATGCAATTAATTGAACTCGAGATCTGAGAATTGGTGTTTATAAGATCGGGCTCATGGTTGAGTTAATGGATGATTATTTTGTTTCTGTATACTACTATTATCAGTATGTACATACAATATTCATGTCTTTATTGATCTCATGTATGCTAATATACGAGCTTAATTATTATTCATTATAATGTATTTAAACAATACAGGCGCGTAACCCCTTTAAGATCCGGGATTGCAGACTGTCATAGGAAATGAAAGGATACAAATAGCCCAAAGATGCAATGAAACACTGACATACTCTTGGCCGAACTTATCTGGGATAATTTAGATGAAAGATGACACAAGCACAACATGGACTTTCTCCCTCTTACCTGTCAAACCTAATCCTACCCAGCCAAGTTGGCCATATGGGTGTCGATCACTTTCAACTATACCCGCAATTCACTGCTATGTACCAATATCCTTGAACCCCCCTCTGGGGGTATTATAACTGATAGAATTACAGGATTTGTTGTGGCTTATACTGGACGATGGGAGTCCTATGATAGAGATACAGGGTGTGTGGTGCCATATACTAGATGAGTGGGAGCTAGGATAGAGATACAGGGTGTGTTGTGCCATATACTAGATGACGGGGGTCCTAGGATAGAGATACAGGGTGTGTTGTGCCATATACTAGATGATGGGGTCCTAGGATAGAGATACAGGGTGTGTGGTGCCATATACTGGGTGATGGGGTCCTAGGATAGAGATACAGGGTGCACTCGCCCTCACTGCAAGGGGTTTGTTTGATTTCTTATTGTTATTCCAACTACTGTATTATCTTTAGTAATGAAGTTTGATAGTAGTTCCATGGATATAATGAAGAGAGAAGATGATAATGGACATCCTTGTCGTACACCTCTTTCAATTGGAAAAGCTTCAGACATATTACCATTGCTACTGATAACACAAGTTGACAGATTGTAGGACAAGCGAACCCAATTAGTCAAAGATTCTCCAAAAAATGTAGGTGATTTAAACACTTGAATATGAACTCACGGTCAATACTGTCAAGTGCGTGTTGGTAATCCGAGAATAGCAGACAAGGGAGATTATTTTCCTCAGGATATTAAATAATTTCAAATATCAGTCGAACAGTTTCGCCTATATAGCGACCTTTCATGAAACCAGTTTGTTCATGACTTTGAATATTTGAAATAGTTTTAGTTGCTATTTTATAATCTACATCCAATTGCGCATTTCAAATTTCTGCTTATTACATTTCTATCTGTGAAAAATATCTCGCTTGTGAAAAATATCTCGCTCCTAAAATTCATCATTTTCATCAAATGTACAGTAGTAATAATTGCTGTTGTTGTTGTTGTTGTTTAGTTGCGGTTTATGTTGCACCGGAATTGAACAGGACAGATAATATGATGTTTCTAATTTCATTTAGTTGAACACAAAACTACGAGTCACGGAATAAATATTTACAATAGCTATAGATGCGGCGATAACTACATCTCAGACAAATACATAACAAACTAATTATGATGACTCTCGGCAAGCCTTCCCGTAATTAATACTATTTGTTTCTGAAAGAATGACGAACAATACTACATTTAATGTATTACAATGTCATAGAAAGAACTCATAATATGCTGGTCCAATCACAGGGATTCGGCACGTTTGGGGGTACTAGTATATATATTTAAGTACATGGATTCTACTCTGTGGGATGTCAGATTTCGCATCGATCAGTAAAATGGCCCTATCTGAAACAATGTTGAACAAATCTGTCCAAATATAACGCCTATCCCGAGTCTTTATATTGTTCTTCAAATAAAACACAACTTTAAGCTGCATGCATGTATACTTTGCAAACATGTCCGTAGAATAATTTTAAGTTTTAACACTTGTATTTCATGTGTGTGTTCCATTTTGTAAATACAATTATACACTGAACGGATTTCGAGGTAGGATAGTTATAAGTTGATTAGATAGAAAATCACTGGGTTTTTTGGTTTTTTTTTAAAAATCGGTTCGGTGTATACGAGATCATGATATTATATTCATGTTGGACATGTGATTAACTGTTAATGACAGTTAACTCAATAATACGAGTGGAAACGTAAACATTATTCAATTTAATTTTGAATAAAATGAATAATGTTGTGTTTATATTGATAATAATTATATACGAATGTTTTTGTACATGTGCAAGTCGACACCAAGTCGCTTACAACAAATTAAACTATTATTCATTGAAACTTTGTTCATATTCTTTATCGTATTAATGTTTTATTGTGACAGTTCTTGTCCGTGGGGTACGATTTGAGGGGACTTTAATTCTCTACCAGAATTAGATAGTTTCACTACTTGACCTGGAATACTTGATAAAAATGTTAACAGGGCATGTAAACATATGAACAAAATCGTCAACGAGAATTCTGTTTAGTGGATACATCCTTCTACTGACTTGTGTGTGTTTTACGTTTATTTATCGTCGCTACCGGTTACCCATATGAGCGACGCCTCCCGAAGAGATTAGTCATTTTAGATGTTTGGAGGATAGTGCAATGATACAGAGAGAGAGACCCATTCCAGAGTCTCCTCTGGTTCTTTTACGTGCACGGTGTAAAGCACCGACACGAGACCTCGTTTTAACGTCCCATCTGAAAGACTGTCAAGTTTATTAGGGTCAGACGGGGGATCGAACCTGCGATCCCTGGATTACCAGTCCAGCGTGTTAACCACTTGACTACTGATCCGTCTGTATTCTACTGACATATAGCGACATTTGTTTGGATTCTTGGAACTTGTAATCACATGTGCATATTTGAAATGCACTACAGCAACAATTGACATTTTATTTACAACAGAACTGGGCAATGCCAAATCGTTTCGTTGGGTATCAATGCTTTGTGAACTTTATATGCTTTTTACAATTGATGACAAATATTGAAACCCAATATCTCCGAGTGTAGCAAATTAGTAGATTTTGATGTGAGTTGTTTTTGTCATTTCGTCACGATATGTCTCTGTCCGTTTTTATTTTGCTTAATCCGTCTGGCGTGCACTGTAAGTAAATACAACTTATTGGTTAGGCAACTAGTGTCTACTGTTTAATCTCAGTCCCTATATTCAGTGTAACAACTTAGTATATTTAGATGTTGAGGTGATTTGATCTGTACCCAACCTGATTCAGTTGTGAAAATCAACGCTTCATTGAATTTGACTGTGCTGGATACATACTGGATTGCATTAACAATGTTGGTGTTCGTAAACAGGTCTTAACCACAGATATATTGTTTTTTCATCTAACATTGTACACTGATGAAGATGAGCATTGGTTTTGCGGATTAGTACAACATAATTACAGATACTTTTCTGTGCATATCGTGTTTGCAAATTAACTCATACCCCATGCATACTGTTATGAGATTCAGCAAGGGCATTTTAAACCACAGTTCTGAGCAGAGTCTCATTATTGTAGAACCTTTATCCAGAGCAAATGGTAAGCCGCAGATCTGTTTGTTTGTATTGGTGGTTTAACGTTGCACCAACAGATTATGTCATATGGCGACTCTACAATTATTATTGGTGGAGATAGACCCCGGATGCCCCTCCGAGTAGTATTTCAGGCACGGATATAACAACCGACCGACCTACAGCAAACCAAGTGGGGTTCGAACCTCCAGCGGTGAGGGGCAAGTGATTGAAAGTCAACGACCCTCGATAGTATAAAGGAATTGTATTGTGAATACGCAAGGTATCTCCAAGTAATGGTGATGTTCCTTAAAGATGGATTTCTCAAAGACACGGACATGTCACTATGGCAAACAAAAAAGAAAGCTTATTGTGACAAATGCTGGGAATTTTATTATTATAAACTTTATTTATTTAAACAACGATTGCGAAGCAAGTTTTAACAACTTATATTAATCACTCTCGTTGGCGCGGATGAAAGCGTATATGTGGGAGGAAACCGGAGTACCCGGAGAAAACCCACCTGTCCGATCTGGCGACCATCGTACCATCTCACACATTTATACAGGTAATCTTGATGAAGAGTCGAACCAAAATCACATAAGGGAAACAAACTGAAGCCAGGGACTTTTAAAAGGCCAATAACGAAAGGGGTCAGCACGACCCAACATTAAACGTATTATTAAGATAAGCTTCTGCGAGCATATTGGGAACATGATTTATTGCAGAAATCGGGGGCAATTGAAACATATATAGACGAGAGTTGGTACCGGTGGAGAGTGGTACCACGGGGCTATATAAAAAGTAAAGTGTTTGTTTATTACAGTGTCACCCCTATTTAAAGGGCCAGCCATTTCTGACTTATGGGACACCTCTTTTTATGAACATCATTACTTCCCGAATCCTATGCTTGTATGCTGGGCGCCAGGCTGGTAATCGGTAACCATTATTTAACTAGCTGGCGGCTTACAAACCGGCCATATCAGAACGAATCCCTGACGAGGATCGAACCGTCGACCCCCGCTCCGTAAGCGGACGTCTTAACCTCTAGGCCACGGAGAAGTGTATATATGTAACCCAGCCGGTTAGGAACGGAGATTATTCTGTCTGGCTGCGTTTGTCTTGTGCTTGTAAAACAACAAATAAATTGCCTATGTAATACATAATAAAAACATACGGTCTGTTCAATTATATTTCCAATCTTTCATTTCTTCTGATACCACATCCACTGTGAAGAGGTATTCAAATCAGCCTGAAACACACCAAGAACATTTCACATTTTAAGTTTGAAATAGTCAGTGCTCACCTGTGAATAACGTCAATGTGTTTACCCACTGTATTCCTCCGCCAAATAATACTGTATACCAACCTTCAGTTTGCAATGGCCTGAATCCTTATACCACATCTTCTCTACACATCAACTAGTCTGAAGTCTTCTCAATCACATGATTTCTCAAAAAACGCAAAAACTATACACTGCCTGTCATGAAAATGCATTTTTACCAAAAAGAAAAAAATTATTGAAAAAAATTACTATATTAGTTATTGGGACTACATTCTACCGCGGATGCACTTCTGCCTATTTACGTATATACAACCTTGTGTGTATGCACAGGATAACTACACCATGTTATTTTACAGACGGATCTGTAGTCCAGTGGTAACACGCTTGACTGGTAATCCAGGGATCGCAGGTTCGATCCCCCGTCTGACCCTAATAAAATTAACAGTCGTTCAGATGGGACGTTAAACCGAGGTCTCGTGTCGGTGCTTTACACTGTGCACGTAAAAGAACCAGAGGAGACTCTGGAATGTGTCTCTGTCTGTATCCTTGCACTATCCCCCACACATCTAAAATGATTAATCTCTTCAGGAGGAGTCGCTCATATGGGCAACCGGTAGCGACGATAAATAAACGTAAAACACACACACACACATGTTATTGATGATTTGTGATGGATATATAGAGGGTTGTCCATGCGCGGAAGTGTCCGCCTCTGTGGTCGAGTGGTTACGGTCGCTGACTTGTATACCACTGTAACCTCTCATCACTGATGTTCACGGGTTCGAGCCCGGCTCAGACCGTGTCAGTTTCTTACGGAAATTGGTGTACCGAGTACTGGTTAGCCGCTGGAGCCTGCCCAGGAAATGTGTTGTTTATTAGGTAAACTGTCAGTAGCTCAAATGGGCAATTGGTGGCGACGTTATATAAACTTAAATTAAAAAATATATATAAAAAAGTGGTTCGATTTTGCGAGAAATCGACCATAGCCTGTGTTCATGGTTGTCAGAAAAGTGTTGCATTGCCACTGTAAAATAAAGCATTTAGTTTATACAAACTTATTTTAGCTCGATTGCGAAACAAGTTCTTTCAACTTATATTAATCACTCTCGATACCTCATTCCTGATGGAATCCATCGCCATGAAAGAGAGAGAAGAGGCAATGTGGAATTTAAATGCCTTGCCTAAGGGCACAATCGTAACGGCTCCAGCGGGGCTCGAACTCCGAGCCTTTCGCACATGAAGCGAACTAAAGCATTTGTTCTTGTGCCAAATACCAGCATAGTGCGTTGCATCTCTCCGAGTGCTATCCTCTATGTTTGTTTTCATTTAGATTGCTACTCATCATATTTGGGACAATAGTTAATCATTTATTAAGAAAGAAGCGAGGTGAAATTGCATTTAAATAATATAGTTGTTTATATCAAATTAATTATTTATTGTGGGCCAATAACTAGTTCATCTTGTTCTCGTTCCGCTTTAACCGAATCCGGAAAGAAAACAAGCATTTTGGATCCGCCTCCGTGGTCGAGTGGTTACGGTCGCTGACTTTTATACCACTGTAACCTATCATCACTGATGGTCACGGGTTCGAGCCTCGCTCAGACCGTGCCTCTTTATATGAAAAAGTTGGCAGTTTCTTACAGAGGTTGGTGCACCAAGTACTGGTTAACCTCTGTCCAGGAACTGTGTTGTTAGGTAATTAGCCCGTCGCTTACATGGGTAACCGTAGTGACGTTAAATAAACTTAAATAAAAGAGAAAAAGAAAGAAAAGCGATTTACTGATATGAGGTAGAGCCGCAATAGAAGGAATCCGGGCGCACTCCACCTATAGATAACATTTGCATTCATAAATTATATGAATAACCACAGGAACTTGAAATTGTATCCATAAGCCACCAAAGGTCTCGTACCTCTATCATAGGACACCCCCTCTACTAACAAAAAAAAAAGATCTTTTTTTAATAGAGGGGTGTCCTAGGATATAGGTACGAGACCTTTGGTGGCTTATGGGTAAAATTTCAAGTTCCTGTGGAATAACTTAATATTTATTTCGCGCTTTATCGGATTTTGCACACGCCACTGATATTCAAATTTCTATATAAAGCTGACAACGCCTAGGTTGTCATATTCGTGTTTTATCCATTAAAGCAAGTACAACAACATCTATAAACATCATGCCTAAGTGCCCGACCTGTAACAAGGAGGTGTATTTTGGTAAGTTATATTTTTGTATTCATTTATGTTATATATTTATTATTATAAATGTTGCTTACTGTATGTATGTATGCATGCATGTATGTATGTAATGCTAGCCGGTTTGATCAATATTATCAGTTATTTATGTTGCACTATGAGTAATACACTGTCGGTCACGTGTACGATGAAATTGTAACATGTGTGTGTGTGTTTTACGTTTATTTATCGTCGCTACCGATTGCCAATATGAGCGACACCTCCTGTAGAGATTAGTCATTTTAGAGTTTTGGAGGATAGT
Source organism: Archivesica marissinica (assembly GCA_014843695.1). Taxonomy (NCBI): domain Eukaryota; kingdom Metazoa; phylum Mollusca; class Bivalvia; order Venerida; family Vesicomyidae; genus Archivesica; species Archivesica marissinica. The sequence continues at coordinate 55,749,495 of CM026393.1, read as the reverse complement.
TCAATGATACAGACAGAGACCCATTCCAGAATCTCCTCTGATTCTTTTACGTGCACGGTGTAAAGCACCGACACGAGACCTCGGTTTAAAGTCCCACCTGAAATACTTAATTTTATTACGGTCAGACGAGGGATCGAAACTGCGATCCCTGGATTACCAGTCCAGCGTGTTACCACTGGACTACAGATCCGTCTGTAACATGTGTGCTGCTACAGTACATCTATAAGGGAACACAAACGATCGAATTAACAAATTGTTAGTGAGAGCATTCTAAAGATTGCGTAACAGTGTTTAGTTTATACAAATTTATTTTAGCTCGATTGCGAAACAAGTTATTTCAACTTATATAAATCACTCTCGATACCTCATTCCTGATGGAATCCATCGCCACGAGGGAGAGAGAAGAGGCAACGTGGAATTTAAATGCCTTGCCTAAGGGCACAACCGTAACGGCTCCAGTGGGGCTCGAACAGTGGTACTGTCGACACTGTTTATATATTTAGTTCTCATGTAATACAATGATGTTAATTGATGTATCTACACTCGCCCACATTTTTCGCAGGAGGCGAGGGTAAATAAGCTCAGTCATCATGATTTATCTTTAGAAAACAATTAAACACTAACATTGAATCAATAACAGTGTTGTGGTATATACACACTTTCCAAAGTGAAACTAGGATTTCATATAACGGTGGTCATCCACTCTCCTGAATTGGTGGTATGTCATTGGAGTCAATACTAAACGCGTGATGCTGTCGCTTAGAGGTTATTTAATTAAGATTAGTCTAAAAATAGATATCCATTGGCACGCATGTGAGATATAACGGTAAATCTGTATCAGAAATCGTGTTATTCGGGATACATGCGTTGTATTACGCTTGTATGTTGACCCTATTTACATTATTCTGTTATGTCAACAAACGTCGTGTACGAATTAGCTGAACTACTCACGATTTTGAGGCAAATATTTCGGTAAAACTATAGTAAATATAATAGATGTTTGCGTTTTCATCGATATAATGTCGCTTTAAGTTCATTATATACTTGCTACAATACATTAATCGAACTGCCGATACTTGGTGAATAGTCCATTAACATCTTTGCCATAATTTAGGGACTCATTAATAACTTTAAAAGTTGTAAGAACTTGTTTCGCAACCGAGCTAAAATAAATGTTATGTAATCACGACATCTATATGATGTTATTTATAACGATTTAACATGTACGTGACTTATAGATCCGTTGGGTTAATGCTATTTAACATGTACGTGACTTATAGATCCGTTGGGTTAATGCTATTTAACATGTACGTGACTTATAGATCCGTTGGGTTAATGCTATTTAACATGTACGTGACTTATAGATCCGTTGGGTTAATGCTATTTAACATGTACGTGACTTATAGATCCGTTGGGTTAATGCTATTTAACATGTACGTGACTTATAGATCCGTTGGGTTAATGCTATTTAACATGTACGTGACTTATAGATCCGTTGGGTTAATGCTATTTAACATGCACGTGACTTATAGATCCGTTGGGTTAATGCTATTTAACATGTACGTGACTTATAGATCCGTTGGGTTAATGCTATTTAACATGTACGTGACTTATAGATCCGTTGGGTTAATGCTATTTAACATGCACGTGACTTATAGATCCGTTGGGTTAATGTTATTTAACATTATTTAACATGCACGTGACTTATAGATCCGTTGGGTTAATGCTATTTAACATGTACGTGACTTATAGATCCGTTGGGTTAATGCTATTTAACATGTACGTGACTTATAGATCCGTTGGGTTAATGCTATTTAACATGCACGTGACTTATAGATCCGTTGGGTTAATGCTATTTAACATGTACGTGACTTATAGATCCGTTGGGTTAATGCTATTTAACATGTACGTGACTTATAGATCCGTTGGGTTAATGCTATTTAACATGTACGTGACTTATATATCCGTTGGGTTAATGCTATTTAACATGCACGTGACTTATAGATCCGTTGGGTTAATGCTATTTAACATGTACGTGACTTATAGATCCGTTGGGTTAATGCTATTTAACATGTACGTGACTTATAGATCCGTTGGGTTAATGCTATTTAACATGCACGTGACTTATAGATCCGTTGGGTTAATGCTATTTAACATGCACGTGACTTATAGATCCGTTGGGTTAATGTTATTTAACATTATTTAACATGCACGTGACTTATAGATCCGTTGGGTTAATGGTATTTAACATTATTTAACATGCACGTGACTTATAGATCCGTTGGGTTAATGCTATTTAACAGGCAAGTGACTTATAGATCCGTTGGGTTAATGCTATTTAACATGCACGTGACTTATAGATCCGTTGGGTTAATGCTATTTAACATGCAAGTGACTTATAGATCCGTTGGGTTAATGTTATTTAACAGTATTTAACATGCACGTGACTTATAGATCCATTGGGTTAATGCTATTTAACAGGCAAGTGACTTATAGATCCGTTGGGTTAATGTTATTTAACATTATTTAACATGCACGTGACTTATAGATCCGTTGGGTTAATGGTATTTAACATGCACGTGACTTATAGATCCGTTGGGTTAATGTTATTTAACATGCACGTGACTTATAAATCCGTTGGGTTAATGTTATTTAACATGCACGTGACTTATAGATCCGTTGGGTTAATGCTATTTAACGTGCAAGTGACTTATAGATCCGTTGGGTTACTGTTATTTAACATTATTTAACATGCAAGTGACTTATAGATCCGTTGGGTTAATGGTATTTAACATGCAAGTGACCTATAGATCCGTTGGGTTAATGTTATTTAACATGTACGTGACTTATAGATCCGTTGGCTTAATGTTATTTAACATGTACGTGACTTATAGATCCGTTGGGTTAATGTTATTTAACATGCTCGTGACTTATAGATCCGTTGGGTTAATGGTATTTAACATGCACGTGACTTATAGATCCGTTGGGTTACTGTTATTTAACATGCAAGTGACTTATAGATCCGTTGGGTTAATGTTATTTAACATGCACGTGACCTATATATCCGTTGGGTTAATGTTATTTAACATGTACGTGACTTATAAATCCGTTGGGTTAATGTTATTTAACATGTACGTGACTTATAGATCCGTTGGCTTAATGTTATTTAACATGTACGTGACTTATAGATCCGTTGGGTTAATGTTATTTAACATGCACGTGACTTATAGATCCGTTGGGTTAATGTTATTTAACATGTACGTGACTTATACATCCGTTGGGTTAATGTTATTTAACATGCACGTGACTTATAGATCCGTTGGGTTAATGTTATTTAACATGTACGTGACTTATACATCCGTTGGGTTAATGTTATTTAACATGCACGTGACTTATAGATCCGTTGGGTTAATGCTATTTAACATGCACGTGACTTATAGATCCGTTGGGTTAATGTTATTTAACATGCACGTGACTTATAGATCCGTTGGGTTAATGCTATTTAACATGCACGTGACTTATAGATCCGTTGGGTTAATGTTATTATTTTATTTATTTTTTTAATAATATTTTATTGCATTTTTTTCATACAATACATTACATATATACATACAATACTAAGAACAAATCAGAGATTAATATGTAATTATATGATTGCAGTATACGATACATTTGTTTTGTCAAGGGGGAAAAAGCAAATGGGTTGGGCTACAAGTTATAACAACATTATTTACAGCCCTCCCCGTAAATATAGATCCGTTGGGTCGAGTGCTAAATGTGTATGTATGTTTTCATTGTAGCTACGTAAAAGCACACTGTCATATATATAAAATATTTACATGCCTACTTACTTATTTACTTACAATTATTTACGGTATAATTGATCTGGTTCATTGATTCATGTACACATTCTATTCTATATTCGGAATGTCTTATTGTTGATGTAAAATAAGTGGAAATTGAAATCAATCCCAGACTTAGGTCGTATGGCGACTCTTCAGATGTTAATAGCGGATGACAGATCACCCCAGCAGTATATCAGGGTACAGATAGGCAGGCACCTACGTTACCGGTAGAACCACCGACTTTCCGCAAGTAATCCGGATAGCTTCCTCACATGAAGTAATTCGACCACACCTAGTGGGATTCGAACCCGCATGGGTGGGATTTGAACCTGCAAGGGTGGGATTCGAACCTGCAAGGGTGGGATTCGAACCTGCAAGGGTGGGATTCGAACCTGCAAGGGTGGGATTCGAACCGGCAGGGGTGGGAATCAAACCGGCAAGGGTGGGAATCGAACCTGCAAGGGTGGGATTCGAACCAGCAGGGGTGGGATTCGAACCTGCAAGGGTGAGCGGCAAGTAATATGAAGTCAAAGCATTAATCACTCGACCACGGAGGGAAGCACTCAAAACCATGAAGCAAATTATGACAAAATAGTTTTATAGTATCCGCGCAGGAAATTATATTTCAAATCGACACATTATTTACATTCTTGATTTAAGATGTTTACACTCGTGTTTACTGTCGCCATTGAAAGCGCATTAAACAAGATAAAAGAGGGTGTGTGTATAGCTCATTCTTAATCTCCCTCCGTCGAGTGATACGATCGCTGAACACCGGCCTGCTATTTGAATGGAATCGCGGCTAGGTTTGCACAGCAACACTTAAAGGTCTTCGTTGTTAGATATTCAAGAACAAGTTATAATGGCTGGTAAACACATTGCGTGAGGCAGTTATAGAGATGATGATGATGATGATTGATACTGATGATGATGATTGATGATGATAATTGGTGATGATGATGGTGATGATGATGATGATGGTGGTGATGATGATGATTGATGATGATAATTGGTGATGATGATGATGATGATGATGATGATGATGATGATGATGATGATGATGATGATGATGATGGTTTTAGAATGTCCTCCCCAACCAACAATCGGATCAAATAATAAAATAAAAAATAAATTGAGAGGACGAAAACCTTGTGAAAGGCTCGAACTCATGCACATGGAGGATCGTCCAGATATCCTACAAAAAGCACTACCACATCAGCTGTTCCGGTTCATGGAATAATCAATAATCATTTGCAGTAATAACTGTCATTTACACAAACTATAAAGTGGTTAATTAAAAGTAAAATACTGTAATAAAACTGTTGTTTGTTTGTTGTATGTTCGGTTATACCAACACCACCCACTGCTTGTGGATTTCATTTAAACACTCATGCTTACGTGTGTTTACCTCACCATCGAGGAGTGTATTTGCATAACATTTATTACTCAAATTATTTCGGAAGTGTGTGTGTGTATTAGCAATGCTATTTATACGAGAAGACTAGTACATTTTTGTTGCTATTTGCGATGTAATGTCGCTTCAATAAAATCACTTATGTGTGTGATTTATGTTCATTTATCGTCGCTACCGGTTGCCCATTATAACTTTAAAGTATTAACAGAATTTGCCAACTCTGTCAATTAAATGATATAGAATGTGAGTATCATTATTTACTGATAGCGAGATTAGATATATAGATAGCTAGCCAGCTAGATTGTGTGATTCACGTTTATTTATCGTCGCTACCGGTTGCCCATATGAGCGACGCCTCCTGAAGAGATTAGTCATTTTAGATTTTGGAGGATAGTGTAATGATACAGATAGAGACCCATTCCACACTCTCCTCTGGTCCTTTTACGTGCACGGTGTAAAGCACCGACACTAGACATCGGTTTAAAGTCACATCTAAAAAGACCCTTAATTTTATTAGGGGGGATCGAACCTGCGATCCCCGTATTACCAGTCCAACGTGTTGACCACTGGACTACAGATCCGTCTGTGATCACTTGTTATTTCTTTAAAGCCCCACTATGTGCTTACTTAGAATGTGCTGCACACCAAGATATTGTAAGAAGCGGATGATTAAATATCATGAATATTTTCTTATAAAAATTATATTCATTTTTTCAATAATAAATTATTACGGTAAAAGGGTAAAATTTGGGAAATATGCGCACACACGAACCCGATTTTGTGAAATTATACCATTTGTAAGTTACCTCCCCTTATTGTTATATTTGAACAAAAACATCAATAACTTTGCAAACGGTTGTTTACTAATGTTAGCACTAGGATAAATATACATATGATTTATAGTAATATGACACTCTGGAATGGGTCTCTGTCTGTATCATTGCACTGTCCTCCAAAAATCTAAAACGACTAATCTCTTCAGGAGGCGTCGCTCATATGGGCAATCGGTAGCGACGATAAATAAACGTAAAGCACACACAATATATTAATACAGACGGATCTGTAGTCCGGTGGTTAACACGCTGGACTGGTAATCCATGGATCGTAGGTTCGATCCCCCGTCTGACCCTAATAAAATTAACAGTCTTTCAGATGGGACGTTAAACCGAGGTCTCGTGTCAGTGCTTTACACCGTGCACGTAAAAGAACCAGATGAGACTCTGGAATGGGTCTCTCTCTGTGTATCATTGCACTATCCTCCACAATCTAAAATGACCAATCTCTTCAGGAGGCGTCGCTCATATGGACGATAAATAAACGTAAAACACACAAAGTAATATTTTTCCATCAAAAGAAAAAAAAGCATTAAGATACTTTAAACTATTTCTACTACGTACATTTTTTAGTGACCTTTATTAGGCAATCGCGTGTATCTAATGGAAAACTGTGTTCTATAATGAGGCAGTCAGACATAGGCAGAAGCTGTACAGTTTAACATCTTTAATCATATCATTTCACGCAAACTTTAATGCTTACTAATTTATAACATACCTCGAACTAGCCAGTTGCGTTATTTAAGGGTTTATGTCTTCATGGGTGTAGATATGTAGATATTAATCTGAACTAAATACTTTGAACATTATGGGACGCCGTTTTGCTATTTCTTCAGTATTTATGGATATCCATAATTCGATTTATAGGACCTTTCCCCCCAAATGTTTGCCTAAACACTGAGTATTTCAACTAATAAACAAACGTCGTATACACTGTTTGTTGACATAGCAAAATAATGTAGACAGTGTCGACATCCATGTGTAATACAACGAGTGCATTCTTAATTAATAAACACGATTTATGGTACATATTAACGTTATATTTCACATGTGTGCCTATGCATATTTATGTATAGACTAATCTTAGTTAAATTATCTCTAAGTGACAGTATCAAGCGTTTAGTATTGACTCCAGTGACAAACAAACGTCAAACCAGAAGTGTTAAATGAAATCCTACTTTCATTTTTAAAACTGTGTAGACCACAAAAACACTTATTGGTTCAAAATTAGTGTTCGAATATATTAGTAAGAATTTGTAGTAGTAAGGCATTTATATGTGAAAACAAATGCATTTTTATTTCTGCGGTGTAATGTCGCTTTAAGAATATGTTGTAGCTTAGGTTAGATATTAATCATATTACCGTACCAGTACCATTTTCGATGACCGTTGTATATATACCAGATACACCATTCAACTTCGTTTAACCTCCACGAATAAGCCCGCTTATATGATGGCACCCGCTGTGCAATAATAAATATTGTAGTATACATGTATATATTACTGACCCACACAATACACCGCAACGGACCGTCGCCTCTTGCTTTAGGAAGAGATGGTAGGCTCTGGTATACTTTAAGAGGACATTGGAGGCTCTGGTATGCATTAATGTGTGTGTGTGTGTTACGTTTATTTATCGTCGCTACCGGTTGCCCATATGAACGACGCCTCCTGAAGAGATTAGTCATTTAACTCATTTTAGATTGTTGGAGGATAGTACAATGATACAGACAGAGACCCATTCCAGAATATCCCCTGATTCTTTTACGTGCACGTTGTAAAGCACTGACATGAGACCTCGGTTTAATGTCCCATCTGAAAGAATGTTAATTTTATTAGGGTCAGACGGGGGATCGAATCTGCGATCCCTGGACTACCAGTCCAGCGTGTTACCACTGGATTACAGATCCGTCTGTGGTATGCACTAAGAGAGGTTTTTGTGCATGTGGTCTTCAATTGTTGTAGATGAAAATAAAAACTGTTCCTTAGTTTAAACAATATTTATTTCTTTGAATAAACATAGTCAAGTATAAATAATATGCACATACATGTAGGATTGAGGAGAAAGCAACCTGCAAACTACCTAAATCCTTCTTTAGTTTATACAAATTTATTTTAGCTCGATTGCGAAACAAGTTATTTCAACTTATATTAATCACTCTCGATACCTCATTCCTGATGGAATCCATCGCCACGAGGGAGAGAGAAGAGGCAACGTGGAATTTAAATGCCTTGCCTAAGGGCACACTCGTAACGGCTCCAGCGGGGCTCGAATCCTTCTTTAATAATCGAATTTGAAACTGATAGAAGGGCCTATAATAAGCGAGCAAAATAATGCTAATGACTATAAATGCTTTACTACGGTGTTTCGTTAGGGCCATCGTGGTATAATAAAGTATTCAGGAAGGCGATGATACGATGCTGATTACGCGATATATATAATTATATTCTTTATTTATCCTCCAATATTGGAGAGCATAGTATTACAAACATAATTATATGATGACGATTACGCGATTGTATGATGACGATTACGCGAGGATACGATGACGATTACGCGATGATGATTACGCGAGGATACGATGACGATTACGCTAGGATACGATGGCGATTACGCGAGGATACGATGGCGATTACGCGAGGATACGATTACGCTAGGATACGATGACGATTACGCGAGGATACGATGGCGATTACGCGAGGATACGATGGCGATTACGCGAGGATACGATGGCGATTACGCGAGGATACGATTACGCTAGGATACGATGACGATTACGCTAGGATACGATGGCGATTACGCGAGGATACGATGGCGATTACGCGAGGATACGATGGCGATTACGCGAGGATACGATTACGCTAGGATACGATGACGATTACGCTAGGATACGATGGCGATTACGCGAGGATACGATGGCGATTACGCGAGGATACGATTACGCTAGGATACGATGACGATTACGCTAGGATACGATGTCGATTACGCGAGGATACGATGGCGATTACGCGAGGATACGATGGCGATTACGCGAGGATACGATTACGCTAGGATACGATGACGATTACGCTAGGATACGATGGCGATTACGCGAGGATACGATGGCGATTACGCGAGGATACGATTACGCTAGGATACGAAGACGATTACGCTAGGATACGATGTCGATTACGCGAGGATACGATGGCGATTACGCGAGGATACGATGGCGATTACGCGAGGATACGATTACGCTAGGATACGATGACGATTACGCTAGGATACGATGGCGATTACGCGAGGATACGATGGCGATTACGCGAGGATACGATTACGCTAGGATACGATGACGATTACGCGAGGATACGATGACGATTGCGCGAGGATACGATGGCGATTACGCGAGGATACGATGACGATTACGCGAGGATACGATGACGATTGCGCGAGGATACGATGGCGATTACGCGAGGATACGATGACGATTGCGCGAGGATACGATGGCGATTACGCGAGGATACTATGACGATTACGCGAGGATACGATGACGATTACACGAGGATACGATGACGATTACGCGAGGATACGATGACGATTGCGCGAGGATACGATGACGATTACGCGAGGATACGATGGCGATTACGCGAGAATACGATGACGATTACGCGATGATACGATGGCGATTACGCGAGGATACGATGACGATTGCGCGATGATACGATGGCGATTACGCGAGGATACGATTACGCAAGGATACGATGACGATTACGTGATGATACGATGACGATTACGCGAGGATACGGTGACGATTACGCGAGGATACGATGACGATTGCGCGATGATACGATGGCGATGATACGATGACGAATGCACGATGGTATGATGACGATTACGCGATGATATGATAATGATTACGCGAGGATACGATGATGATTACGCGAGGATACGATGATGATTACGCGAGGATACGATGTCGATTAAGCGATAGCACGATGACGATTACGCGAGGATACGATGATCATTACTTGAGGACACGATGTCGATTACGCGAGGATACGATGTCGATTACGCGAGGATACGATGTCGATTACGCGAGGATACGATGTCGATTACGCAATGATACGATGACGATTGCGCGAGGATACGATGACGATTACGCGAAGATACGATGACGATTGCGCGAGGATACGATGACGATTACGCGAAGATACGATGTCGATTACGCGAGGATACGATGACGATTACGCGATGATACGATGACGATTACGCGAGGATACGATGACGATTACGCGAGGACACGATGACGATTACGCGAGGATACGATGTCGATTACGCGAGGATACGATGACGATTACGCGATGATACGATGCCGATTGCGCGATGATACGATGACGATTACGCGAGGATACGATGCCGATTACGCGAGGATACGATGATGATTACGCGAGGATACGATGATGATTACGATGACGATTACGCGATGACACGATGACGATTACGCGATTTACGATGCCGATTGCGCGATGGTACGATGACGATTATGCAATCGTACCATCTTGCCATCGTCACCCTCTGCATCGTACCATCCTTTCATCGAATTTGTGCTATCGTCATCGTACCGTGGTACGATATATATATATTTATTTATTAATAGTATTGTATATATTTTTATTAAAATGCGCGGTGCGTTGATATAATAACATTTTGTTATAGTGAATATAATAACATTTTGTTATAGTGAATATAATAACATTTTGTTATAGTGAATATAATAACATTTTGTTATAGTGAATATAACGTATCTGTGATTGGTCATTTTATTTCAGCTGAGAAGGTAACATCATTAGGGAAAGATTGGCACAAACCTTGTCTGAAATGTGCGAAATGCAGTAAGACATTGACATCGGGGTCACATGCTGAGGTACAGTTATATATCATTATTTCTGATAGAAATTTATATTTAGCCAGATTGCGAAACAAGATTTTATAACATTATATTAATCGCTCTCGAGACCAAAATTACTGATGAAATCTATCTGCACGAGTGAGAGAAAAAGGGAACGTGGATTTAAGTGTCTAGGTCAAGTACACCGTGTCATGGTTCTGATGTGGCTCGAACTCACAACCTTGTGGCTGCAAGGCGGACACGGCATCCAGTACACATCGAAGGCTCCACATTGAAATTACTAAGTTAACCGTCGCCGTTGATAAATTAGTAAGCATAGAGTAATAGATCTAGTGTAAGACAGCAGGTCGTGGGTTCGAATCGTCTCAGGAATACCCAATTGTATGCTGCGATAAAATAACACCCGTGATTGCCTACACACGAGCCCGTAAAAGGTCATTCATACATGCAGAGCTCCGACAACGGAGTTTCCGGTGTGTGTTTTACGTTTATTTATCGTCGCTACCGGTTGCCCATATGAGCGACGCATCCTGAAGATATTAGTCATTTTAGATTTTGGAGGATAGTGCAGTGATACAGATAGAGACCCATTCCAGAGTCTCCTCTGGTTCTTTTACGTGCACGGTGTAAAGCACCGACACGAGACCTCGGTTTAACGTCCCATCTGAATAGGGAGTTTCCGGGACATGCATCATGGATGCTATGTGCTTCGAATCATACTGGGGTGTCGACTTCAATCTAATGTGGAAGCTATCCAGCTGTTGGTGTCGAATTCAATCTAATGTAGAAGCTATCCAGCTGTTGGTGTCGAATTCAATCTAATGTGGAAGCTATCCAGCTGTTGGTGTCGAATTCAATCTAATGTGGAAGCTATCCAGCTGTTGGTGTCGAATTCAATCTAATGTGGAAGCTATCCAGCTGTTGGTGTCGAATTCAATCTAATGTGGAAGCTATCAAGCTGTTGGTGTCGAATTCAATCTAATGTGGAAGCTATCAAGCTGTTGGTGTCGAATTCAATCTAATGTGGAAGCTATCCAGCTGTTGGTGTCGAATTCAATCTAATGTGGAAGCTATCCAGCTGTTGGTGTCGAATTCAATCTAATGTGGAAGCTATCCAGCTGTTGGTGTCGAATTCAATCTAATGTGGAAGCTATCCAGCTGTTGGTGTCGAATTCAATCTAATGTGGAAGCTATCCAGCAGTTGGTGTCGAATTCAATCTAATGAGGAAGCTATCCAGCTGGATTGGTTCGAATTCAATCTAATGTGGAAGCTATCCAGCTGGATTGGTGTCGAATTCAATCTAATGTGGAAGCTATCCAGCTGTTGGTGTCGAATTCAATCTAATGTGGAAGCTATCCAGCTGTTGGTGTCGAATTCAATCTAATGTGGAAGCTATCCAGCTGTTGGTGTCGAATTCAATCTAATGTGGAAGCTATCCAGCTGGATTGGTGTCGAATTCAATCTAATGTGGAAGCTATCCAGCTGTTGGTGTCGAATTCAATCTAATGTGGAAGCTATCCAGCTGTTGGTGTCGAATTCAATCTAATGTGGAAGCTATCCAGCTGTTGGTGTCGAATTCAATCTAATGTGGAAGCTATCCAGCTGGATTGGTTCGAATTCAATCTAATGTGGAAGCTATCCAGCTGGTTGGTGTCGAATTCAATCTAATGTGGAAGCTATCCAGCTGTTGGTGTCGAATTCAATCTAATGTGGAAGCTATCCAGCTGTTGGTGTCGAATTCAATCTAATGTGGAAGCTATCCAGCTGTTGGTGTCGAATTCAATCTAATGAGGAAGCTATCCAGCTGTTGGTGTCGAATTCAATCTAATGTGGAAGCTATCCAGCTGTTGGTGTCGAATTCAATCTAATGTGGAAGCTATCCAGCTGTTGGTGTCGAATTCAATCTAATGTGGAAGCTATCCAGCTGGATTGGTTCGAATTCAATCTAATGTGGAAGCTATCCAGCTGGATTGGTTCGAATTCAATCTAATGTGGAAGCTATCCAGCTGTTGGTGTCGAATTCAATCTAATGTGGAAGCTATCCAGCTGGATTGGTGTCGAATTCAATCTAATGTGGAAGCTATCCAGCTGGATTGGTGTCGAATTCAATCTAATGTGGAAGCTATCCAGCTGTTGGTGTCGAATTCAATCTAATGTGGAAGCTATCCAGCTGGATTGGTGTCGAATTCAATCTAATGTGGAAGTTATCCAGCTGTTGGTGTCGAATTCAATCTAATGTGGAAGCTATCCAGCTGGATTGGTGTCGAATTCAATCTAATGTGGAAGCTATCCAGCTGGATTGGTGTCGAATTCAATCTAATGTGGAAGCTATCCAGCTGTTGGTGTCGAATTCAATCTAATGTGGAAGCTATCCAGCTGGATTGGTGTCGAATTCAATCTAATGTGGAAGTTATCCAGCTGTTGGTGTCGAATTCAATCTAATGTGGAAGCTATCCAGCTGGATTGGTGTCGACTTCAATCTAATGTGGAAGCTATCCAGCTGGATTGGTGTCGAGTTAAATCTAATGTGGAAGCTATCCATCTGGATTGGTGTCGAATTCAATCTAATGTGGAAGCTATCCAGCTGGATTGGTGTCGAATTCAATCTAATGAGGAAGCTATCCAGCTGGATTGGTGTCGAATTCAATCTAATGTGGAAGCTATCCAGCTGGATTTGTGTCGAATTCAATCTAATGTGGAAGCTATCCAGCTGGATTGGTGTCGAATTCAATCTAATGTGGAAGATATCCAGCTGGATTGGTGTCGAATTCAATCTAATGTGGAAGCTATCCAGCTGGATTGGTGTCGAATTCAATCTAATGTGGAAGCTATCCAGCTGGATTGGTGTCGAATTCAATCTAATGTGGAAGCTATCCAGCTGGATTGGTGTCGAATTCAATCTAATGTGGAAGCTATCCAGCTGGATTGGTGTCGAATTCAATCTAATGTGGAAGCTATCCAGCTGGATTGGTGTCGAATTCAATCTAATGTGGAAGGTGTCCAGCTGGATTGGTGTCGAATTCAAATTTAATGTGGAAGCTATCCAGCTGGATTGGTGTCGAATTCAATCTAATGTGGACGCTATCCAGCTAGATTGGTGTCGAATTCAATCTAATGTGGAAGCTATCCAACTGGATTGGTGTCGAATTCAATCTAATGTGGAAGCTATCCAGCTGGATTGGTGTCGAATTCAATCTAATGTGGACTGAAGCTATCCAGCACGGTTTTCCAGTAATATTACTATTTTTCGACAAAAATTACCCATTTTGATAAATGAACTGGTCTAAATGTAATTGTTTGATTAATTGATTAGTCTAAAAAATAGCATGGACTAGTCCATGTCAGTTACTTGAGTGTTGAATAGGTTAATGTGTGTGTTTTACGTTTATTTATCGTCGCTACCGGTTGCCCATATGAGCGACGCCTCTTGAAGAGATTAATAACTTTAGATTTTTGGAGGATAGTGCAATGATACAGACAGATACCCATTCCAGAATCTCCTCCGGTTCTGTTACGTGCACGGTGTAAAGCACCGACACGAGACCTCGGTTTAATGCCCCATCTGAAAGACTGTTCATTTTATTAGGGCCATGCGGGGATCGAACCTGCGATCCCTGGATTACCAGTCCAGATGGGCTAACTGATCAAACACATAGTAGGTACATACTATCGATGACTTCAACAATTTCTCAGGATTAAAATCACATATATCATTTAATTTGCACATCAAAAGAAGTAAAGTAACTGAGAATATCGCTTACTAATGATACACGTGACTGCATGTGTCTCACTAGCCGGGGTTCCAGTCTGTCGATTTTCACGTTTTAACTTCTGGCCAAATGACATGATCAGAAGCTCAATACGGCCTATTTAATAGTATCGGTGTTAAAATATATGTATTGACCAGGCAACATATATCGACGCCTGTTCCCAGGCTAGGGTCTCACTCAATTAGTTTAAACAATATTTATTTCAGGTTTACATGTGTTCAAGAAATGAACATTTGATATAACATTAGATAGGAGAATAATATATTTAACAATGAAAATACGTGACATCTATTCTAGATATATGCTAAACAATTTCAAATTATTATGTGAACCACAAGTGTGTGTTTTACGTTTATTTATCATTATTACCAATATACCATATGAGCGACGCCTCCTGACGAGATTAGTCATTTTAGATATTTGGAGGGTAGTGCAGATACCCATTCCAGAGTCTCCTCTGGTTCTTTTACGTGCACGGTGTAAAGCACCGACACACGACCTTGGGTTAAAGTCCCATCTGAAGGACTGTTAATTTTATTAGGGTCAGACGGGGGATTGAACCTGCGAGTCCAATGTGTTAACCACTGGTCTACAGATCCGTCTGTGTGGACCACAAGTAATTGTGTTAGTGAGTAAATAGGTAAAAATGGTTAACATTTAAATATTTGAAGAAAGTTCAAGAACATGAATGATCAAATCGGAGCACGAGAAGATGAAGAGATTAGTTTAAAGAAAAGTGGTTGAATAGGATCAGTTGTTGTGTCAATAACGACATCATTCACATTGGAATCCACCACGTGCATTAAATAACAAATCACAATACATCTAAGCATTTGTGAAGAAATAAATTGAGAAAACACAAAGTGACACTACTATGTAACATTGCACTGATTGCCCACGGAGATAAATAAACTGCTTAATATAGTTGTATAGGAATTGCCCCGATTGCCGACGAAGATAAATAAAATGCTTAATATAGTTGCATAGGAATTGTCCCGATTGCCGACGAGGATAAATAAAATGCTTCATATAGTTGTATAGGAATTGTCCCGATTGCCGACGGAGATAAATAAAATGCTTCATATAGTTGTATAGGAATTGTCCCGATTGCCGACGAAAATAAATAAAATGTTTAATATAGTTATATAGGAATTGCGCCGATTGCCGACGAAGATAAACAAAATGCTTAATATAGTTATATAGGAGTTGCCCCGATTGCCGACGGAGATAAACAAAATGCTTAATATAGTTATATAGGAGTTACCCCGATTGCCGACGAAGATAAACAAAATGTTTGATATAGTTCTATAGGAGTTGCTCCGATTGCCGACGAAGATATAAATGCTTAATATAGTTGTAGAGGAATTGCCCCGATTGCCGACGGAGATAAATAAAATGCTTCATATAGTTGTATAGGAATTGTCCCGATTGCCGACGAAAATAAATAAAATGTTTAATATAGTTATATAGGAATTGCGTCGATTGCCGACGGAGATAAATAAAATGCTTCATATAGTTCTATAGGCATTGCGCCGATTGCCGACGAAGATAAACATAATGCTTAATATAGTTATATAGGAGTTGCCCCGATTGCCGACGGAGATAAATAAAATGCTTCATATAGTTCTATAGGCATTGCGCCGATTGCCGACGGAGATAAACAAAATGCTTAATATAGTTATATAGGAGTTACCCCGATTGCCGACGAAGATAAACAAAATGCTTAATATAGTTCTATAGGAGTTGCTCCGATTGCCGACGAAGATAAATAAAATGCTTAATATAGTTGTAGAGGAATTGCCCCGATTGCCGACGGAGAAAAATAAAATGCCTCATATAGTTCTATAGGCATTGCGCCGATTGCCGACGGAGATAAACAAAATGCTTAATATAGTTATATAGGAGTTGCCCGATTGCCGACGGAGATAAATAAAATGCTTCATATAGTTCTATAGCCATTGCGCCGATTGTCGACGGAGATAAACAAAATGCTTAATATAGTTATATAGGAGTTACACCGATTGCCGACGAAGATAAACAAAATGCTTAATATAGTTCTATAGGAGTTGCTCCGATTGCCGACGAAAATAAATAAAATGTTTAATATAGTTATATAGAAATTGTGTCGATTGCCGACGGAGATAAATAAAATGCTTAATATAGTTGTATAGGAATTGCCCCGATTGCCGACGGAGATACATAAAATGCTTCATATAGTTGTATAGGCATTGCGCCGATTGCCGTCGAAGATAAACAAAATGCTTAATATAGTTATATAAGAGTTGCCCCGATTGCCGACGGAGATAAATAAAATGCTTCATATAGTTCGATAGACATTGCGCCGATTGCCGACGGAGATAAACAAAATGCTTAATATAATTATATAGGAGTTGCCCCGATTGCCGACGAAGATAAATAAAATGCTTAATATAGTTATATAGGCATTGCGCCGATTGCCGACGAAGATAAATAAAATGCTTAATATAGTTGTAGAGGAATTGACCCGATTGCCGACGAAGATAAATAAAATGCTTAATATAGTTATATAGGCATTGCGCCGATTGCCGACGAAAATAAATAAAATGTTTAATATAGTTATATAGGAATTGTGTCGATTGCCGACGGAGATAAATAAAATGCTTAATATAGTTGTATAGGAATTGCCCCGATTGCCGACGGAGATAAATAAAATGCTTCATATAGTTGTATAGGCATTGCGCCGATTGCCGTCGAAGATAAACAAAATGCTTAATATAGTTATATAGGAGTTGCCCCGATTGACGACGGAGATAAATAAAATGCTTCATATAGTTCGATAGACATTGCGCCGATTGCCGACGGAGATAAACAAAATGCTTAATATAGTTATATAGGAGTTGCCCCGATTGCCGACGAAGATAAATAAAATGCTTAATATAGTTATATAGGCATTGCGCCGATTGCCGACGAAGATAAATAAAATGCTTAATATAGTTCTATAGGAATTGCCCGATTGCCGACGAAGATAAATAAAATGCTAGTTGTATAGAAATTGCCCCGATTGCCGACGAAGATAAATAAAATGCTTAAAATAGTTATATAGGAATTTTCCCGGTTGCCGACGAAGATAAATAAAATGCTTAATATAGTTATATAGGAATTTTTCCGGTTGCCGACGAAGATAAATAAAATGCTTAAAATAGTTCTATAGGAATTGTCCCGATTGCCGACGAAGATAAATAAAATGCTTAAAATAGTTCTATAGGAATTGTCCCGACTGCCGACGAAGATAAACAATCGTATCCAAAAAAAAAGAAAGATAAAAGAAAAGATTAACGCAATATGACAGACATACAACCGATATGGTTATGAAATAGATTTATGAAGCCATCTAGAAACCCAATGCTGTTTCTAATTTGACCATTTACATATTCCAGAATGACGGAAAACCATACTGCCATAGGCCTTGCTATGCGTCTGAGTTTGGACCCAAAGGTTGGTATATATACTGAGTCAAAAAAGAAACGATACCTGGTGTTTATGTGTCTATAATTTCAACATTTATTAAGAAAATTCTTTGAAAATTCATAAGATGATAGTCCAACATGTTTGAAAGAGGAGCACATAACGCATAATGAGCTTCCGAAACAGTCTGCTGCGTGATGACGTAATTCGTCGGACAGGGTTCTCACACAGACGTCAATACCGAGTATGGACACCTTTTGCGTCTCTCACTGCAAGGCACCGCCGTCGCATCGAACGGAAGAGTGTCTGAATCACTTGCTGGTCAATATTTGTCCACTCCTGACGCAAAACATCCCTCAGTTGGCTTAACGTTACCGGCTGACGTCGTCTGACGCGGCGGTCTAACGTATCCCACAAATGTTCTATGGGTGACAAGTCTGGTGACAAAGCAGGCCACGGCAGGGTTTCAATATTGTTCTGCTCCAATAATGTGATGGAAATCCGAGCAGTATGACACCTGGCTTTGTCCTGTTGGAACAGTGTGACGTTTCTGTTGGCGTTAAAGAACGGCACAACAACTGGCGCAAGGATCTCATCACAGTACCACTGGGCGTTTAGGTTCCCGTCCACCACTAACAGTTCAGTGCGACTGCCGAAGGTGATACCGCCCCACGCCATAACGCTTCCGCCCCCGAACAGATCGACCTGACGTACACATGCGTCGGCGTAACGTTCACCGCGTCTGCGATATACCCGCTCTCTGCCATCCGCTTGACGCAAACAGAACCGCGATTCATCGCTAAACATCACCGAATTCCACTGTAACTGAGTCCAGCGAGCATGTTCCGTCGTCCATTCCCGCCGTACGTCACGGTGATGTCGTGTCAGGATGGGCCCAACGAATGGCCGATAGGTTACCATACGGCACGACTGAAATCATGCTGGTTACCATACGGCACGACTTAGATCAT
Organism: Archivesica marissinica; assembly: GCA_014843695.1. Lineage (NCBI taxonomy): Eukaryota > Metazoa > Mollusca > Bivalvia > Venerida > Vesicomyidae > Archivesica > Archivesica marissinica. The sequence continues at coordinate 55,730,332 of CM026393.1, read as the reverse complement.
GCTGGTTGCCATACGGCACGACTTAGATCATGCTGGTTACCATACGGCACGACTTAGATCATGCTGGTTGCCATACGGCACGACTTAGATCATGCTGGTTGCCATACGGCACGACTTAGATCATGCTGGTTACCATACGGCACGACTTAAATCATGCTGGTTGCCATACGACACGACATAAATCATGATGGTTACCATACGACACGACTTAAATCATGATGGTTACCATACGACACGACTTAAATCATGATGGTTACCATACAGCACGACTTAAATCATGATGGTTACCATACGGCACGACATAAATCATGCTGGTTACCATACGACACGACTTAAATCATGATGGTTACCATACGACACGACTTAAATCATGATGGTTACCATACAGCACGACTTAAATCATGCTGGTTACCATACAGCACGACCGACACGACTTAAATCATGCTGGTTACCATACGACACGACTTAAATCATGATGGTTACCATACGACACGACTTAAATCATGCTGGTTACCATACGATACGACTTAAATCATGCTGGTTACCATACGATACGACTTAAATCATGCTGGTTACCATACGGCACGACTTAAATCATGCTGGTTACCATACGATACGACTTAAATCATGCTGGTTACCATACGACACGACTTAAATCATGATGGTTACCATACGACATGACTTAAATCATGCTGGTTACCATACGGCACGACTTAAATCATATGTGTTTCTCCATAGCAACGTGTTCTTAACTGCTGTTTCTCTTTCTCTTTCAGGGTTTGGACATGGTGGCACCGAGAGTCATAAATACTAGCCAATTAGCATGAAATATCACATACTTATATACAGTGTGATGTGAATGAACAAATGGCATATTTTGTATCATAACTAATTGTATAATAAGAAAACCATAACTTGCATTAAAGTCCCATTCCATAAAGTGAATAGTTTGTTTTTATTTGTTAATGGTAATACTGTTATACTGATATAAATTGTGCAATTAAGCGACATTACATCAATGTCAATGTATTAAAGCGACAGATCATCAATTTCAATGATTAAAGCGACATTACATCAATTTCAATGTTTTAAAGCGACATTACATCAATATCAATGTTTTAAAGCGACATTACATCAATGTCAATGTTTTAAAGCGACATTACATCAATGTCAATGTATTAAAGCGACATTACATCAATTTCATTGCTTAAAGCGATATTACATCAAGTTCAATGTTTTAAAGTGACATTACATCAATGTCAATGTTTTAAAGCGACAGTACATCACAAAAAGCAAATAAAATCCATTTTTGTCACGTATGCATGCATTGCTAGTACAAATTCTTCTGAATAATTCGAACACTAACATTGGATCAATAAACAGTGTTTTTTGTGGTATACAACATTTCAAGAGTGAAAGTAGGATTTCATATAGCGGTCATCCACACTCCTGAATTGACGTTTGTTGTCATTGAAGTCAATATTAAATACGCTACTTTCGTTTAGAGATAATTTAACTAAGATTAGTCTACACATAAATATGCAAAGGCACACATGCGAGATATCACGGTAAATATGTACCATAACTCGTGTTATTCAGGATAAACGCTTTGTATTACGCATGTATGATGACCCTATTTTCCATTACTTTTATTATGTCATCAAACCGCGTATACGACGTTTGTTTATTTGTTGAAATACTCAGTTTTTGAGGGGAAATTACACCATATAATAGCAAATTACATTCTGCAAACATTTGCGTTTTCACCGATGTAGTGTCGCTTTAATAAGTCTATTGGAAACAGTCTACATGTATGCTTTTCAATGAAGGATTAAAACGGATATCCGTTTGCCGTACGTAACCGATCGCTACGATGACGTTGTCATAAGCGCCCTGTCACTCGTATATATGTATAGGTCCTCGCTTGATGTTCCCTAGACGTTATTAATCATCTGTTAAACTGATTTAAAGGCCGCAGTTCATGCGATAAAAAAAAGTTGTGCTTCGTTTCCATTTCATAGAAACATTTACTAATGTTGAATTATGTTGAATGGATTTATTAATAATTAAACAATACTTAAAAATTCCTAGTTATATATCCAAAATGGCCGCCAAAATGACGTTTCTCAAGAGTTACCGATATGTCTACATCAACGCAGTTTTCATTAACCCTTTCAATACCACAGACCTCTAAATAGGCTTACAAAAAGTGTAGATCCAGATGAGCCGGCTCGTGACGAGCCGTCTCATCAGGATCTGCACTTTTTGCCAGTGATATGACTATTTTTAGACATAATTACCCATTTTGATAAATGAACTTGTCCAAATGTGATTTTCTGATTCATTTATTGGTTTATGAATATCATGGACCAGTCCATGTGAGTTACTTGGTGTTGAATGGGTTAACTGGCTTAATGTTAATGTTTATTGTAAACATTTGATGACACCACGTGTTCACACTAACTGTTATTGCGTATTCGTTACACCAGACCAGATATGAAATGTTGTTATTTTGACGTTTTTCAAGACAGAATGAAACTGAGTCGCAAAATTACTTCGTAAATACAACGGCATGGTTAATTTAACATTGCTTCTAATGTGGAACGTTTTGATCCCCTATTAGATAGCAAGATTAATGGCCGTGTGCTAGACAACCTGGTGTGCCGTGTGCTAGACAACCCGGTGTATCGTGTGCTAGACAACCCGGTGTGTCGTGTGCTAGACAACCCGGTGTGTCGTGTGCTAGACAACCCGGTATATCATGTGCTAGACGACCCGGTGTGTCGTGTGCTAGACAACCCGGTGTATCGTGTGCTAGACAACCCGGTGTGTCGTGTGCTAGACAACCCGGTGTGTCGTGTGCTAGACAACCCGGTGTGTCGTGTGCTAGACAACCCGGTGTGTCGTGTGCTAGACAACCCGGCGTGTCGTGTGCTAGACAACCCGGCGTGTCGTGTGATAGACAACCCGGCGTGCCGTGTGCTAGACAACCCGGTGTGCCGTGTGCTAGACAACCCGGTGTGCCGTGTGCTAGACAACCCGGTGTGTCGTGTGCTAGACAACCCCGGCGTGTCGTGTGCTAGACAGCCCGGTGTGTCGTGTGCTAGACAAACCGGTGTGCCGTGTGCTAGACAACCCGGTGTGTCGTGTGCTAGACAACCCGGTGTGTCGTGTGCTAGACAACCCGGTGTGCCGTGTGCTAGACAACCCGGTGTGCCGTGTGCTAGACAACCGCGGCGTGTCGTGTGCTAGACAACCCGGTGTGTCGTGTGCTAGACAACCCGGTGTGCCGTGTGCTAGACAACCCGGTGTGAATGGCAAGTTTTAGTAGACTGATAATTGTTGCTACGGTTTGAATATAATGTCCCACTTTCATTAGTGTGATGTGTACGATATACGGAAGTAAACACACAACGGTCCTATAGCTTAATGTTTTTTATCCTTACAAATGTCACTATTTCCCGCCTATTCATGGTGACCACCATTTTGAAAATGACTGACTGATAATAAACCAGATATGCTGGTCATACACATATGTATACTGTATTGCAAAAATGTATGTGCACACATGTATGATTTATCGTTTTTACGGAATATAACACCAAGATCGCCCCTCTAGTAACTTAGAATACCACTTCAAAACACACATGTAAGCTACATGTACAGTGATAAACTCTGTCTCTCTGGTAAAATACGGTACCAATCTTCGCCTTGTCTACACATTCACTTAGTCGTTGGTAACGTAAAATACGGCACCATATCTAGTCTACTTTACATTCACTTGATCCCTATTTTATGTTTCGGAATCAGCATGGATATATTATCGTGCTGTGATGTTCTCGATTGAGACACGATTTTCTTGATTTGTTCATAACAGACAAACATTATAATGTTCCATGATCCGAATCGAATAAATGAAGGCACAAACCTGAAATGATACACGTAACAGTTGGTATTATACGTACAATATAATATCGCTGGCATTATCTGTGAATCATCAATATAGCGTGACAGGTAGGTGAATGCTTTAATGTACATTCTACTTGACCTACCAGTATTATACGTACAATATAATATCGCTGGCATTATCTGTGAATCATCAATATAGCGTGACAGGTAGGTGAATGCTTTAATGTACATTCTACTTGACCTACCAGTATTATACGTACAATATAATATCGCTGGCATTATCTGTGAGACATCAATATATCGTGACAGGTAGGTGAATGCTTTAATGTACATTCTACTTGACCCACCAGTATTATACGTACAATATAATATCGCTGGCATTATCTGTGAGACATCAATATAGCGTGACAGGTAGGTGAACGCTTTAATGTACATTGTACTTGACCTACCAATGGTAAACACAATTTACACCTGACTTGCCCTGGTGTATTGTGTATGTAAGCATGATCATCTAAAAGAAATCGAATTGACTAAATAGCTGTACTCACGGGTCGTCTAGTCATATAAATAACACAAACTTTTAATGCTGTCCGTTATTGGTGAAGGAAGCCTCCAGCCCCCCCCCCCTCGGGGCAGCATTGGAGACACGGGGCGGGAACCAGAGTAGGACTACGTATCTTTCGCACGCCAGCCGGGGAGCTTATTGACATAATTCGACAGTCCCAATGGGTTTCGAACAAAGAGCGGTGAGCGACAAATGATATGAAATATAAACAAGACCACAGATGATTTGGGTCTGGACAAATGGTATCGGGTTCAAAAAAGAAGATTATGATACACCATAGGTTTGACACTATACATACCCATCGTTTATGCCATATCCAAGCAAGTTTAAAGATGACACTCCATTACTATCTAAGCCCTACACTGACGGGTATCACATTAAAACATGCTTGAATATGACCTAAGCAATTTGTATGTATAATGTCAAGCCTATGGTGTATCATAATCGTTGGAGCCGTTACGATTGTGCCCTTAGGTAAGGCATTTAAATTCCACATTGCCTCTTCTCTCTCCCTCGTGGCGATGGATTCCATCAGGAATGAGGTCTCGAGAGTGATTAATATAAGTTGAAAGAACTTGTTTCGCAATCGAGCTAAAATAAATTTGTATAAATAAAAATATCATAATATTCTTAACACATGTTTTTATTGGGGGGGGGGGGCATTCGTCCAGACCCCAAGCGTCTGTGAACAAGAATTGATATGACAATTGACATTGCCATATCCATACCCCTCAGTGATAGTGGTGGTAACCTACTTAACTGTTCATGTCGTGAAAGAAAGCGTGTGTTTTACGTTTATTTATCGTCGCTACCGGTTTCCCATATGAGCGACGCCTCCTGAAGAGGTTAGTCATTTTAGATAATGCATGATACAGACTTTTGGAGGATAGTGCAATGATACAGACAGAGACCCATTCCAGAGTCTCCTCTGGTTCTTTTACGTGCACGGTGTAAAGCACCGACACGAGACCTCGGTTTAACGTCCCATCTGAAAGACTGTTAATTTTATTACGGTCAGACCACAGGGATTCGGCACGTTTGGGTTTATATATATACTAGTACCCCCAAACGTGCCGAATCCCTGTGTACTTAAATATATATACTAGTACCCCCAAACGTGCCGAATCCCTGTGGTCAGACGGGGGATCGACACTGCGATCCCTGGACTACCAGTCCAGCGTGGTACCACTGGACTACAGATCCGTCTGTGTCAAAGAAAGTTATTATTACCCTTTATATAAAGAACGCAGACCGTTTTCTTTAACCATCTGTCCAGCACAATCAAACACTCCAGCGTACTGACCCGAACCGGAGCTCATGTATCGTGTTTTTACCACATCCACTGGAGAAGCTATTACTGTAGCGACAAATCCCGCGCCAAAACCACAAACCACGTGACACGGGAAATTGTCCGTCATTAATTGTTGAAGCAATATTTTTTCTTTGATGATGTCATAAGTGACAAGTTCAGACACATTTGTTATGCTGTTTCTGGCGGCATTCGGCATATAACCTGTAACAATATACATGTACACATTATAATATTTGTCCGGCGGTTATCGACTCGGATAATCGCTACCCCATGACAAATTTTTAGGGCAGTTTTCAAGAATTTCCTTGGCTGTCCGATTAGCGCAGTGGTTGGCGCGCTTGCTTCTAACAAATGCGACCCGGGTTCGATCCTCGGACCGGGAAGTATGTGAGATGGTACGATGGTCGCCAAATCGGACAGATGGGTTTTCTCCGGGTACTCCGTTCCTCCCACATGAATGACCACATATACGCTTTCATCCTAGCCAAAGAGAATGATTAATATAAGGTGTTAAAACTTGTTTCGCAATCGTTGTCAAATAAATAAAGTTAAAAAAAAATTCCTTCAAATAAACTCATTTATGTGAAATTACCATATGTAAATAACTTGCATTTTACAATCTCATTAATATCGTTGAATATGGTAATTTACTGAATTTAACAACTCAATCAATTTGTGCTAAGGAAGTATCCTTTTGGGAAAAGGCACATGGAGACTATATTTTAGGTGTATGTATCGCAGCTATCTCAGCTGTTTTAAAGCGACATTACATCAATATCAATGTTTTAAAGCGACATTACATCAATGTCAATGTTTTAAAGCGTTTCAGACGTTGATTCGTTATCAAGTGTGTGTTTTTACGTTTATTTATCGTCGCTACCGGTTGCCCATATGAGCGACGTCTCCTAAAGAGATTAATCATCTTAGATTTGGAGGATAGTGTAATGATACAGACGGAGACTCATTCCAGATTCTCCTTTGATTCTTTTACGTGCGTTTGATCAGGATCTATGTTGTTTGCTATTCAGCCAAGTGATTTAGCTCCACTATAGCAAACAGCATAGAGCCTGATCAGATGACACGTTCTGTACACGTTCTGTGCCATCAGATATGGCTCTATATGCTGTCTGCAAAAACGAATATACTAGTTACCAGCACAGTAAGGGTTAAATGCATATTTCCTTATGAAAATGTAAAGGAAATTAAAATATAAACTTAGCAACATGCAAAGAACAACTCAAGGTGATATTCTTTCTTCCGTCATTATCTCAATATTTAAATCGCATAAATCACGATATATCTCTCAAAGGGGAATAACCCAACATTGTCTATCAACGAGAAACATCGATAAGTTACATCCCCTGAATACTTCTTAAATGTCGATAGGTCCTATTAAAGCGACACTACGTCAGTGAAAACGCACATTTATACAGAATGTAATTTCCTATTATATGGTATAATTCCCCCCCCCCCAAATATTTGCCTAAAAACTGAGTATTTCAACTAATAACAAACGTCGTATACGCAGTTTGTTGACATAACAAAAATATGTAAATAGGGTCGATATCCATGCTTAATACAACGCGTGTATCCTTGAATAACACGAGGTATGTTACAGATTTACCGTTATATCTCACATGTGTGCTTATGCATATTTATTTGTAGATTAATCTTAGCTAAATTATCTCTAAACCCGTTTAGTATTACCTCCAGTGACAAACACACGTCAAATCAGGAGCGTGGATAACCGTTATATGTAATCCTACATTTACTTTTGAAAGTTTGTAGACCACAAAAACACTGTTTATTGATTCAATGTATTCACATAATTTGTAGTAGCAATGCATTTATACGTGAAAATGTAATGTCGCTTTAAGTGTGTTCCTCTGTTTGTATCGTGGTTTCCTGCGCAGAACAAGCTAGCAATTCTATTCTAATATCGATACTTACAATTATTGAATCGACATATCTCCTACAGTATATGTAATGGGTACATATAAATTACTATATCTCGACATATCTCCTACAGTATATGTAATGGGTACATATATGTAATACAATGCTATATGTTAAGTAAATCGATTTTGATAAAATCACATCTATATATATACCGCAACTTCTGGTTTGGGAATAACAGTATAAACAAAGGGTTCTAACTAAAAGGACCCATTTACATTTTGGGATAAATCAGACTTTTATCTGCCAAGGGAGGTAATAGAAAATTAGAGACGTTTCTCATACTCGTACATGTTACAACGAGTTCGTTCTCAATACTCCTCGTACATTTAACCACAAGTTCGTTCTCAATACTCCTCGTACATGTTACCACGAGTTTGTTCTCAATACTCCTCGTACATGTTACCACGAGTTTGTTCTCAATACTCCTCGTACATGTTACAACGAGCTCGTTCTCAATACTCCTCGTACGTTAAGTTCGTTCTCAATACTCCTCCTACATGTTACAACGAGTTCGTTCTCAATACTCCTCGTACGTTAAGTTCGTTCTCAATACTACTCCTACATGATACAACGAGTTCGTTCTCAATACTCCTCGTACGTTAAGTTCGTTCTCAATACTTCTCGTACATGTTACAACGAGTTCGTTCTCAATACTCCTCGTACGTTAAGTTCGTTCTCAATACTACTCCTACATGATACAACGAGTTCGTTCTCAATACTCCTCGTACGTTAAGTTCGTTCTCAATACTACTCCTACATGATACAACGAGTTCGTTGGTGGGCAACTGGTAACCTGTTCCCTTTGTTATATTTATATTATATATCGTGGTGCTTATTTTGATACACACCTTTCCACAGTCCACGCATTCCTTCTGTTCTTGCAATTTCAGAATAAGCCTTAAAAACACCGCCATAGATCTTCTGCCCCTTTGCCCCCGCTGCTTGCATTCGTATCTTCACAACATCCGTCGGCTGGGCTACTGTAACACACAGCGCTCCAGTTGTTAAACCGGACAGTACTCGGACGAACACGCTGGGTGATGTAGTGAGATCTGAAGAAAATAGTATATTAAACTTTATTTATTTTACAACGATTGCGAAACAAGTTTCAACAACTTATATTAATCACTCTCGTTGGCGCGGATGAAAGCGTAAATGTGGTCATTCGTGTGGGAGGAAACCGGAATACCCGGAGAAAACCCACCTTTCTGATCTGGCGACCACCGTACCGTCTCGCATAGTTCCAGGTCCGAGGATCGAACCCGGGTTGCATTGGTGAGAAGCGAGCACGATAACTACTGTGCTAAACGGACAGCCACTGCCCTAATCGGACAACCATTGTGCTAATCGGACAGCCACTGCCCTATTCCGCTAACCACTGCCCTAATCGGACAGCCACTGCGCTAATTGGACAGCCACTGCCCTAATCGGACAGCCAATGCGCTAAACGGACAACGATTGCGCTAAACGGACAGCCACTGCGCTAAACGGACAACCATTGCGCTAAACGGACTATGTATATTTTAAAAATGTAGATTCGTTTAAATATTGAGGAAATTAACCGTTATTATGTTTATTTATATAATGTAACATTGCCACACTTGTATATTTGTGTACTTTATACGTGGAATATAAATGCCTTGCCTAAGAGCACAATCGTAACGGCTACATCTGGGCGCGAACACATGGCCTTTCGCACATAAAGCGAACACGCTACCACTGCACAATCACGACTTCCACACTATATGTGTGTAGATAGGAGCAATTGCTCAAATCAAAAATAAATGTATTGTTCTTTGTTGTTCTTTATGAACGTCCAACATCGACGATAACTGAACGACGTGAACTATTCACTCAATTAAATCATGCTTGAACGGTGAACGAACGATCAAGGGGAAATAACTCGCCTAATTATGACTGTTTTATTATACGAAACTTCACACCTGCTCAGTGCCCTAGCTGTAAAACCGAGTCCATGCTAGTCAAGGACGGCTAAAACGATTCGCGCATTGCGATGGTCAATGCCAGGTATGTGGCCCGGGTGTATCTTCTTCCGGAACAATTTTACAATGCCTTCATTTCTTGCATTTCGGTGTGTGTGTTTTACGTTTATTTATCGTCGCTACCGGTTGCCCATATGAGCGACGCCTCCTGAAGATATTAGTCAGTTTAGAATGTTGGAGGATAGTGCAATGATACTGAGAGAGACCCATTCCAGAGTCTCATCTGGTTCTTTTACGTTCACGGTGTAAAGCACCGACACGAGACCTCGGTTTAACGTCCCATCTGAAAGACTGTTAATATGATTAGGGTCAGACGGGGGATCGAACCTACGATATATGGATTACCAGTCCAGCGTGTTACCACTGGACTACAGATCCGTCTGTGTTGCATTTCGGATCATTTAGATAGGGCTATAAAGCCATTTTGTTTGTTTGTTGTGTTTGTTTTTTGCGTGTGTTTTAAAAGTCACATACACAGCCTAGGCCATATAGCACCCAGGCAGCTATAATTAGTGGAGAAAGGTCCGTAGGTGCTTTACTGAAGTGGTATTTGAGGCACGGACCGGTACCCGAGTAGAACTACCGATCTTTCTGCAATAACGTTTAAGTGATGAAAGACGGAGAATGTGCCCATGGTTAGTTTATACAAATTTATTTTAGCTCGATTGCGAAACAAGTTCTTATAACTTATATTAAATCACTCTTGAGACCTCATTCCTGATGGAATCCATCGCCACGAGGGAGAGAGAAGAGGCATGTGGAATTTAAATGCCTTGCCTAAGGACACAATCGTAACGGCTCCAGCGGGGCTCGAACTCCGGGCCTTTCGCACGTGAAGAGAACGCGCTACCACTGAGTTATCACGACTTCTAAATGGTTACCCATACGCGAGTATATCTCTTCGTCCAGAGCAAAGAAATCAGTTATATGTTTTATCGAATATGTCGCCTTTTTATTTTATCTGCAAACATATGACAAACCTGCTCGCAACAGCTTTTGGTATTGCTTCTTTACGTCATCATAGAACCCGACCCGGATAGAGCAAAAGAACATTTGTCTGTGTAGACCGGGGACCAGACCAGCATACATTCCCCTGGGGCCTTCGTTCCTGCAGATCGTGGTCAGGATACCAAGCATTCCCGGTTGTCGTGGAGGGAGGGTCGACCGTTGAATGTAATCTCCATTTATAAGTAATAACATCTTTTGTGCTATGCTGGAGCTTGCTGTGTTGCTGATCTACAAATGATTAAAAATCAATGTACATGTATGAAGCTCCTTACTAACGTCAATCCCAAGCAAGCTCAGTCCCATCTACCCGTGCAACCACAGTCCGATCTACCCGTGCAAGCTCAGTCCCATCTACCCGTGCAACCACAGTCCGATCTACCCGTGCAAGCTCAGTCCGATCTACCCGTACAAGCTCAGTCCGATCTACCCGTGCAACCACAGTCCGATCTACCCGTGCAAGCTCAGTCCGATCTACCCGTGCAAGCTCAGTCCGATCTACCCGTGCAACCACAGTCCGATCTACCCGTGCAAGTTCAGTCCGATCTACCCGTGCAAACACAGTCCGATCTACCCGTGCAACCACAGTCCCATCTACCCGTGCAAGCTCAGTCCGATCTACCCGTGCAACCACAGTCCGATCTACCCGTGCAACCTCAGTCCGATCTACCCGAGCAAGCTCAGTCCGATCTACCCGAGCAAGCTCAGTCCGATCTACCCGAGCAAGCTCAGTCCCATCTACCCGTGCAACCACAGTCCCATCTACCCATGCAACCACAGTCCCATATACCCGTGCAACCACAGTCCCATCTACCCGTGCAACCACAGTCACACCTACCGTGCACCACATCCCATCTACCCGTGCAACCATAGTCCATCTACTCGTGCAACCACAGTCCCATCTACCCGTCAACCATAGTCCCATCTACTCGTGCAACCACAGTCCCATCTACCCGTGCAACCATAGTCCCATCTACTCGTGCAACCACAGTCCCATCTACCGTGCAACCATAGTCCCATCTACTCGTGCAACCACAGTCCCATCTACCGTGTAACCACAGTCCCGTCTACCCGTGCAACCACAGCCATCTACTCGTGCAACCATAGTCCCTTCTACCGTGCACCACAGTCCCATCTACCCGTGCAACCACAGTCCCATCTACCCGTGCAACCATAGTCCCATCTACCCGTGCAACCACAGTCCATCTACCCGTGCAACCACAGTCCCATCTACCGTGCAACCACAGTCCCATCTACCCGTGCAACCACAGTCCCATCTACCCGTGCAACCATACTCCCATCTACCCGTGCAACCTAGTCCCATCTACCCGTGAAACCACAGTCCCATCTACCCGTGCAACCTTAGTCCCATATACCCGTGCAACCATAGTCCCATCTACCCGTGCAACCACAGTCCCATCTACCCGTGCAACCTTAGTCCCATATACCCGTGCAACCACAGTCCCATCTACCCGTGCAACCTTAGTCCCATATACCCGTGCAACCATAGTCCCATCTACCCGTGCAACCACAGTCCCATCTGCCCGTGCAACAACAGTCCCATCTACCCATGCAACCTTAGTCCCATCTACTCGTGCAACATATACCAGTGCAACGTAAATCCGCCAACCGTAACGGGATTACAAAATGCACAAACTAGACAACATACCGATGCTTCCTGCCAAATTTGGTGAAAATCCCACAAGGGGTTTTGGAGATGACGCGCGGACAAGCTTTTTTGTGTTATAAAAATGTTCAAATGGCCGTAAATCGGCCAAAAATCGCCCAACCCCCATCTGACCATAATAATATTAACAGTCTTTCAGATGGGACTTTAGACTGACGTCTCGTGTCAGTGCCGCTACATCGTACACGTAACAGAACCAGAGGAACACTGGAATGGGTCTCTGTTTGCATCATTGCACTATCCTCAAACAATCTAAAACGACTCCAGGAGGCGTCGCTATTATGGGCAACCGGTAGTGTCGATAAATAAACGCAACAAAAAACAATACCAAAAACATGCTCAGCATTAGTGGTCAAATACCCGTTTAACTCTTTCACCGCCAATGTCGCATAAACGCGACTTTGTAAAAAAAAGTAGAGAACCCGATCGGACAGAACAGAACATGCCGTCTCATCAGGCTATATGCTGATTGCTCTTCAGACAGTGGAGCCGAAGCACCTGTCCGAATAGCAAACAACATAGATCCTGATTAGACGAGGCGTTACGCCGCGGCTGATCTGGATCTATGTTGATTGCACATGCTCTGAATTTATTCGACGCTGAAAGAGTTAAAAAGACTCGGTAAATCAGTTATTATTGAATGATAATAGAATTAAGTAGGCTCACCAGAATTCCTACACAAGATGGTTTACAATATTTGGAGCAAACTAATAACAATATAAAATAAATAACAATTAAATATTCATATAATCTTATTTGATACATTTTATTACAGATCTTTATGTAATTAATTGCTATATAATCATCTGGAATAAAATGCACAGACGGATCTGTAGTCCAGTGGTAACACGCTGGACTGGTAATCCAGGGATCGCAGGTTCGATCCCCCGTCTGACCCTAACGCTATAAGATTATGTATCGTCGCCATTTGATCGCAGTTTACCTAACAACACCTTTCCTGTGCAGGCTGCAGCGGTTAACCAGTACTTAGTGGACTGACTTCCGTAAGAAACTACGAGGGACTCGAACCCGTGTCCATCAGTGATGATAGATTACAGTGGTATACAAGTCAGCGACCTTACCCACTCGACCACGGAGGCGGACACGTGTGTGTTTCGGGTTTATATAAGGTATGTCCGTCCGAAGGCAGCACTGTCGTTGAGGCGCCATCGGTAGCTGACAGGTTGAGGCTTACTCCCGTACACTGCACGACTTAAAGCCCATATTTACTTAGAATGTGTAAGGAGCGGATGATTATATAAGTGCCATTATTGTCTTATAGTTTCATTACAGACGGATCTGTAGTCCAGTGGTAACACGCTGGACTGGTAATCCAGGCATCGCAGGTTCGATCCCCCGTATGACCCTAATAAAATTAACAGTCTTTCAGATGGGACGTCAAACCGAGGTCTCGTGTCGGTGCTTTACACCGTGCACGTAAAAGAACCAGAGGAGACTCTGGAATGGATCTCTGATAATAATATTAACAGTCTTTCAGATGGGACTTTAGACTGACGTCTCGTGTCGGTGCTTTACATCGTACACGTAACAGAACCAGAGGAGACTCTGGAATGGGTCTCTGTCTGTATCATTACACTGTTCTCCAAAAATCTAAAATGACTAATCTCTTCAGGAGGCGTCGCTCATATGGGTAACCGGTAGCGACGATAAATAAACGTAAAACACACAAAAAATACACTGAACACAAGTATGAGAAATTTATACTGCATGATTAGTAGTTTGCTCTAAATATTGTATCAGGTGACCGATAAAAAGTGTGTGGAATGTACATTGTTGACCGATATACTAGAACTATTATAATTTACATTTAATAGCCCCCATACATGATGATTATGAAATCTATACATGCATATATAATCAGTTTTCTGTTAGCTGAGAAAGAAAGGGATACATCGCTGGTTTTTCAATTACCTCCCTTGGCGATAAAGTCCGATTTATCCCGAAATGAATGTATGTCCATTTAGGCGGAATCCTTTGCTTTTACCGTCTTCGTGGACACAGTTGTCTGTTTGAACGGACACACTATTTCGAGAAGGACGTGAATAAAAGCCGGTGTACGTAGAGTGTTCCTGTGCGATTATTGCCTGTATGCCAGCACATCTCGTTTCCAAGGGAACTAAAGACACTTACCTGGAGTCGAACCTTGGCTGTATCTAACGGAAACGTGATGAGATCAGCAACGCATGCAGCCAATCCTGCGCTCACCAATTTAGTACCCAGTGTGTATTCCCCTGGGGCCGGGTGTCTGTAGGGTTGAGAGGTGCTAGACGTCATAGCTTGTGTATATGTTGCAGGTAACCGCTATGCGACGTTTGCTGCAAATATGTATATCACAATATCAGTTTATTAAATTCAGAAATTCGTGTTTCGTACTTTGAATGAGGTAGTAATAAAACCGATCCCTAACCAGTAGTAAAAGACGCACCTTCGCTTTAAAGCTTATACTTTATTTATTTCACAACGATCGCGAAGCAAGCTTCAACAACTTACATTAATCGCTTTCGTTGGTGCGGATGAAAGCGTAAATGAGAGGAGATTCGTGTGAGAGGAAACCGGAGTACCCGGAGAAAACCCACCTGTCCGATCTGGCGACCACCGTACCATCTCACATACTTTATGGTTCGAGGACCGAACCCGGGGTTGTATTGGTGAGAAGCTAGAGCGATATGTAAAATTCAAAAAAGTAATGTGTTTGTTTATTATAGTGTACAATACATGTACTTCCCGAATCCTATCCGTGTATGCATATATTACCGAATATAATTATGTTAGCGCAGTGGTTATAACGCGCTCGCTTCTCACCAATGCAACCCGGGTTCGATCCTTGGAATGGGTAGTATGTGAGATAGTACGGTGATCGCCAAATCGGATAGCTGGGTTTACTCCGGGTACTCCGGTTTCCTCCCACACTAAAGACCACAATTAAGCGTTCATCCGCGCCAACGAGAGTGATTAATATAAGTTGTTAAAACTTGCTTCGCAATCGTAAAATAAATAAAGTTTAAACATAGATGCATTAATGACTGTGCACCTATTCTCGGCGCATGAAAAACATATGCAAATTGTAAATTCTATTATTTCAAATAAACATATTGTTGAAATACTATAGAGTATACAGTCAAACCTGTCTGAAGCAGCCAGCCAATATAATCACAGAAAGTGGCTGCTTAGCACAGGTGGCTGCTTAATATAGGTCAAATGTATAATAAACAGCAAATAGGGAATCTGGAAACTGCTTAATACAGGTTAGCTGTTGAATGGAGGTGACTACTAACACAGGTTTTACTGTATACTACCAAATAATTATTTCCTCAGAAACCACAGGAATCATTCAAAGATCATGTGACAAATACAAAATTGAAATATCCATCCACCATACGACTGTACGTTTAATAACAAGCACTTACTTGTTAATTTTTTTATTTGAAAATGTGTCCGATTTCTTTAAGCACTATAAAATACACGTGTACTCCGAGCAACGCATTCACAACAATAACTATATAGTATATAAAATGATCAGTTTATGCTTAATTTCATGCAACACTATCACATTGTACTGAAATGTGTTTTACTACACCGTTTTGTTATTATTATTATAAAACTTCTACAAAAGAAGAATTATATAATTTCAAGCATAAAACTATACCTTTTCATATGTATGACAAGAGCCGACTAGTAACGTATTTAGAATACCATAATGCAACAGTAACGTAGTTAAAATACCATAATGCAACAGTTTATTCAACTTATGAATTGCATCATCTCATGCACATATTTGTATTGACATTTACACATTTACACTTTACGCAACTTAATAAAACCAACTGTTATAAACTGCGCATTTCATCTTCATTCCGAATATGGGAAAGGTCTACCAACATTAAATAGTTAATAAAAAAGAAAACATACATTCATGCCGAGCATCAAAGGTCGCAGCTTTTTATAGTGCATCAATTTACACCAACTGTTTTTGACGGTGAGGGGGTGGGGTGGTGCTCTACTTAAGTGTAATGGTTAAATGTCCGGAGTTCGAGCCCCGCTGGAGCCGTTACGAGTGTGTCCTTAGGCAAGGCATTTAAATTCCACGTTGCCTCTTCTCTCTCCCTCGTGGCGATGGATTCCATCAGGAATGAGGTCTCGAGAGTGATGAATATAAGTTGAAAGAACTTGTTTCGCAATCGAGCTAAACTAAATTTGTATAAACTAAGTAATGGTTAAGTTTTTCTCAACATCAGTCTGTATTAGGTGTATGTGTTTCATCGTTTTACGCTACAGTATAGCGTAGACATTTGGTAAATCTCCAAAGTTCCGTCGGATCTGTCTAAAGTAAGGTCATGATTTGCCATATCTATCTAACTTATGGTTATAATTTTGCCAGATCTGTCTACAATTCGAGTCAGAATTCCATAGACCAGGCAATACCACACAACACCCATTTGTCACGGATGGCCCCGCCCCCGGCCACCATGCTGTGACCACACAACACACATGTGTCAAGAATAGCCCCCGCCTCCGATGCTGTGTCCACCCACACCCATTTGTAATGGATAACCCCCGCTCCCGGCCACCATGCTGTGACCACACAACACACATGTGTCAAGAATAGCCCCCGCCTCCGATGCTGTGTCCACCCACACCCATTTGTAATGGATAACCCCCGCTCCCGGCCACCATGCTGTGACCACACAGCACACATTTGTCAAGGATGGCCCCGCCCCCGGCCAACATGCTGTGACCACACCACACCCATTTGTCAAGGATGGCCCCGCCCCCGGCCAACATGATGCATCCACCCACACCCATTTGTCATGGATAGCCCCCGTCCCCTGCCACTAAGTTGCGGCCACACCACACCCATTTGTCAAGGATAGCACCGCTCCTCCGGCTATTCAAACATGCTTATCAAGACCAGTCCCATATGATGAAATTCACCTTTTATCCATCACCATGAAAACGATGGCAGATGTTTACGGAAGTTTGTGCACCAAGTACTGGTTAAGCGATGGGGCCTGCCCAGGAAAGGTGTTGTTAGGTAAACTGCCCGTTTCTCAAATGGGTAACCGGAGAGACGTAAAATAAACTTTAAAAAAATAGATATAAAAAGTAATAATTAGTAAACACAAGTGTATAAATGTAATTTACTGTAGGCATATTCATGAACACACATTCATTAAAAAACTAAATAAGATTCAAAGAGGAGCCTCGAAATTTGGAACCAAATGCTGACGTCAAAATTGACGCCGTTACTTTCCAAACGTTACATAGATGAACCTCAACTGGTTTCAATCTTCGGTCTCCTGTAGCTTAACATTAAAGCGACATTACATCGCAAAAAGCAAATAAAATGCTTTTTTTCACGTATAAATCGTTACTACTACAAATTCTTCAGAATACACCCGAACACTAACAGCGAATCAATAAACAGTGTGTTTGTGATCTTCAAACTTTCAAAATTGAAAGTAGGATTTCATATAACGATCATCCACGCTCCTGATTTTGTTTGTCACCGGAATCAATACTATACGCGAGATGATGTCGTTTAATGATAATTGAACTAAGACTAGTCTTCAAATAAATATGCATAGGCACACATGTGAGATATAACGGTAAATATGTACCATAAATCGTGTTATTCAGGATACACGAGTTGTATTACGCATGAATGTCGACCATATTTACATTATTTTGCTATGTCAAATCAGGAAAAAATTATACCATATAATAGGAAAATACATTCTGTAGAAATTTGCGTTTTTCACTGATGTAGTGTCGCTTTAAGGTTTACTATGTAGACGATGAGACTGAAAGTAACGCATATTTGTTTATAAATCGCAGGTGCCTTCGTTCTGATAAATACCATAAACGTTGTCGACATTCTTCCGCTGTAGAAATACGTGTTTCTGGAAATGTACGTCCACCGTTTCATATGGTCCGATTTATATTAATCTCATGATGTGAGTCAGACGAGATCACACGAGAACTATCTGAATCACTTCACTCGATTGCAATACGAAATCAAGTAACAAAAGAGTAACCTAATATTATGTTTATTATATGACCCTGGTTAAAATATGACCGCTTTAATTAATGTACTGAAAATATTTCCTGCGCAATCTTATTTTGACGTCACAAATAGTGAATTCGCATAATTTATAAGAATAAATAGCAATGGATATGTTGTCCAGTGGTAACACGCTGGACTGGTAATCCAGGGATCGCAGGTTCGATCACCTGTCTGACCATAATAAAATTAACAGTCTTTCAGATGGGACTTTAAACCGAGGTGTCGTGTCGGTGCTGTACACTGTCCACGTAAAAGAACCAGAGGAGACTCTGGAATAGATCTCTGTCTGTATCATTGCACAATACTCCAAAAATCTAAAATGACTAATCTCTTCAGGAGGCGTCGCTCGTATGGGCAACCGGTAGCGACGATAAATAAACGTAAAACACACGCGAAAAACCCGATCTCTGGCCTTCCACACCTGAAGCGAACGCTCTTCCACACCTGAAGCGAACGCTCGTCCACACCTGAAGCGAACGCTCGTCCACACCTGAAGCGAACGCTCTTCTACACCTGAAGCGAACGCTCTTCCACACCTGAAGCGAACGCTCGTCCACACCTGAAGCGAACGCTCGTCCACACCTGAAGCGAACGCTCGTCCACACCTGAAGCGAACGCTCTTCCACACCTGAAGCGAACGCTCTTCCACACCTGAAGCGAACGCTCTTCCACACCTGAAGCGAACGCTCGTCCACACCTGAAGCGAACGCTCGTCCACACCTGAAGCGAACGCTCTTCTACACCTGAAGCGAACGCTCTTCCACACCTGAAGCGAACGCTCTTCCACACTTGAAGCGAACGCTCTTCCACAGCGCTATCACGACTTCCACGATTGTGTGTGTTTGTCAAATTGATTCATTTGTGAACCCCTGCTGTAGGAACGGGGTTATTGTTTTTGCCTTCCTGCATGCCCGATAGCAAGCCCGCCAACCAGTTCGTCCGTCTGTCTGTTATCGGAACAACTAACACAGTTGTGGCTGAATTGTAATGACACTGTGTGTGTATATATAGAGGGTTGGCCCTGCTTCGAGTTTGGGATAAATCGGTCAAGGTCTGCGGTCATGGCCATCAGCCAAGTGTTCTTGTGTCAAATACCAATGCGAGGGAGTGCATCTCTCCGTGTGCTATTCTCTAGTAGTGTGTGTGTGTGTGTGTGTGTGTGTGCGTGCGTGCGTGCGTGCGTGCGTGCGCGGACTAAACCCAGGGTACCTCATCCGAGTAGTATTATTAGGCACGGACGGACACCCTGGTAGGATAACCGACATTGCATTTACGGATGGATGTTCATACTATTGGTGGGGTGGGTGGGGGAGCGGGGATTGGTGAGGGGAGCGGGGATGGTGAGGGGAGCGGGGATTGGTGAGGAGGGACGGGGATTGGTGAGGGGGATGGTGAGGGGAACGGATTGGTGAGGGGGAGCGGGGATTGGTGAGGGGGAGCGGGATTGGTGAGGGGGAGCGGGGATGGTGAAGGGGAGCGGGGATTGGTGAGGCGAGCGGGGATTGGTGAGGGGGAGCGGGGATTGGTGGAGGGGAGCGGGGATTGTGAAGGGATCGGGGATTGGTGAGGGGGAGCGGGGATTGGTGAGGGGAGCGGGGATATGTGAGGGGAGCGGTGATTGGTGAGGAGGGAGCGGTGATTGGTGAAGGGTAGCGGAGATTGGTGAGGGGGAGCGGGGATTGGTGAGGGGGCAGCGGGGATTGGTGAGGAGGGAGCGGGGATTGGTGAGGAAGGGGCGGGGATTGGTGATGAAGGGGGGTCCGTCATGGGCGTAGGACCAATCAGGATCCAATATTTTGTAAAGAATAGTTCATCATTGTGACATAAGGCTAGCATGACATTTAGCAGCATGTTGGAGGTATGTGCTACCGAGCGCCATCTAGTCTTTAAATACTGTTATATAAGTTTGGCCTAACTTGGACTATGAACTCGGAATGTTGTTTAATATGACGCTTCCGGGCGTTTGTTTTGGTTATACTTGAATGTCGATGTATGTTATTTAGGAACTTATAGTTCTCTTGTCGTTGTTTGTCGGCGAATAAACAAGGGGTTGGAGTTCTGATGAGTAGGAATTAACCACGCTAAATGGGACTTTAAACTGAAGTTTTATTCGCTATAACATTCTAATGGATTCGTATTTTGGTATCAACGACGGTATGAAAGCTAATTATTTTTAATGATAACACGTTTCCTTGGCAACCAATGGACGAACAGATAATAGTCGATCAAAACACCCGGAACTCAGAGCTAATGACTATATCAACAGTTTTACCTCACAGAGTTATCTCCCTCAATGCAATTCAAACTTTATTTTTTTGTCTGAGTTTTACAAATGACATTAGCATTATAGCTATTTACCGACTTAATATCTATTTACCGACCCCGTATTACATGTTTATTTTATCACTGTACACGTTTACACATGATGTGCATAATTATGTAAACAATCTGCATGACAGACGAACTTATTGCATATCCAAAAAGTGGCCAGTTTAAAGCGGGTTAGATGGAGTTCAATGATTGTACTTTGGTAATTTATACCGTGACTCAATACTGTGGCGTGATCACGGACACCGTGACAATCATTGATCACACAGTGACGTTATTGTATGATCCCGTGTATTATATATATATATATATATATATATATACTTTCATCCTAATTCAAATAAAAACAAGCCTGCCTCCGCGGTCGAGTGTTTAAGGTCACTGACTTGTATACCACTATAACCTATCATCACTGATGGTCACGGCTTCGAGCCCCGCTCAAGCGGAGTCTGTCTCATTTACATGAAAAAGTTGGCAGTTTCTTACGGAGGTTGGTGGACCAAGTTACCAGTTAACAGCTGGAGCCTGCCCAGTAAAGGTGTTGCTAGGTAAACGGCCCGCCGGCGATATAGCCCAAAATGGTGCTGATGCCTGCGTAAAACCCGAACAAACAACAAATAAAAACGTACTTTCTGGATGTTGCGTCTTCTTGTACAAACGCAAGAACCCAACAAAGTTATATAACGTGTCCTAAATTGATGAATCACGATGTGAGGAAATTGTATACCCGAAGTCTGTACTTATAATTACTATAATTAGATATCCTGTACGTTCAACTCACATTTTCACCAACGGTAACTAAAATGCACCGCCTGCAATTTTGATGGTGGATTATACCATCATTAAATAGTGAAATTGTACGGGAAAACACATGAAAATGGAATCATTTCGTGTTATGTACCTATACAAGCAGCGCTTAACAGAATAATTGGTATAAATTGAATAAATGATATTATAGATTTATAGATCATGTATTTTAGAAACACACTCAAAGGAAGGCTCTTTATGATTACATGGACTTTTATTTTAGAGTGTCGGTAGTGTGAGAATATGGATGCTTCACGGATCGGTTTCACAAACATCACTATTTGGTTTCACAAACACCAGTGTCGGCTTCACAAACATCACTATTCGGTTTCACAAACACCAGTTTCGGCTTCACAAATTTCACTATTCGGTTTCACAAATACAAGTGTCGGCTTCACAAACATCACTATTCGGTTTCACAAACACCAGTGTCGGCTTCACAAACATCACTATTTTGTTTCACAAACACCAGTGTCGGCTTCACAAACATCACTAGTTGGTTTCACAAACACCAGTGTTGGCTTCACAAACATCACTATTTGGTTTCACAAACACCAGTGTCGGCTTCACAAACATCACTATTCGGTTTCACAAACACCAGTTTCGGCTTCACAAATTTCACTATTCGGTTTCACAAACACAAGTGTCGGCTTCACAAACATCACTATTCGGTTTCACAAACACCAGTGTTGGCTTCACAAACATCACTATTCGGTTTCACAAGCTCCAGTGTTGGCTTCAAAAACATCACTATTTGGTTTCACAAACACCAGTGTTGGCTTCACAAACATCACTATTCGGTTTCACAAACACCAGAGTTGGCTTCACAAACATCACTATTCGGTTTCACAAACACCAGTGTTGGCTTCACAAACATCACTATTTGGTTTCACAAACACCAGTGTCGGCTTCACAAACATCACTAGTTGGTTTCACAAACACCAGTGTCGGCTTCACAATCATCATTATTTGGTTTCACAAACACCAGTGTTGGCTTCACAAACATCACTATTTGGTTTCACAAACACCAGTGTCGGCTTCACAAACATCACTATTCGGTTTCACAAACACCAGTGTTGGCTTCACACACATCACTATTTGGTTTCACAAACACCAGTGTTGGCTTCACAAACATTACTATTCGGTTTCACAAACAACATTGGTTGGTTCAAGTTCACAAACACCATGCTCGGTTTTACAAAATGAATTGGTCGGTTTCACAAACATCATTAGTCGGTTTCACAAACACAACGGATCGGTTTCACAAATACAACTGGTCGGTTTCACAAACACAACTAGTCGGTTTCACAAAGAACCTAGATGATGTCAATCAAATAGATCCTGGTTTCGCAAACAACTGGTCGGTTTCACAAATACAACGGGTCGGTTTCACAAACACAACGGGTCGGCTACACAAACACAACGGGTCGGTTTCACAAACACAACGGGTCGGCTTCACAAACACAACGGGTCGGTTTCACGAACTATCTGAAGCTTCTGTTTTGACATAATCCATGGATCGCAGGTTCGATCCCCCGTCTGACCCTAATAAAATTAACAGTCTTTCAGATGGGACTTTAAACCGAGGTCTCGTGTCGGTGCTTTACACCGTACACATAAAAGAACCAGAGGAGATTCTGGAATGGGTCTCTGTCTGTATCATTGCACTATCCTCCAAAATCTAAAATGACTAATCTCTTCAGGAGGCATCGCTGATATGGGCAACCGGTAGCGACGATAAATAAACGTAAAACACACAGTCCCACGTAGGGCCACCACGCCACCGAATTTTGCCCATGGAAAGGATACGATTTAGTGGAAGGTACAATAAAGATATATAACGTGATCTAAATTGATGAGTCATGATGTGAGGAAATTGTATATCCGAAACCTGTAATTTTAATTATTGTAATTTAATATCGTTTATATTCAACATGCATATTAAGTTCACATTGTCATCTACGGTAGCTAAAATACAGCCTGTAATTTTAGTTAATACAAATTTATTTAGCTCGATTGCGTAACAAGTTCTTACAACTTATATTAATCACTCTGGAGACCTCATTCCTGGTGGAATCCATCGCCACGTGAGAGAGAAGAGACAGCGTGGAATTTAAATGCCTTGCCTAAAGGCACACTCGTAACGGCTCCAGCGGGGCTCGAGCTCCGGACCTTTCGCATCTGAAGCGAACGCGATTCTATTTTGATGGTGGGTTATACAATCATCAGCTGTAGCCGTTACATATGCAAGTAAGGCACTTAAATGCCACATTGCCCCTTCTCTCTACCCCATGACGATGGATTACATCAGGAATGAGGTCTCTTGAGACATTAAACTAATGTTGTAAAGTCTTGTTTTGGCAATACATGTGTAAACATTTGACTATTGTCAGTCTTAGATGTATCTGTTAGAACACCTCCTACGGTGGTCGCCAGCTCGGACAAGTGGGTGGGTTTTCTCCGGGTACTCCGGTTTAGTTTAAACATATTTTATTTCCCAATATAATACATATTGAACAATCACACATAATCAGAATACAGAAACAGGATTAGAATGGAAGACATAGTCTTATATAATTCTTCTCCTAATTCTACTCCGGTTTCCTCCTACACGAATGACTACATTTACGCTTTCATCCGTGCCAACGAGAGTGATTAATATAAGTTGTTGAAACTTGCTTCGCAATCGTTGTATAAATAAATAAAGTTTTAGAAAAACTCCTCCTGAGCTGTTTTCTATGTTTGAATTGAACGTTACTCTTGGCCCAACTGATACCTTTTTTCAGCAAATAAAACAACACAGAAGCATCAACAGAAAAGGCGACCATTGGTGACTTATATTATTGTGGTTGTAAATAATGATGTTCTTTGGACCCTTTCAACACCACAGGTCTCTCAATAGGCTTACACAAAGTGTAGATCCAGATGAGCCGGCTCGTGACGAGCCGTCTCATCAGGATCTGCACTTTGTGCCAGTAATATTACTATTTTTAGACACAAATTACCTATTTTGATAAATTAACCGGTC
The DNA here is from genome assembly GCA_014843695.1 of Archivesica marissinica. NCBI lineage: Eukaryota > Metazoa > Mollusca > Bivalvia > Venerida > Vesicomyidae > Archivesica > Archivesica marissinica. The sequence continues at coordinate 55,705,644 of CM026393.1, read as the reverse complement.
CAAATGTCTTTTTTCATATTAATTTATTGGTATAGAAATATCATGCACCAGTGTTGAATGGGTTAATGCCTAATAAAATATATGTTATGTAAAACATATAAGTAGAAATACATAACATCTTAATATTACTAAATACTTAGTCATCTTACGCCTTAACTGAGTCATTGTCACAATAACATGAATAATTTACTACCGGTCAGCGATAACAACAACCAAGATGGCCGCCCCCAGTGACAAAGCGTTTTGTAGTGTAGAAATGATTAAGCTATTTAGAGTCTAATAATAGTTGTTATCGATGATAAACCTGCATATTGCGTATGAATTACTACGTACGCTATGTAGGCAAGTAGGTTACAGGTAAAGTAACCAGGCCCAAGTCGGGGTTCGAACCCACGACTGCCTGATCCTCCATAACCTGGAGGCGAACACTCTACCGCGTCGCTATCAAAGCTAGCTCAATAGCGAGACAGTATATGTCTCCCTATATACCACTACACTCCTTCCCTCTTCATCTTTTTTGAATCCAGACATTAACCGTTCATATAGAAATTCAACGGAGTATAGCCCTCTCCAACCGAAGTCAGAGTCTGTGTAGGAAAGCATGGAGCCGTAAAACACTTCTAACACCATTAAAGTAACAAAGTCGGGGTTCGAACCCACGACTGCCTGATCCTCCATTACCTGGAGGCGAACACTCTACCGCGTCGCTATAAAGCTATCGAGACTAATTAAGTTGTAGTTTCATTTTTTGTTTAATCAATTTTATTGAATTTCATGATCGCAGTTTACGCGTTTAATGCAACAGTTTTAATTAATTGATAGAACACATTTTATGGGGGATACACGATTGCCAACTTTAGAAAACGCCCCCGCACCAGAATATCACACAAACGTACTAAATGGCGGATTTTTGATGGGCAAACATAAATAAATCAATAAATAACAAGTGTAACTCTTTGCGTTAAATATTTGTTGAGAGCCTCATGGTAGATTGACTAAATTGTTCAAATGAGTTCTCTCGTTAAATAAAGTCTTATTATTATTATTATTATTATAAATATATAACTTTTAGAGATTGTCAAATCTGTAACTTAAAATAGCATCGTAGCTTTCAGCGTCAGGGTTTAAAAACTTGTTTCCGGGAATGTTTATGCTAAGCCAAAGTATACGTTTAAACGTGTTTCCTTAACCTTTTCCCCCATAGAAGCACCTCTTGACGCCTTTACCAATACGACATCCATTGACAATGTAGTAGCCAAACCAATCTTCATAAACCCTTTCCCTCATAGAAGCCATAAACCCTTTCCCTCATAGAAGCACCTCTTGACGCCTTTACCAATACGACATTCATTGATAATGTAGTAGCCAAACCAATGTTCATAAACCCTTTCCCTCATGGAAGCACCTCTTGACGCCTTTACCAATACGACATCCATTGACAATGTAGTAGCCAAACCAATGTTCATAATAAAGGCCAAAATCTCATGCAGTCCCAGTAATATATATGGAGGTGGGATAGATATGGCCACTACTTATCCACTGCATGGTAGCTAAATGGATGGCGTTTGTATGGCGATATAATAGTATATTAGCCTAAATCTCTATGTAGTTCCAGTAATATATATGGAGGTGGGATATATATGGCAACTACTTATCCACTGCATGATAGCTAAATGGCTGTCGTTTGTATGTAGATATAATAGTATATTAACATCTATATGAAGGAAATGGTTAAAGCAGTGAAAATGTGCTAAGAATAAAATGTACTTACAGTCTATGCAGTTATAACAAAATATGCTCTTGAAAAACGAACTTTCCAAATCTATTATCACATTGACAAAATCATCAGATGCATTTTTGTTTATTGCTTTGTCATTATAGTCATTGCTCGCGTATTATATTCATGTATACAAATTTTTTATATACCATATGCTGTACCATCAACATTATAATGCTATGTTGTAGGACAGAAGATTTACACAAGATACGTGTGTATCAAACACGACATGACATCAGCTATATAGGGTTAACATTAATAACGATTACTAATGCTTGCAGTAGGTTTATACTATATCAAAGTTAGACTTTCGGTTCCAACCTGTCTAAATCAATAGTATGCAGTACCGTAGCCAGAGGCAAATTTCAACCGAAGCAATCTAGGGGCGTTCGGGGGCATGTTTCCCATAACAGTGTTGAGGAATAGAAGCGAATCCCTGCGTTTCTAATTATGTACTGACCGTTCAGCTCTCTAGAATTCATCATTTTATAGAGCAACGGGATATTTTTGCATTTTATTTGTTTAATTTTTCATTTATTTGTTGTTTTGCTTTGGAAATATTAACCGAGGAAGCTGCCTCGGCGTGGCTCAGTGTGCCTCGGCGTGGCTCAGTGTGCCTCGGCGTGGCTCAGTGTGCCTCGGCGTGGCTCAGTGTGCCTCGGTGTGCCTCAGTGTGCCTCGGTGTGCCTCAGTGTGCCTCGGTGTGCCTCAGTGTGGCTACGGGCTTGATATGCTAACGCTATAAGATTATGTATCGTCGCCATTTGATCGCAGTTTACCTAACAACACCTTTCCTGTGCAGGCTGCAGCGGTTAACCAGTACTTAGTGGACTGACTTCCGTAAGAAACTACGAGGGACTCGAACCCGTGTCCATCAGTGATGATAGATTACAGTGGTATACAAGTCAGCGACCTTACCCACTCGACCACGGAGGCGGACACGTGTGTGTTTCGGGTTTATATAAGGTATGTCCGTCCGAAGGCAGCACTGTCGTTGAGGCGCCATCGGTAGCTGACAGGTTGAGGCTTACTCCCGTACACTGCACGACTTAAAGCCCATATTTACTTAGAATGTGTAAGGAGCGGATGATTATATAAGTGCCATTATTGTCTTATAGTTTCATTGCAGACGGATCTGTAGTCCAGTGGTAACACGCTGGACTGGTAATCCAGGCATCGCAGGTTCGATCCCCCGTATGACCCTAATAAAATTAACAGTCTTTCAGATGGGACGTCAAACCGAGGTCTCGTGTCGGTGCTTTACATCGTGCACGTAAACGAACCAGAGGAGACTCTGGAATGGGTCTCTGTCTGTATCATGCACTATCCTCCAAAATCTAAATTGACTATATAATGTCTTCAGGAGGCGTCGCTCATATGGGCAACCGGTGAGGAACACCACTTAGCCAGAAGTCAAAAACCAGGAACACCACTCGACCAGAAGTCAAAAACCAGGAACACCACTCGACCAGAAGTCAAAAACCAGGAACACCACTCGGCCAGAAGTCAAAAACTAGGAACACCACTCGGCCAGAAGTCAAAAACTAGGAACACCACTCGGCCAGAGGTCAAAAGCTAGGAACACTCGACCAGAAGTCAAAAACTAGGAACACCACTCGGCCAGAAGTCAAATATCAGGAACACTCGGCCACGATGACCCCACCTCATATTTACTTTTGCGAAAACATGTTTCAGAAGATATCGGAAGTTTAGTTTAGTCCTATTCATTTTAAATAAGTATAGATGTGAAGACAAAGCATTACAATTAAAAGAAAATCAAACGGATCGGGCAACACGTCATAGCAACATTAGTTATGGTCATTCCTGAGTTACTGCCCTTTCCGAAGTTATGACCTTTCTTGAGTTATAGCCCGACTCTAATTACGGCTCTCTCAGAAGTAAACAAGAGAGATATGTAAAACATTGTTTGTCCGCTTTTGTGGTGTTATTCCATTACAGGTTTACAAGATATTGTGTGGACACAAACTATTGTAACCATTTCTGTCCTTTGGCGACCTTGAATTTGTAGATACGGTTCGTCGCGAAACAGCCCATCGGTTTCAATGATACGGATCAGACACGAAAACGAGACTGACCGACATCTGCATAATAATAAACAAGATAAAATTACTATAAGCTGGACAAAACTTTAAAGTAACAATCTATATAAAACTATAGGTCTGATAGAACCATGAAGTAACCAACTATAGGTCTGATAGAACCATGAAGTATCCAACTATAGGTCTGATAGAACCATGAAGTATCCAACTATAGGTCTGATAGAACCATGAAGTAACCAACTATAGGTCTGATAGAACCATGAAGTATCCAACTATATACCTGATAGAACCATGAAGTAACCAACTATAGGCCTGATAGAACCATGAAGTAACCAACTATAGACATGGAAGAACCATGAAGTAACCAACTATATGCCTGATAGAACCATGAAGTAACCCACTATAGGCATGGAAGAACCATGAAGTAACCAACTATATGCCTGATAGAACCATGAAGTAACCCACTATAGGCATGGAAGAACCATGAAGTAACCAACTATAGACCTGATAGAACCATGAAGTAACCAACTATAGACCTGATAGAACCATGAAGTAACCAACTATATACCTGATAGAACCATGAAGTAACCAACTATATACCTGATAGAACCATGAAGTAACCAACTATATACCTGATAGAACCATGAAGTAACCAACTATAGGCCTGATAGAACCATGAAGTAACCAACTATATACCTGATAGAACCATGAAGTAACCAACTATATACCTGATAGAACCATGAAGTAACCAACTATATACCTGATAGAACCATGAAGTAACCAACTATAGGTCTGATAGAACCATGAAGTAACCAACTATATACCTGATAGAACCATGAAGTAACCAACTATATACCTGATAGAACCATGAAGTAACCAACTATATACCTGATAGAACCATGAAGTAACCAACTATAGGTCTGATAGAATCATGAAGTAACCAACTATATACCTGATAGAACCATGAAGTAACCAACAATAGACCTGATAGAACCATGAAGTAATGAACTATAGGTATGATAGAACCATGAAGTAACCAACTGTAGGCCTGATAGAATCATGAAGTAACCAACTATATACCTGATATAACCATGAAGTAACCAACTATATACCTGATAGAACCATGAAGTAACCAACTATATACCTGATAGAACCATGAAGTAACCCACTATAGGCATGGAAGAACCATGAAGTAACCAACTATAGGCCTGATAGAACCATGAAGTAACCAACTATATACCTGATAGAACCATGAAGTAACCCACTATAGGCATGGAAGAACCATGAAGTAACCAACTATATACCTGAGAGAACCATGGGGTAACCAACTATAGACCTGATAGAACCATGAAGTAACCAACTATAGACCTGATCGAACCATGAAGTAACCCACTATAGGCCTGATAGAACCATGAAGTAACCAACTATAGACCTAATAGAACCATGAAGTAACCAACTATATACCTGATAGAACCATGAAGTAACCCACTATAGGCATGGAAGAACCATGAAGTAACCAACTATAGGCCTGATAGAACCATGAAGTAACCAACTATATACCTGATAGAACCATGAAGTAACCCACTATCGGCATGGAAGAACCATGAAGTAACCAACTATATACCTGATAGAACCATGGAGTAACCAACTATGGACCTGATAGAACCATGAAGTAACCAACTATAGACCTGATCGAACCATGAAGTAACCCACTATAGGCCTGATAGAACCATGAAGTAACCAACTATAGACCTGATAGAACCATGAAGTAACCCACTATAGACCTGATAGAACCATGAAGTAACCAACTATATACCTGATAGAACCATGAAATAACCAACTATAGACCTGATAGAACCATGAAGTAACCAACTATAGACCTGACAGAACCATGAAGTAACGCACTATAGGCATGGAAGAACCATGAAGTAACCAACTATATACCTGATAGAACAATGAAGTAACCAACTATAGGCCTGATAGCACCATGAAGTAACCCACTATAGACCTGATAGAACCATGAAGTAACCAACTATATACCTGATAGAACCATGAAGTAACCAACTGTAGGCCTGATAGAAACATGAATTAACCAACTAGTGGCATGGAAGAACCATGAAGTAACCAACTATAGGCCTGATAGAACCATGAAGTAACCAACTATAGGCCTGATAGAACCATGAAGTAACAAACTATATGCCTGATAGAACCATGAAGTAACCCACTATAGACCTGATAGAACCATGAAGTAACCAACTATAGGCCTGATAGAACCATGAAGTAACCAACTATAGACCTGATAGAACCATGAAGTAACCAACTATAGACCGTATAGAACCATGAAGTAACCAACTATAGACCTGATAGAACCATGAAGTAACCAACTATAGACCTGACAGAACCATGTAGTAACCAACTATAGGACTGTTAGAACCATAAAGTAACCAACTATATACCTGATAGAACCATGAAGTAACCAACTATAGACCTGATAGAACCATGAAGTAACCCACTATAGACCTGATAGAACCATGAAGTAACCAACTATATACCTGATAGAACCATGAAGTAACCAACTATTGACCTGATAGAACCATGAAGTAACCAACTATAGACCTGATAGAACCATGAAGTAACCAACTATAGACCTGATAGAACCATGAAGTAACCAACTATATACCTGATAGAACCATGAAGTAACCCACTATATGCATGGAAGAACCATGAAGTAACCAACTATTTACCTGATAGAACCATGAAGTAACCAACTATAGGCCTGATAGAACCATGAAGTAACCAACTATATACCTGATAGAACCATGAAGTAACCCACTATAGGCATGGTAGAACCATGAAGTAACCAACTATAGGTCTGATAGAACCATGAAGTAACCAACTATAGGTCTGATAGAACCATGAAGTAACCAACTATAGGCCTGATAGAACCATGAAGTAACCCACTATAGGCATGGAAGAACCATGAAGTAACCAACTATAGACCTGATAGAACCATGAAGTAACCAACTATATACCTGATAGAACCATGAAGTAACCAACTGTAGGCCTGATAGAAACATGAATTAACCAACTAGTGGCATGGAAGAACCATGAAGTAACCAACTATAGGCCTGATAGAACCATGAAGTAACCAACTATAGGCCTGATAGAACCATGAAGTAACCAACTATAGACCTAATAGAACCATGAAGTAACCAACTATATACCTGATAGAACCATGAAGTAACCCACTATAGGCATGGAAGAACCATGAAGTAACCAACTATAGGCCTGATAGAACCATGAAGTAACCAACTATATACCTGATAGAACCATGAAGTAACCCACTATCGGCATGGAAGAACCATGAAGTAACCAACTATATACCTGATAGAACCATGGAGTAACCAACTATGGACCTGATAGAACCATGAAGTAACCAACTATAGACCTGATCGAACCATGAAGTAACCCACTATAGGCCTGATAGAACCATGAAGTAACCAACTATAGACCTGATAGAACCATGAAGTAACCCACTATAGACCTGATAGAACCATGAAGTAACCAACTATATACCTGATAGAACCATGAAATAACCAACTATAGACCTGATAGAACCATGAAGTAACCAACTATAGACCTGACAGAACCATGAAGTAACCACTATAGGCATGGAAGAACCATGAAGTAACCAACTATATACCTGATAGAACAATGAAGTAACCAACTATAGCCTGATAGAACCATGAAGTAACCAACTATAGGCCTGATAGAACCATGAAGTAACCAACTATAGGCCTGATAGAACCATGAAGTAACCAACTATATGCCTGATAGAACCATGAAGTAACCCACTATAGACCTGATAGAACCATGAAGTAACCAACTATAGGCCTGATAGAACCATGAAGTAACCAACTATAGACCTGATAGAACCATGAAGTAACCAACTATAGACCGTATAGAACCATGAAGTAACCAACTATAGACCTGATAGAACCATGAAGTAACCAACTATAGACCTGATAGAACCATGAAGTAACCCACTATAGGCCTGATAGAACCATGAAGTAACCAACTATAGACCTGATAGAACCATGAAGTAACCCACTATAGACCTGATAGAACCATGAAGTAACCAACTATGTACCTGATAGAACCATGAAGTAACCAACTATATACCTGATAGAACCATGAAGTAACCAACTATATACCTGATAGAACCATGAAGTAACCAACTATATACCTGATAGAACCATGAAGTAACCCACTATATGCATGGAAGAACCATGAAGTAACCAACTATTTACCTGATAGAACAATGAAGTAACCAACTATAGGCCTGATAGACCCATGAAGTAACCAACTATATACCTGATAGAACCATGAAGTAACCCACTATAGGCATGGAAGAACCATGAAGTAACCAACTATAGGTCTGATAGAACCATGAAGTAACCAACTATATACCTGATAGAACCATGAAGTAACCAACTATAGGCCTGATAGAACCATGAAGTAACCCACTATAGGCATGGAAGAACCATGAAGTAACCAACTATAGACCTGATAGAACCATGAAGTAACCAACTATATACCTGATAGAACCATGAAGTAACCAACAATAGACCTGATAGAACCATGAAGTAACCCACTATAGGCATGGAAGAACCATGAAGTAACCAACTATAGGCATGATAGAACCATGAAGTAACCAACTATAGGCCTGATAGAACCATGAAGTAACCAACTATAGGTCTGATAGAACCATGAAGTAACCAACGATATGCCTGATAGAACTATGAAGTAACCAACTATATACCTGATAGAACCATGAAGTAACCAACTATAGGCCTGATAGAAACATGAATTAACCAACTAGTGGCATGGAAGAACCATGAAGTAACCAACTATAGGCCTGATAGAACCATGAAGTAACCAACTATAGGCCTGATAGAACCATGAAGTAACCAACTATTGACATGGAAGAACCATGAAGTAACCAACTATTGGCATTGAAGAACCATGAACATTTTTGCAACATTAGTTTAATCGCTACCAATACCCCATCCTCATGGAGGCATTCGCCAAGGATGGGGGTATCATATTAATCTTAAAACCTACACAATATCTATGGAACGTCATATGATTGCAGACGGAAATGATCGAGTATCGAACACAACAGAGAAGAATACAACAGAGCAGGACATAACAGAGCAGAACACAACAGAGCATAACACAACAGAGCAACACACAACAGAGCATAACACAACAGAGCAGGACACAGCAGAGCAGGACACAACAGAGCATAACACAACAGAGCAGGACACAACACAGCGAGACACCACAGAGCAGCACACAACAGAGCAGGACACAACAGAGCATAACACAACAGAGCAGCACACAACAGAGCAGGACACAACAGAGCAGCACACAGCAGAGCAGCACACAACAGAGCAGCACACAACAGAGCAGCACACAACAGAGCAGGACGCAACAGAGCAGCACACAACAGAGCATAACACAACAGAGCAGGACACAACAGAGCAGCACACAACAGAGCATAACACAACAGAGCAGGACACAACAGAGCATAACACAACAGAGCGGGACACCACAGAGCAGCACACAGCAGAGCAGGACACAACAGAGCATAACACAACAGAGCAGCACACAACAGAGCAGGACACAACAGAGCAGCACACAACAGAGCAGCACACAACAGAGCAGGACACAACAGAGCAGCACACAACAGAGCAGCACACAACAGAGCAGCGCACAACAGAGCAGGACACAACAGAGCAGCACACAACAGAGCATAACACAACAGAGCAGGACACAACAGAGCAGCACACAACAGAGCATAACACAACAGAGCAGGACACAACAGAGCAGCACACAACAGAGCAGCACACAACAGAGCAGCACACAACAGAGTAGCACACAACAGAGCAGCACACAACAGAGTAGCACACAACATAGCATAACACAACAGAGCAGCACACAACAGAGTAGCACACAACAGAGCAGGACACAACAGAGCAGCACACAACAGAGCAGCACACAACAGAGCATAACACAACAGAGCAGGACACAACAGAGTAGCACACAACATAGTAGCACACATCAGAGTAGCACACAACAGAGCAGCACACAACAGAGTAGCACACAACAGAGCATAACACAACAGAGCAGCACACAACAGAGCAGGACACAACAGAGCAGCACACACCAGAGCAGCACACAACAGAGCAGCACACAACAGAGCAGGACACAACAGAGCAGCACACAACAGAGCATAACACAACAAAGCAGGACACAACAGAGCAGCACACAACAGAGCATAACACAACAGAGCAGCACACAACAGAGCAGCACACAACAGAGCAGCACACAACAGAGCAGGACACAACAGAGCAGCACACAACAGAGCATAACACAACAGAGCAGGACACAACAGAGCAGCACACAACAGAGCATAACACAACAGAGCAGGACACAACAGAGCAGCACACAACAGAGCATCACACAACAGAGCAGCACACAACAGAGTAGCACACAACAGAGCATAACACAACAGAGCAGCACACAACAGAATAGCACACAACAGAGCAGGACACAACAGAGCAGCACACAACAGAGCAGCACACAACAGAGCATAACACAACAGAGCAGGACACAACACAGTAGCACACAACATAGTAGCACACATCAGAGTAGCACACAACAGAGCAGCACACAACAGAGTAGCACACAACAGAGCATAACACAACAGAGCAGCACACAACAGAGAAGCACACAACAGAGCAGGACACAACAGAGCATAACACAACAGCGCAGGACACAATAGAGTAGCACACAACAGAGCATAACACAACAGAGTAGCACACAACAGAGCAGCACACAACAAATCAGGATACAACCGAGTAGCACACAACAGAGCATAACACAACAGAGCAGCACACCACAGAGCATAACACAACAGAGCAGCACACCACAGAGCATAACACAACAGAGCAGCACACCACAGAGCATAACACAACAGAGCAGCACACCACAGAGCATAACACAACAGAGCAGGACACAACAGAGTAGCACACAACAGAGCATAACACAACAGAGCAGCACACAACAGAGCATAACACAACAGAGTAGCACACAACAGAGCAGCACACAACAAATCAGGATACAACAGAGCAGGACACAACAGAGCATAACACAACTGAGCAGAACACAACAGCGCAGTCATTAAAATGTAACTTGTAGCCAAAATGAAACTAAATTAGGTCAACAGTAGCCTATAGCTGTACAACACTCTTTACAATGTTTTGATATAAGTTGACAGTTTTTCACAGTGTTATTATCGAATTATAATAATAATATTGTATAAACTATAACCCAAATATATCACGTGTACCATCAAGTTTTGTTTATAAGAAACTGGTTCAAAGTTCAAAACTCTTGTGCGCGCCGTGTTCCGTTAATTTGACATCATACTAGAACTGGCTATATGAAAAGAGAATACTGTCCAAGAGACAGCCTTGTTACGCCACATAGAGCTCCTAACCCATAGAGCTCCTTGAGGAGCTCTATACGTTGTGGCCACAACGCATAGCGCTCCTAAGAAGCGCTATGCGTTAGGCAAACACGCATAGAGCTCCCGAGAGCCCTATCGGTCGAAGGTACACATCAACTTTAAAATGGGTCTTTCAACCTGACGCATAGAGCTCCCCACTTCCGATAATTAAGATGTTGAGATGACTTGTACGTGCACTTGTAGATACAAATGCACGTACGCGTTGTAGGTATTAACAACTAACACCTATTCACACCTACATGATATGGACCGGACACGAAATGTAGGCACTTGACTTTTGACCTCAAAGTGCGACCTTGACTTTGAACCTACATGGCTACATGCACGTCATCTCGATGAGGTGAACACTTGACCCAAGTTTCGTGAACATCCTTCAAGAGGTTTAGGAGATATGGACCGGGCACGATGGGATGGGCGGACGGAATGACGGATGGACATCGACCAATCCTATAGTCCCCATTACCGAGTCTTCGACCAGTAGGGACATAATTCAGTAAGTACAACACAGCTAGTTATGGTTCTTGCGCTCTGCACTTCGCCTCATTGCCCTCTATCACTGCTTCAAGTTTCTTTTTATTACCTTCAATACTTTCGAGTTATGCTCCGGACAAGCACATAATAAGGTGAAAAGGGGAGATAATTCAGTAGGTACATCACATATATTTATTGCTCTCGCGCTCTATACACCGCCTCATTTCCCTCTATCATCGTTTCAAGTTTCATTAGATTCCATTCAATACTTTATGAGTTATGCTACAGCAAGCATTTAATAAAGTGAAAAGGGAGATAATTCACCAATGACAACACAGAAAGTTATGGTTCTTGCGCTCTGCTCTCCATCTCATTGCCCTCCATCACAGATTCAAGTTTCATTTGATTTCCTTCTATGCTTTTCGAGTTATGCTCCGGACAAGAAGTACCCGGACGAACGAACGGACGGACAAACAAAGTGACAACTATATGCTCTCCCTTTTGGGAGCATAACAATAGTCAGTAGTTTAATATGTTTTAGTAGTTGACAACAGAGGAGCTCAATGCGGGACGATCGGGCATATTGACGCATTGAAGCTCTATCGGACATGAGCTCTATGCGGTTCTTTAACGACGCATCGAGCTCCTCGAGGAGCTCTATGGGTTAGGAGCTCTATGCGGCGTAACACAGCCTCCCTCCCGCACCGCTTTGTTAACCTAAGGGTAGGAGACTGTAATACTGTACTTTGTCGTAATGCAGGCGGAAGATACGTGTAATTATGTACTTGTACTATCTAAAAGCAGTCATAAATATAGAAACTATCTATGAATATTGCGACATTCTTCAGCTTCTAAGATAGAATCGGAAAACTACACAGTATAGATGGAACTATATAAAACTGTTTTAGTAAACAGAATCAACCAGCTGACATATAGCTATGTTCTGTATATGTAACTAGTATGTGGTGTTGATATGGGTAACATTTGTGTCTACGAATTATTAGATTTCGCCAGCGGTTCAATAGTTTTGGAGCTGATGGGGATTTGTGACGGACGGTCATGCAGCCGGACATACAGACGGACATACAGACGGACATGCAGACGGACATACAGACGGACATGCGGAAGCAATTCCTATATACCCTCATGAATACCGTGTTCTCTTTTTCATCGTAGCACGGTCATCTTGAGTTCTGAATTATATTATAGTACGGTTTTATATCATAAATGTTATGAAGTTTAGTACGGTTTTATATCATAAATGTTATGAAGTTTAGTATGGCTTTATATCATAAATGTTATGCAGTTTAGTACGGTTTTATATCATAAATGTTATGAAGTTTAGTACGGTTTTATATCATAAATGTTATGAAGTTTAGTACGGTTTAGTTTCATCAATGTTATGAAGTTTAGTACGGTTTTATATCATAAATGTTATGAAGTTTAGTACGGTTTTATATCATAAATGTTATGAAGTTTAGTATGGTTTTATATCATAAATGTTATATAGTTTTTAGTATGGTTTTATATCATAAATGGTATGCAGTTTAGTACGGTTTTATATTATAAATGAACCTTAGTATGGTTTTATATCATAAATGTTATGAAGTTTAGTACGGTTTTATATCATAAATGTTATGAACCTTAGTATGGTTTTATATCATAAATGTTATGAACCTTAGTATGGTTTAGTATAAATGTTATGAAGTTTAGTACGGTTTTATATCATAAATGTTATGAACCATAGTACGGCTTAGTTTCATAAATGTTATGAAATGTTGACAATAAGGCTAAGTAACACTTACACATTCAGCTGAATTATCTGTATGCTAGACATATTTGTTTTCCTCTGTATTCATCACTTATATACAATGCAAGTTCATGCCTCTACAATTAGATAAGATTCAGTTTGAGTTGGCAAGACATACTGACTGACAACTGTAATCTCTGGTGGGCCTTTGAACCAGTTATAATGTGAATTTACGTTCCAATAATTATGTATTTCGTATGGTGACATATATCTTCCACTATTTAAGGGGGCATGACTCTAATTTGTAATTATTTAACCTGAAGCAAATACAATTCTGCTTACGCGCCTTTGTTATACATGTATTAAATTATCTAATGGCCTCGGGAGAGGAGATCTCCACATCCGTCTAGAGTAGGGGTAGGGTTTTATCCACATCACGGTTTCAATTAAGGGCATTTTTCATCACTTCGGTCTAGAGTAGGGGTACGATTGTATCCACATCACGGTCTCAATTAAGGGAATGTGTTTCACCACTTCGGTCTAGAGTAGGGGTACGATTGTATCCACATCACGGTCTCAATTAAGGGAATGTGTTTCACCACTTCGGTCTAGAGTAGGGGTAAGATTTTATCCACATCACGGTCTCAATTAAGGGAATGTGTTTCACTACTTCGGTCTAGAGTAGGCGTAAGATTTTATCCACATCACGGTCTCAATTAAGGGAATGTGTTTCATCACTTCGGTCTAGAGTAGGGGTAAGATTTTATCCACATCAATGTAGAGTAGACAGTTCCATTACTTTACAACATATGTCCCCACCTCCATCGGGGCCGTTGCTATGTGATAGCTCGTTTCATGTACATGAATCCCTACGGTTTTGCTATTTATTCAACATTTATGGATATCCTTAATTCCTCGCCCATATGGTTCGCCGGAGGCGAGGGTAAATAAGCTCAATCATCATCATCATCATCCATAATTCGATATTTGGATATCCATCTATAGATTATTGGATATCCATAAATATATTGTTGGATATCCATAATTCGATTACTGGATATCCATAATTCCCTTTGATTATTGGATATCCATAATTCCCTTTGATTATTGGATATCCATAATTCCTTTTGATTACTGGATATCCATAATTCCTTTTGATTATTGGATATCCATAATTCCCTTTGATTATTGGATATCCATAATTCCCTTTGATTATTGGATATCCATAATTCCTTTTGATTATTGGATATCCATAATTCCCTTTGATTATTGGATATCCATAATTCCCTTTGATTATTGGATATCCATAATTCCCTTTGATTATTGGATATCCATAATTCCCTTTGATTATTGGATATCCATAATTCCCTTTGATTATTGGATATCCATAATTCCTTTTGATTATTGGATATCCATAATTCTATTTTTGAATATCCATATAGTTAGATTTTTGGATATCCATATAGTTAGATTTTTGGATATCCATATAGTTAGATTTTTGGATATCCATATAGTTAGATTTTTGGATATCCATATAGTTAGATTTTTGGATATCCATATAGTTAGATTCTTGGATATCCATATAGTTAGATTCTTGGATATCCATAGTTTGATTTATAGGATATCCAAAATTAGCTTGGAATTATGGGTATCCATATATCGAATTATGGATATCCAAAAATAGAATAATGGATATCCATAAATACTGAATACAAGGCAAAATGGCGCCCCATACATCCTACGCTGGATGAATAGAAACTTCAAACACATTATCCCAACATAATTAGATAGTGTATCCTAACATGATGTATGGACATTATATACCAGTGTCATGTGACCACAGCACACTCTCTTTTGGTGCGCTTATATTCACCCTGAACAAGTTCATATTTCATCTCGGATAACTAAATTTATATCGGGCAAAATCACTGCGTATGATGAGTTACACTGCATAGTACAGTGTCATAGAAGCTACCCAAATGATGCAGTGGTTAGCGCGCTCGCTTCTCACCAATGCAAACCGGGTTCGATCCTCGGATTGGAAGTATGTGAGATGGTACGGTGGTCGCAAGATCGGACAGGTGGTTTCTTTCCTCCGGGGACTCGCTTCTCACCAATGCAAACAGGGTTCGATCCTCGGATTGGAAGTATGTGAGATGGTACGGTGGTCGCAAGATCGGACAGGTGGTTTTTTTCTCCGGGGACTCGCTTCTCACCAATGCAAACAGGGTTCGATCCTCGGATTGGAAGTATGTGAGATGGTACGGTGGCCGCAAGATTGGACAGGTGGCTTTTTTTCTCCGGCGACTCCGGTTTCCTCCCACACGAATGACCACACATACGCTTTCATCCACGCCAACGTGAGTGATTAATATAAGTTGCTAAAACTTGTTTCGCAACCGTTGTAAAATAAATAAAGTTTAAACCAATGATGCAGTGCATTGCTATCTACATGTATGCATAGGCATAATGTAGGCCGTCAGATGTATAACAACATATGATAGGTTAATTTCAATTTAATCTTTCTAAATAGAATTGACTTAAAATAGAGCTGCTAAGATAATTCTTATATATATTATCTCTAACAACACTCTCGCATTACACTCGCCCACACGGTTCGCCGGAGGCGAGGGTAATTAAGCTCAATCATCATCATCACTCTCACATTGGAAACAATTTAATCAAAGTGTATATCTACCATCAACCTAACTCTTCATATATTTACGACTTTTCTTCTTTTTTTTTTCATTGCATGCAATTGTTATTATGTTATATTTCGGGTTTTACGCCTGCATCAGCACCATTTTGAGCTATATCGCCGGCGGGCAGTTTACCTAACAACACCTTTCCTGGGCAGGCTCCAGCGGTTAACCAGTACTTGGGTGCACCAACCTCCGTACGGAACTGCCAACTGTTTCATATAAATGAGACACGGTCTGAGCGGGGCTCGAACCCGTGACCATCAGTGATGATAGGTTACAGTGGTATACAAGTCAGCGACCTTAACCACTCGACACGGAGGTGGACTGCATGCAATTGTATATGTATTATTGTTATGATGATCTATGTAATGCTTAAGTCTAATAAACAACATGTTCTGTTCTGTATAATATAATACTTGTTTTCGTGACATGTGTTTGTGTTGTTACAAATTTAATTATGCATTACCAGCGCCCGCCCACCAACTCACCCACACGATGGCAAAACATAGCACTACACCCCACCAACACGACATAGCATGGCAACAAGCACAAAAGTGGAGCCGTTACGATTGTGCCCTTAGGCAAGGCATTTAATTTCCACGTTGCCTCTTCTCTCTCCCTCGTGGCGATGGATTCCATCAGGAATGAGGTCTCGAGAATGATTAATATAAAATATAAGATCTTGTCTCGCAATCGAGCTCAAATAAATTTGTATAAACTAACCAACCAATACCATAGAACACAACAGCCCGCCAATACGACAAATTACGGGCATATCAAGATAACGGCACTACAAAGCACAACGGGTCGCCAAGACGACGATACCACAGGGCATGAGAGCCCACCAAGACAACAGTACCACAGAGTACGACCGCCTGCCAAGACGATGACACAATCGATCACGAAGGTCCACCAGGCGACCTGATAGAGCACAACAGCCCGCCAAGATGACGACACGACAGAACACGGTGACCCGTCAAGACTACGACACGACAGAGTACGAGGTCCAGCCAAGACGACAACTCGCCCACACAACAGAGGTTGACAATACAAAATATGACATAACATAACAACCGACATGCACGGCAGCAGCACATTAGGTTCAGCAGATGCAGGACCATAACTGAAACCGTATTCCCACATAGTTGATCATCACTAGAACAACCTTCCCACGGCGTGGATCATCACTGGAACAACCTTCCCACGGCGTGGGTCATCACTGGAACAACCTTCCCACGGCGTGGGTCATCACTGGAACAACCTTCCCACGGCGTGGGTCATCACTGGAACAACCTTCACACGGCGTGGATCATCACTGGAGCAACCTTCCCACGGCATGGATCATCACTGGAGCAACCTTCCCACGGCGTGGGTCATCACTGGAACAACCTTCCCACGGCGTGGATCATCACTGGAACAACCTTCCCACGGCGTGGGTCATCACTGGAACAACCTTCACACGGCGTGGATCATCACTGGAGCAACCTTCCCACGGCATGGATCATCACTGGAGCAACCTTCCCACGGCGTGGGTCATCACTGGAACAACCTTCCCACGGCGTGGACCATCACTGGAACAACCTTCACACGGCGTGGATCATCACTGGAACAACCTTCCCACGGCGTGGACCATCACTGGATGTTTCAATCTACCAATACATGATATGTTGGCTCTGTGAGCTGAAACGAGAATTACGGTTACATTTATAATATGATATTGAATATCTTGTATTAATTAAGGGAGTATCCGTGACCGAGTGGCTAATGTGGTTGACTTCATACCCATTGCACCCCAACCCCTTATCGCTGTAGGTTCGAATCCCACTGCGGTGTCGAATTCTAGTCTACCATATGATGAAGCTATCCAGCTGGCTTGCGGATCAGCGATATGTTCTACCCGGGTATAATTTATTTCAAGCCGACAAAGGTGGTGAATTAACACGCAATAAGTGGAAACAACTTCAAATACCCGCAAGAAGAACAGAAAGGAAAAAAGATAACTCAAATCTGCAGTCACCACATGGCCAATTGACGTCCAATGTTTCACCGCCCAGCACTATATTGCACTAGTCATGGCCCCGAGGTTGTAAAAACTTTTCTCCAATCTCAAACTCAAGCTTCTGATTGGTTCTGCTGGGTGTAAAACTCAGCATCAACCAATCAAATTCATTGAGTTAGAGTTTGAGATCCGAGAACAGTTTTATAACCTCGGGGCCTGGATGACTGGGCGGGTGTTAATTTGTAATTAATAATATATAGATCATTCAACATTAGAATTATACTAAATGTGTATGGCAATAAAAATATGCTCATACGGTGGTTCGTTGAAGCTGCAAAGAGACATGATCGAATCAAAACAGGAACTCAACATCCCAATTCCTCCTAGTGTATGCAAATTTATTTTAGCTCTATTGCGAAACAAGTTCATATAACTTATTGTAATAACTCTCGAGACCTCAATCCTGATGGAATCAATCGCCACCAGGGAGAGAGAAGAAGCAATGTGGAATTTAAATGCCTTGTACAAGGGCACACTCGTAATGGGCTCGAACTCCAGGCCTTTCGCAACTGAAACAAACAACGCGCTATCACAGCGCTATCACGATATTCACTCCAATGAGAGACATCGGTCAGTTACTGTCCCTGAATTCTCCCTAAAAGTAGATAGGTCCTATTAAGTGTTTTCCTCTGTTTTTATCGTTGTTTCCTTTGCACAACATGCTAGCAATGTTATCCCACTATCGCTTTATATGATTATTAAATTACTATATTTCGAAATATCGTTCACAATTATCATACCGCAACATCTGGTTAGGGAACAACTGTAACAACACACCTATACACATATTGGAATAAATCAGACTTTATCTGCCAAGGGAGGTAATAGAAAATTAGATACGTCTCTCATTCCTCCTAGTTTCTGACTACTTCCCATATTACGTCTTATGGCTTCTACACGGATGTAAATACATTTTACAGCTACTTTATGGCCTTGTAAGAATTACAATAAGAAACAGTTGACAAAAACTGAGCAAGCAAATTGTATTCCTTTCGTCCAGTGAAGCTGAATCGATACTGAAGCCCATGTTAAGAGCACAGCGCAATGGCATTGGTCAACTATTTGATCAATAATTTCGTTCATGTATGAAAAACAGGGTTTGTATCATGACAATATTGAACAAACAAATTATGTTTATGAAATCCGGCACGAGATAGATTGGTGATGCATAACACAGAATGAAATATATGTGTGATGCATAGCACGGTACGAGATAGACGGATGATGCATAGCACGGCACGAGATAGACGGGTGATGCATAGCACGACACGAGATAGACGCATGATGCATAGCACAACACGAGATAGATGCGTGATGCTTAGCTCGACCCGAGATAGAGGCGTGGTGCATAGCACGACACGAGATAGACGGGTGATGCATAGCACGACTCGGGATAGACGTGTGATACATAGTACTGCACGAGATAGATGGGTGATGCATAGCACGGTCCGACATAGATTGGTAATGTGTAGCACGGCCCGTGATAGATGGCTAATGTGTAGCAGGGCACGAGATAGATGGGTGGTGCATAGCACGGCACGAGATGGACGGGTAATGTGTAGCAGGGCACGAGATGGATGGGTAATGGGTAGCAGGGCACGATATATATGAGTAATGTTTAGCAGGGCACACGAGATAGATGGGTAATTTGTAGCAGGGCACGAGATAGATGCGTGATACATAGCACGGCACGAGATAGACGGGTGATGCATAGCACGGCCCGAGATAGACGCGTGATGCATATCACGGCACGAGCTAGACGGGTGATGCATAGTACGGCACGAGTTAGATGGGTGATGCATAGCACGGCATGAGATAGACGCGTGATGCATAGCACGGTATGAGATAGACGGGTGATGCATAGCACGGTATGAGATTGACGGGTAATGCACAGCACGGTATGAGATAGACGGGTAATGCATAGCACGGCATGATATAGACGCGTGATGCATAGCACGGTATGAGATAGACGGGTAATGCATAGCACGGTATGAGATAGACGCGTGATGCATAGCACGACACGAGATAGACGGGTAATGCATAGCACGGCCCGAGATAGACGCGTGATGCATAGCACGGCCCGAGATAGACGGGTGATGCATAGCACGTGTAACAATGAAGCCGTAACCATAACATTGTTAACAACAATAATAGACATATTGTGTGGGGGTCGATGGTTCTACCATGGTGACCTTTCGTGCATGCAATAGGCTTGGAAGGACACGGAGGTCTTCCTCCACCAATACAAGCTGAATAGCTGCTGGTGTGACGCTAAGCCGACGTTAAGCCGCACACACACAGTGGTAAAGAGACAAAGAGAAGCATCTGTTGATGAACAACTATTTTATATAGTTTTATTTATTTATTTATTTCAGTCTCATCTATGCATACTACACATATAATATATAATAGTACATAGCCATTCTATGAGAATTATAAGAGACTATACACATGTTATCATCACATACCATTTAATGCAGAAGCTTGAGACGTGACATGAGGGGCACCAGCCTACTCGATGGAATATGCAGGTAGGAATAAATGTTCAACATAGCTCGTGTAGGGCTTGTCAACAAACTATATACATGTATTAACATTATCGTTTATCAAACGTCTACAAACCCAATATTTAATTCATCGTTTGTCAAAAGTCTACAAACCCTATAGTAACTTTATCTTTTGTCAAAGATGTGAAACTGAGGATTTCCTGGTTCGGACGATCATGTGCAGACACAATTGAACACGTGTAAACAAAAATGAAAATATCAAAAAATATAGGCGGTCGACCAACCACCTATTTGCACGAGTTCTTTCAAACCAAAACTCCTGCACTGAAAATGTTTATGTTGACTGGAATGTTATGATGGGTTGATGGACGTGTGGAAAATAGCCTCGGCTGTGGTCTGTATTTGTGTTCTGAAAATGACAACACATCAAAAGTGAAAATAGGAACAAGTTTCAATTTGGTATCTTTCTGTCATGTGTTTGTGATAATTGAATGATTTCTTTCTTTCAGATCTGTGCGCAGAATATTTTCTCAGAGGAATTGTATAATTGATACCGATGCGATTGGCCTCGGCGGAGTGAAATTACTGTTCACTGCAGCCTTATTCATTGTGTGTTAGCAGTTAAGGTTGTATATACGTAAATAGGCGGAAGTACACACGAGGTCCAATCGAATATAGTCCTGATAACTAATATAGTGCATTTTTTCTTTCTGGTAAAAATGCATTTTCATGACAGGCAGTGTATAAGTGTAGTGTTTTTGAGAAATGATGTGACTTGAGAAGACTTCAGACTAGTTGATGTGTAGACAAGATGTGATATAAGTAGTCATGCATTTGCAAACTGAAGGTGGTGTATGTTGTAATATTTGGCGGAGGAGGAATACGTGAGTAAGCACAGTGACGTCATTCACATGTGACCGGTGTCAATGTTCACCATTGCATTTATTCACACGTGAGCGTCAACATGTCATGATGTTCGTGTCACAGAATGGACACGGGGGATAGCTTCTTTCGCAGTCACGGATTCCAGGACCAAGTGTATGTAAGCAAACTGTGTACCAATACTATCCATGATATTCACGAATCAACAGTGGTATATAGAGTGGTGGAACCTATGCTCGACTTAAATCTCACATATAATGTTATTATGTTATATTTCGGGTTTTACGCCTGCATCAGCACCATTTCGGGCTATATCGCCGGCGGGCAGTTTACCTAACAACACCTTTCCTGGGCAGGCTCCAGCGGTTAACCAGTACTTGGGTGCACCAACCTCCGTAAGAAACTGCCAACTTTTTCATATAAATGAGACACGGCCTGAACGGGGCTCGAACCCGTGACCATCAGTGATGATAGGTTACAGTGGTATACAAGTCAGCGACCTTAACCACTCGACCACTGAGGCGGACCTCACATATAATGACCAGTATAAAATGTTAAGTACACTTGCCGTATATTATTATTTTCTTAAGGCGTGAAAACAACATTCAAATCACTTGTGTTGACAGTTTTAGCTTCATCACGTGACCGTGCTACACAATACAGCTATCGCAACGGTGTCGGTCGGCACCCGTTTATATGTGGAACTGAAGACTTCAGGGCACCTATGCATGGTGTAGCCTACTTGTTATTTTTATTTTATTTATCCACCATAACTTGTTGAATATCTTATTTTGATATAGTACATCATTGAATAAAAACATTTATTGGCCTTAATCAGAAATGGTATACAAACTGTTGTTCGGGTTAGGTGTATATTTTTTTTAAATTCGGATAGCTACCTGAATTGCTCATACACCGTATCAGTTTCAGTGGAAATATTCTCCCAATGATTTGCTTGTTTATATTCGTCTGCTGGACCAGTCACGTGACAGTTGCATCAGCCTACCGATACACTCAACGGAATGCTATTGAACCATGCTTCGGCTCTGTCAGCGAAATTAGCCTAGAACTATATAACTATCTGAACTACGGATGAAATGGAAAATACGCCGAGCATAGGAATACCCCGAGAATAGGTTCCACCACTCTAATATCTCTATTCATGAGCGTGTGTTAGGTTCGAGATTATAGTAGCTTTTGCAGCAGGTTAAATACTAATTCCTGTGTATATTTATTGTCTCGAATCAAACCATTCCTTTCTATTCATATGCGCAATGTGTTTTTAATTCCTAGATGTTACCCCATCGAGACTACTGTTGTGCTATTTGGGGGAATTGTAATGCATATTTAGACGATAAACTTGTTAGATTCCAAAACAACTAGGCTCAGCTGCAAGACTAATTCTTGACAAAGATTTTTACACTCCTTCTTCCGAAATCAAAACTTGCGATCAACCTCCAATATCCAACTGTAGAGAGAGAGAGAGGAGAGAGGAGAGAGAGGAGAGAGAGAGAGAGAGAGAGAGAGAGAGAGAAGAGAGAGAGAGAGAGAGGAGAGAGAGAGAGAGAGAGAGAGAGAGAGGGAGAGATAGAGAGAGAAGAGAGAGAGAGGAGAGAGAGAGAGAGAGAGAGAGAGAGTAGATAGAAGATAGAATAGAGAGAGAGAGATAGAGAGAGAGAGAGAGAGAGAGAGAGAGAGAGAGGGGGGAGGGAATGGTGATGGATAGATGGGATGATGGATGGATGGTTGGATGAGATGGATGGATGGATGGATGATTGATGGATGATGATGATGGATGGATGGATGATGGATGGTGGATGGATGGATGGATGGATGTATGGATGGATGGATGGATGGATGGATGGATGGATGGATGGATTGGATGATGGATGGATGTATGATGGATGGATGGTGTATGGATGGATGGATTTGATGGATGGATGATGGATGGCTGATGGATGGATGTATGTATGGAGGATGGATGGATGGATGGATGGATGGATGGATGGATGGATGGATGGATGTATGGATGGATGGATGGATTGGATGGATGGATGGATGATTGATGGATGGATGGATGGATGGATGATGGATGTGTATGATGGGTGGGTGGAATTGGATGAGACGTCGAGTGGTGTGGGGGATGATGGTGGAGGTGGAGTTGAATGGATGGAGATGTTGGGAAAATGGCTGGGGATATTTAGTATGATGGATGGGATGATGGAGGATTGATGGGATGATGGATGGAGGGGCTGGATGATGGTGGATGGATGGGGATGATGAGGGATGGATGGTGGATGGATGGAATGGATGGATGGATGGAAATGGATGGTGATGGGATGGATGGATGGATGGATGGCTGGATGATAATGGATGATGGATGGATGGATGGTGGATGGATGGATGTGTGGATGGATGGGTGTTTGGATGAATGGTGGATGGATGGATGGATGTGTGTATGGATGGCTGTGTGGATGGATGGATGGATGGATGGATGTGTGGATGGATGGATGTGTGGATGGATGGATGTGTGGATGTGTGGATGGATGGATGTGTGGATGGATGGATGGAGGATGGATTGGATGATGGATGGATGATGGATGGATGGATGAATGGATGGTGGATGTATGGATTGTGATAGATGGATGTGTGGATGGATGGATGTGTGGATGGATGCTGGATGGATGTGTGGATGTGTGGTGGATGTGTGGATGAATGGTGGATGGATGGGTGATGGATGAATCATGGATGTATGTGTGGGTGGATGGGTGATGGATGGATGATGGATGG
>CM026393.1:55624792-55680049 GCA_014843695.1 Archivesica marissinica | reverse complement strand
CCAGTCCATGTCGGTTACTTGGTGTTGAATGGGTACCAGTCCATGTCGGTTACTTGGTGTTGAATGGGTACCAGTCCATGTCGGTTACTTGGTGTTGAATGGGTACCAGTCCATGTCGGTTACTTGGTGTTGAATGGGTACCAGTCCATGTCGGTTACTTGGTGTTGAATGGGTACCAGTCCATGTCGGTTACTTGGTGTTGAATGGGTACCAGTCCATGTCGGTTACTTGGTGTTGAATGCGTTAACAGACATATTAAAAGATATCGATGACTAGACCCAGGCTAATGTTCTGTTAAAATGCTAGAAAACTGGACCAGAGAACATATGTTAAGTTATATACATTTATGTAAAAAATAAACTATACTTATATAAAATAATTTGTTTATTAATCGTTAACAATGGATTAATATGGCTAACAAATACCTATATAATATAGAGAATAGTTATATAATATAGAGAATACCTATATAATATTTATTTATATTTCGGGTTTTACGCCTGCATCAGCACCATTTTGGGCTATATCGCCGGCGGGTACTTTACCTAACAACACCTTTCCTGGGCAGGCTCCAGCGGTTAACCAGTACTTGGGTGCACCAACCTCCGTAAGAAACTGCCAACTTGTTCATATAAATGAGACACGGTCTGAGCGGGGCTCGAACCCATGACCATCAGTGATGATAGGTTACAGTGGTATACAAGTCCCCGACCTTAACCACTCGACCACGGAGGCGGACCTAATACCTATATAATATAGCAAATACCTATATAATATAGAGAATACCTATATAATATAGAGAATACCTATATAATATAGAGAATACCTATATAATATAGAGAATACCTATATAATATAGAGAATACCTATATAATATAGCAAATACCTATATAATATAGAGAATACCTATATAATATAGAGAATACCTATATAATATAGAGAATACCTATATAATATAGAGAATACCTATATAATATAGAGAATACCTATATAATATAGCAAATACCTATATAATATAGAGAATACCTATATAATATAGAGAATACCTATATAATATAGAGAATACCTATATAATATAGCAAATACCTATATAATATAGAATACCTATATAATATAGCGAATACCTATATAATATAGCGAATACCTATATAATATAGAGAATACCTATATAATATAGCAAATACCTATATAATATAGCAAATACCTATATAATATAGCGAATACCTATATAATATAGAGAATACCTATATAATATAGAGAATACCTATATAATATAGAGAATACCTATATAATATAGCAAATACCTATATAATATAGCAAATACCTATATAATATAGAGAATACCTATATAATATAGTGAATACCTATATAATATAGAGAATACCTATATAATATAGAGAATACCTATATAATATAGTGAATACCTATATAATATAGAGAATACCTATATAATATAGAGAATACCTATATAATATAGAGAATACCTATATAATATAGAGAATACCTATATAATATAGAGAATACCTATATAATATAGAGAATACCTATATAATATAGAGAATACCTATATAATATAGAGAATACCTATATAATATAGAGAATACCTATATAATATAGCAAATACCTATATAATATAGAGAATACCTATATAATATAGAGAATACCTATATAATATAGAGAATACCTATATAATATAGAGAATACCTATATAATATAGCAAATACCTATATAATATAGAGAATACCTATATAATATAGAGAATACCTATATAATATAGAGAATACCTATATAATATAGCAAATACCTATATAATATAGCGAATACCTATATAATATAGCGAATACCTATATAATATAGCGAATACCTATATAATATAGCAAATACCTATATAATATAGCAAATACCTATATAATATAGCGAATACCTATATAATATAGCAAATACCTATATAATATAGCAAATACCTATATAATATAGAGAATACCTATATAATATAGAGAATACCTATATAATATAGAGAATACCTATATAATATAGCAAATACCTATATAATATAGCAAATACCTATATAATATAGAGAATACCTATATATATAGCATACCTATATAATATAGCAAAATACTATATAATAGAGAATACCTATTAAATATAGGAATACCTATATAATATAGAGAATTTTGTTTTTGGTTTTTTAGCGAATACCTATATAATATAGAATACTATATAATATAGCGAATACCTATATAATATAGCAAATACCTATATAATATAGCAATACCTATATAATATAGCGAATACCTATATAATATAGAGAATACCTATATAATATAGAGAATACCTATATAATATAGAGAATACCTATATAATATAGAGAATACCTATATAATATAGAGAATACCTATATATAGATTATATAATATAGCAAATACCTATATAATATAGAGAATACCTATATAATATAGAGAATACCTATATAATATAGAGAATACCTATATAATATAGAGAATACCTATATAATATAGAGAATACCTATATAATATAGCAAATACCTATATAATATAGAGAATACCTATATAATATAGAGAATACCTATATAATATAGAGAATACCTATATAATATAGCAAATACCTATATAATATAGAGAATACCTATATAATATAGCGAATACCTATATAATATAGCGAATACCTATATAATATAGAGAATACCTATATAATATAGAATACCTATATAATATAGCGAATACCTATATAATATAGCGAATACCTATATAATATAGCAAATACCTATATAATATAGCAAATACCTATATAATATAGAGAATACCTATATAATATAGAGAATACCTATATAATATAGAGAATACCTATATAATATAGAGAATACCTATATAATATAGAATACTTATATAATATAGCAAATACCTATATAATATAGAGAATACCTATATAATATAGCAAATACCTATATAATATAGCAAATACCTTATAATATAGCAAATACCTATATAATATAGCAAATACCTATATAATATAGAGAATACCTATATAATATAGAGAATACCTATATAATATAGAGAATACCTATATAATATAGAGAATACCTATATAATATAGAGAATACCTATATAATATAGCAAATACCTATATAATATAGAGAATACTTATATAATATAGCGAATACCTATATAATATAGAGAATACTTATATAATATAGAATACTTATATAATATAGAGAATACCTATATAATATAGCGAATACCTATATAA
This sequence comes from Archivesica marissinica, assembly GCA_014843695.1. Taxonomy (NCBI): domain Eukaryota; kingdom Metazoa; phylum Mollusca; class Bivalvia; order Venerida; family Vesicomyidae; genus Archivesica; species Archivesica marissinica. The sequence continues at coordinate 55,676,779 of CM026393.1, read as the reverse complement.
TATAGCGAATACCTATATAATATAGCGAATACCTATATAATATAGCAAATACCTATATAATATAGAATACTTATATAATATAGAGAATACCTATATAATATAAGTATAAGAACTATTATATATACATGTATAAACAGGGAACAATACAGGCAGTATAAACACGGGGTATTTGTTGGTTTCAGTGTATATAACTATTTCACTTAACGAACATTGAAAGCAATATGGCGAATGGTGGTAGATAAACATAGCGTTCAGTTGTAGATATGGGTGGGTGCACCCAGCACACCCTCCCCCCCAAATAAATTCAGATTCAATATAGGTTTTGATTATGTTTAGAATTTGTCGAAATCTCCCTCACACTGGTTACAAACAACAGTTTGCATCTGTATATGGGAGACATTAGAATTTGTCGAAATCTCCCTCACACTGTGCACTGGTTACACACAACAGTTTGCATCTGTATATGGGAGACATTAGAATGTGTCGAAATCTCCCTCACACTGGTTGCAAACAACAGTTTGCATATGCATATGGGAGACATTAGAATGTGTCGAAATCTCCCTCACACTGTCCACTGGTTACAAACAACAGTTTGCATCTGTATATGGGTGACATTAGAATTTAGCCAAACAAACTCTCTGAAAATGCATTGCTTTTTGATTGGTATATAGCCTTTATTGTTAAATTCATGATACAATTTAAAGGACATCCATCATTATTTAGACATCATTTCAACAACATTAATTCATGCAGTACCATGTGTTACATAGGCCAATTCATTCTTAACCCTTTCCCTCATAGAAGCACCTCTTGACGCCATTAACAATACGACATACATTGACAGTGTAGTAGCCAAACCAATGTTCATAAACCCTTTCCCTCATAGAAGCACCTCTTGACGCCATTAACAATACGACATACATTGACAATGTAGTAGCCAAACCAATGTTCATAAACCCTTTCCCTCATAGAAGCACCTCTTGACGCCATTACCAATACGACATACATTGACAATGTAGTAGCCAAACCAATGTTCATAAACCCTTTCCCTCATAGAAGCACCTCTTGACGCCATTAACAATACGACATACATTGACAGTGTAGTAGCCAAACCAATGTTCATAAACCCTTTCCCTCATAGAAGCACCTATTGACGCCATTAACAATATGACATACATTGACAATGCAGTAGCCAAACCAATGTTCATAAACCCTTTACCTCATAGAAGCACCTATTGACGCCATTAACAATATGACATACATTGACAATGCAGTAGCCAAACCAATGTTCACAAACCCTTTCCCTCATAGAAGCACCTCTTGACGCCATTAACAATACGACATATATTGACAATGTAGTAGCCAAACCAATGTTCATGAACCCTTTCCCTCATAGAAGCACCTCTTGACGCCATTAACAATACGACATACATTGACAATGTAGTAGCCAAACCAATGTTCATAAACCCTTTCCCTCATAGAAGCACCTCTTGACGCCATTACCAATATGACATACATTGACAATGCAGTAGCCAAACCAATGTTAACAAACCCTTTCCCTCATAGAAGCACCTATTGACGCCATTAACAATATGACATACATTTACAATGCAGTAGCCAAACCAATGGTCACAAACCCTTTCCCTCATAGAAGCACCTCTTGACGCCATTAACAATACGACATACATTGACAAGGTAGTAGCCAAACCATTGCTCATAAAGGCCAGAATGTAATTCCAGTAATATCTATGGAGGTGGGATATATATGGCGACTGCTTATCCACGTCACGATAGGTAAATGGCTGTCGTTTGTATGGAGATATAATAGTATATTAACCTGAATCTCTATGTAGTGCCAGTAATATCTATGGAGGTGGGATGGATATGGCGACTGCTTATCCACGTCACGATAGCTAAATGGCTGTCGTTTGTATGGAGATATAATAGTATATTAACCTATATCCCTATGAAGGAAAGGGTTAATTTTTTTAAATCCTTTTTTGAATGCAATGAGTTACATTTCTTGAGCTCGGACTAAGTTTAATCCTGAGTCCAAATTATGTGTGGTGGAACGTGGCTGGCTAGACGGGGTGTTGTGGGAGGCCAGATATAGTGTCCTATATTTTTGGGGGGGAACCCCTCCTTTTTTCTCACTGCTGAAAGGGTTACATATTTCATGAGGTCTAGTAAATGTAAGTGTTTTGTTATTTGCTATTCTACTCTTCCCTTAGTTTAAACTTATTTTGTTTCCCAATATTAATAAACAGTTTGTACAATGCAGGCCCGTAGCCACACTGAGGCACATCGGGGCTGCCGCCTCGGTTATAATTTCCAAAGCCATAAAAAAAAAAAAACATTAAATAAATAAAATGTAAAAAATATACCTTTGCTGTATAAAATGTTGATTGCTAGAGCGCTGAAAGGTCAGTACATAATTATATGTCTAAACTCATTAAATCAGAAAACGCAGGAAATCGCTTCTATACCCTAACAATGTTAAGGGGGAACACGCCCCGACCCCTCCCCTCCCTAGATTGCCTTGGTTGAAATTTGCCTCTGGCTACGGTACTGTAATGCCTACATTACACATCAATTTACAAAAGAAAATGAATAGATTGAAAGACGATATAAATAGAATTGTTCACTTGAACTCGAATTTTCCTGAATGATAATACATGTACATTATGTTTAAAAGACATATTCCTGTTTCTAGAACAAATTGTACTAGTATATATACTAGAGGACATAGAAAACGCACACCTACATTGTATACTAGAGGACATAGAAAACGCACACCTACATTGTACACTAGAGGACATAGAAAACGCACACCTACATTGTATACTAGAGGACATAGAAAACGCACACCTACATTGTATACTAGAGGACATAGAAAACGCACACCTACATTGTATACTAGAGGACATAGAAAACGCACACCTACATTATATACTAGAGGACATAGTAAACGCACATCTACATTATATGATTATTATTACATGAAAACGAAATACGAAGGATTCCATCAAAGATATATCACATCTTTATTACAAAACACAAACTGAACAACTAAAAATATTCCAAAACTATGTATTTATATAGTTACTGTTTTTCATGTAAAAACACACTTATCAGACGTGTGCGTTTTCTATGTCCACTAGTATACAATGTAGGTGTGCGTTTTCTATGTCCACTAGTATACAATGTAGGTGTGCGTTTTCTATGTCCACTAGTATACAATGTAGGTGTGCGTTTTCTATGTCCACTAGTATACAATGTAGGTGTGCGTTTTCTATGTCCACTAGTATACAATGTAGGTGTGCGGTTTCTATGTCCTCTAGTATACAATGTAGGTGTGCGTTTTCTATGTCCACTACTATACAAGTGTACCATTTTTTCTTGTGCCAGGTATTTTAATAAACCATACTAAAGTGATGTATGCCAATGGGCTACGTAGAGATGTGCATTGGTATTATGCCAATGGGCTACGTAGAGATGTGCATTGGTATTGTGACAATGGGCTACGTAGAGTTGTGCATTGGTATTGTGCCAATGGGCTACGTAGAGTTGTGCATTGGTATTGTGCCAATGGGCTACGTAGAGTTGTGCATTGGTATTGTGACAATGGGCTACGTAGAGATGTGCATTGGTATTATGCCAATGGGCTACGTAGAGATGTGCATTGGTATTTGACAATGGGCTACGTAGAGAGTGCATTGGTATTGTGACAATGGGCTACGTAGAGATGTGCATTGGTATTGTGACAATGGGCTACGTAGAGAAGTGCATTGGTATTATGACAATGGGCTACGTAGAGATGTGCATTGGTATTATGCCAATGGGCTACGTAGAGTTGTGCATTGGTATTATGCCAATGGGCTACGTAGAGTTGTGCATTGGTATTATGCCAATGGGCTACGTAGAGTTGTGCATTGGTATTATGACAATGGGCTACGTAGAGTTGTGCATTGGTATTGTGACAATGGGCTACGTAGAGTTGTGCATTGGTATTATGACAATGGGCTACGTAGAGTTGTGCATTGGTATTGTGCCAATGGGCTACGTAGAGTGTGCATTGGTATTATGCCAATGGGCTACGTAGAGTTGTGCATTGGTATTATGCCAATGGGCTACGTATAGTGTGCATTGGTATTATGACAATGGGCTACGTAGAGTTGTGCATTGGTATTATGCAATGGCTACGTAGTTGTGATTGGTATTATGCAATGGGCTACGTAGAGTGTGCATTGGTATTGTGCCAATGGGCTACGTAGAGTTGTGCATTGGTATTAGACAATGGGCTACGTAGAGTTGTGCATTGGTATTATGCAATGGGCTACGTAGAGTTGGCATTGGTATTATGACAATGGGCTACGTAGAGTTGTGCATTGGTATTATGCCAATGGGCTACGTAGAGTTGTGCATTGGTATTATGACAATGGGCTACGTAGAGATGTGCATTGGTATTATGACAATGGGCTACGTAGAGATGTGCATTGGTATTATGACAATGGGCTACGTAGAGATGTGCATTGGTATTATGACAATGGGCTACTTAGAGTTGTGCATTGGTATTATGACAATGGGCTACGTAGAGTTGTGCATTGGTATTATGACAATGGGCTACGTAGAGTTGTGCATTGGTATGTTATGCCAAGGGCTACGTAGAGAGCTGAACGAACATGCTTTCTCTTATTCTCGTATGCCTTCCAATGAAGAAGTTATATGAAGATGTTTTTGAAACAGTGAACGATGGCATTTTCTCTGGCACTGCTTGAGTTTCGTATTCCTCCGCAGTTGGCTATACTGTTATAGTTTAGCTATTTTCTGACAATCACGAATAGTTAATTATAAAGTAATATAATTATTCTAATGAATTATTTTGTCTAGTTTTTAATTTTGACAGGAAACAGAAACTAACTTGAAAATTATACCGGGAACTATGTCTTATTACGGACGTTCACATTAACATAAGTGGTTGTGCGGTTGTGTATTGTAGTGCAATGATGCTCCAGACATGGCAGTTAAAATGACTAAAATTTGAAAACAAATATTATATTAGCCAAAATCATTGGAAATCATAAAAGAAAAAGGAGAGTTGTGTTTATTAGTGTAAGATAGGATTTAATTTCATCTTGTGGAAATACAAATTTCGATGATCACTCGATGAAATAAAATCTATCTTGCACCAATATACACAGATGTCATCTTATGTCGTAAAGTGAAAATAAGATTATATATTTTTCCACATTGTGCGATTGCATTTATACATTTAAAATGTTTAAAATGATGGATTTAATAACTACATAATTTGAGTAATACTCGTAATGTAGCAAACACAATTGTAGGACCGCAACATTTTTCGAAATTGTGACAATCAGTTTGAACAGGAAAATGACTTTTAAATCAACAAAGAACACAGAACAACAGTATACAAAGAACTAGAACTACACTAAATCTAGCATATGTACATGTATACGATTCTCAGGAAATAATGTGTGTCTTGTCGTTATTTATCAGCGAATAAAACACTGGTTGGAGTTCTGAAGCGTAGTACTTAACCAATACAAATATTATTTCCATTCTAACATGACCCAATATAATGCTATAAATGTGTGTGTTATTGTGTCTCCTTGTCTGTTATTTGGATGATGGCTTTGCAAAATAACTCCCTGTTAAAATACATTCTGTATTGCAATGGCAAAATCATCCGCCAGCTATCAAAGCTATATGTATATGTCATGCATGGTTATTAACACTACAATTTCTACACCATCGTCGTGTTCAATTCCAATGTAATATTGTTAAACGTTGTGCATATTATGCAAAATTCAACAGCCGTAGCCATGCAGATTTAACAACTGTATATTTGTTCTTTGTCTACAGGTATTGTCACATTTTAATACTCTATAATTTGGTCTAGGTTCTAAACCATTCTATTTCATTTCAACACTGATACATTCACTGCCGTCTGCTTATTAACCGCTCTAATCATTAAATATTTACATTGCTATTGTTATTTCCTTCGATGAACGTATATGCCGGGTTTGTATCTATGTTCATGAGAATTTCCTCACTAATTATATGCAGACGACGTACATACTTGAAAAGTTACGGGCATGCGTATTCGCGGTGTTAGGTTTGAATAATTAATGTAAATATAAGTAATGAATTGCGGGTTAATAGTTTCCATCGGGGTATGAACTGCATTTGGAGTGTTTAAAGTTACCTTTTAGACTGACCTCCACACACTATAAGCACGCCCACTATAATGTATATACCCAATGGAAACTACTAACCCACAATTCATTTACATGTTACTCCCAACACAGGAGTGTTACAGTGGCCAGCCGCTCAGCAAAACTGGTTACACTGGGGCTGGACTGTACATAGTAGTGGGAGGCCATTCCAAAGACATATTGTTCGGCGGGGGGGGGGGGGTAGTTATATGGTACTGGGTTCGGCTGTGGCATTAAATAGTGTAGGTTCATTGTAGGTGTTAGATCCGTGTGATCGACGCATACCAAGTTATTTCTGATTTTCATGTTTGTACATGACTGTTGATTGTCAGTTCGGGGAGTTAATCTTGTTTGTTACACTGCTTGCAAATCGCAGCTGATCTTTGCACTTTTTCTGCTTTATATGTAAGATACTTTTGCCAGGGGTGCCAGATGGTTGAGTATTTCTCGAGTTCATTCCTAGAGTGATAGCGTAGTCATACTGTCAATACAAGGCCTCTCATCCGAAAACATATCATTTGTCATTTTAGTTCGGGAAGGGTCGTAACTCGGGAAGAGCCGTGATTAATGTTCGGGAAGGGCCGTAACTAATGTTCGGGAAGGGTCGTAACTCGGGAAAAACCGTAACTAATGTTCGGGAAGGGTCGTAACTCGGGAAAGGCCGTAACTAATGCTCGGGAAGGGCCGTAACTAATGCTAGAACTTGTGGTCTGACCTGTTTGCCTTTCTTTAATTCGTCTATGTTTTGCAGTCACATGTATATGTAAAACGAATTGAGCAATACAATATGAGTAACTGTCAATTTAGTTGTTGTTGGGCTCACATATGCTTAAGCTTTATTTATTTTACAACGATTGCGAAACAAGTTTTAACAACTTATATTAATCACACTCGTTGGCGCGGATGAAAGCGAATATATGATCATTCGTGTGGGAGGAAACCGGAATGCCCGGAGAAAACCCACCTGTCCGATCTGGCGACCACCGTACCATCTCACATACTTCCCAGGTGCTTAGGGTCGTAACTGATGTTGCTAGAACGTGTGGCCTGACCCGTTTGCTTTTCTTGAGATTTCCATGTCTTGTCAAATGAATCGAGCAATAACATATGATTAAGCTAAACTTAGTGTCTAGACAAATAGCATACAACATTGTTTTAAGAACATTATAATTGGCTTGACACTATACTTGACACCCGTCATTTTTAAACTTTCTTGAATATGGTCTAAAAAGTGTATGTCTAGTGAAAAGCTTATGGCGTATAATAATGTTCACAAATATAAAAAATGTGTATTGTTTTTTAACCGGATTGACCGTAAAAGTTCATCATGTTTACTGGACCATGGTTCTGCCACTATTAATTATGAGAGACTGACATTGCTTTACAGCAAAACCGTTATATGATTTATGTCAACAAACACATTTTTTATTACTGTAATTATTAAAAAGGTTTAATTTGTGTTGATATTTGAACACAGTGAGATCCGTTCATTGATTCAAATCGAAAATCGTCTCTTACAATGGCCATCATAGTCTGGAACAGGCGTTGATATATTTTGCCTGGTCAGTCATATAAATTATTTTAACGCCGATGTCATTAATTTGGCCGTATTGAGTTTCTGATAATATAAAGTCATTTTGCCAGAAGTAAATTAGTGAAAATTCGACAGACTGGAACGCAGGCCTTGAGATGCAGCGTTGTATCTATACAATCGACTGCCTGTATGTCAAAATAGTAGTAGTTCGCGGCATAACAGTTGGATTTATATTAGTTCATGCAAATTTAGTTTAGCTCGATTGCGAAACAAGTTATTACAACTTATATTAATCACTATCGAGGCCTCATTCCTGATTGCATCCATCGCCATGAGGGAAATAGACGAGGTAATGTGAAATACTCGTAATGGCTACAGCTGGGCGCAAACTAGGGACCTATAGCATCTGATATGAGCGCGCTACCACTGCGATATCATGACTTCCATCGCATTTATAGTCTATGTGGATATGACAGATACGATGAACGGAAATTAGATCCTCTTGTCTTGTTTCTTGCGTTGTCGTACGAACGAATATGTCTATCGTATTTAAAGTCGATGTCGTCCTCGTAGGAGTAATCGCTGTCCCGGTCGGCGGAGAGAGGTCTAAACGTGTTATACGAGGCGACGGACGATGCAAGCTTATTTCTCGCAGCCATCAGTACATCTTCTGTGGTTGGTGCCGCTGGACTGTGTGTGCCGCGGACATCGGTTGGCAGCTCTGCAACATGGCCATTGCCATTAGCTGCGTCTCGAATTGTACTAGCGCTGTCTCGAACTGTACTTGCGCTGTCTCGAACTGGCAGTTCGCTTAAACCTGAAATTACAACTATTATATATACTAACCGTTATTAGTATTCTGTTATACCTCACGTGACAACTCCATGCAAAATTTGCCATACTCATTTTCAATGTCTCATGTCATCTCTGAATAACCTCATTCGGAACAAAAGCACACTACTAGGACATTACGGTTTAATTTCAATGTGTGTGTGTGTGTGGTGTGTGTGTGTGGTGTGTGTGTGTGTGTGTGTGTGTGTGTGTGTGTGGTGTGTGTGTGTGTGTGTGTGTGTGTGTGTGTGTGTGTGTGTGTGTGTGTGTGTGTGGGTGTGTGTGTGTGTGTGTGTGTGTGTGTGTGTGTGTGTGTGTGTGTGTGTGTGTGTGTGTGTGTGTGTGTGTGTGTGTGTGTGTGTGTGTGTGTGTGTGTGTGTGTGGTGTGTGGTGTGTGGTGTGTGGTGTGTGGTGGTGTGTGGTGTGTGGTGTGTGGTGTGTGGTGTGTGGTGTGTGGTGTGTGGTGTGTGGTGTGGTGTGTGGTGTGTGGTGTGTGGTGTGTGGTGTGTGGTGTGGTGGTGGTGGTGTGGTGGTGGTGGTGTGGTGGTGGTGTGGTGGTGGTGTGGTGGTGGGTTTGTGTGTGGTGTGGTGTGTGTGTGGTGTGTGTGTGGTGTGGTGTGTGTGTGTGTGGTGTGGTGTGTGTGTGTGGTGTGTGTGTGGTGTGGTGTGTGTGGTGGTGTGTGTGGTGTGTGTGGTGTGGTGTGTGTGTGGTGTGGTGGGGTGTGTGGTGTGGTGGTGGTGGTGGTGTGGTGTGTGTGTGTGTGTGTTTTACGTTTATTTATCGCCGCTACCGGTTTCCCGTATGAGCAACGCCTCCTGAAGTCATTTTAGAGTTTTGAGGATAGTGCAATGATACAGACAGATACCCATTCCAGAGTCTCCTCTAGTTCATTTGCGTGCACTATGTAAAGCACCGACACGAGACCTCGGTTTAAAGTCTCACCCGAAAGACTACTTAGTATAGCATAGCGGAGGGTCGAACATGTGGCCCTTACAAATCCAACGTGTTAACCAATGGATCACTGATCCGCTACATGTGTGATCTTAACCATTTCCAAACCACATGCCTATATACAGGCTTACAAAAAGTGTAGATCCAGTTGAGCCGGCTCGTAATGAGCCGTCTTATCAGGATCTGCACTTTTTGCCGGTAATATTACTATTTTTAATTTTTAGACGAAATTACACATTTTGATAAAGGAACTTGTCCAAATGTTATTTTCATATTAATTCATTCCAGAGTCTTTCTCCTCTGGTTCTTTTACGCACACGGTGTACAGCACCGACACGAAACCTTGGTTGAAAGTCCCGACTGGTAATTTTATTAGAGTAAGACGGGGGTCGAACCTGCTATCCCTGGATTACCAATCCAGCGTGTTACCACTGGACTACAGATCCGTCTGTGAATTTCAATGTGATTGTATTTGTTATGCCAATTCTTCTGTATAACAAAATAAATAGTTCGCCTCGGTCAATATTATTTTCCTCGGGTTGACAATATCAACTGTCACACTCACCGAGATGAAATATTGATATAATAACTAACCTACTGGATATTAGGCACAGACGGATTGGTAGTCCAGTGGTAACACGCTGGACTGGTAATCCAGGGATCGCAGGTTCAATCCCCCGTCTGACCATAATAAAATTAACAGTCTTTCAGATGGGACTTTACACCGAGGTCTCGTGTCGGTGCTTTACACCGTGCACGTAAAGGGACCAGAGAAGACTCTGGAATGGGTCTCTGATCTGGATCTATGCTGTGTGCTTTTCAGTCAAGCGTTTTAGCTCTACTATCCGAATAGCAAACAGCATAGAGCCTGCTCAGACGGCACGATTATATGCTATAAACTTATAATAGTTAACAAATATTTATCACGAAGCTTAATTGTATATATCTGGTATTTTTCTACATCAGATCATACATAACAGCAATTGTCCATCCAACATTGTTAATTAAGTTTGAAGTGATGAGAAGGGCTGTATATAATGTTGTCATAACTTGTAGCCAAACCCATTTAATTTTTTTCCCAGATTAAATCGTATACAGCAATAATAATAAATCCTAATACACGTTCATATAGTTTTCCTACGTATTTCATTGTGTGTATAATTGCAATGTAATGTATGGGGGGCAATGCAATAAAATAGTATTAAAGTAATGGCCTGTGCCGTCTGATCTGGTGCTATGCTGTTTGCAAAAGCGCCTTTAGCCGTGATTGGCAGGTTACTGGTTACATGCGCCATGTTCCCTGTCATTAACGAAATTGCTGGAGAAGCACAACACAACAAACGTACTTGAATGACTCGACTCCATTTCTTTCTTTGGCGAGCTTGTCATCTGTGGTGTGACGGCTTTCGTTCTGCGCATGCGTTGAAGTTCCTCTTCCTGACGACATACTGTGTTTTTGGCGGATTCCAGCTCCGTCTTGAGTTTTGAACAAAGGGCTAGTGCTCCCTTGGCAACGAACGTTGCAGGTATCACCTGTGTATCGAACGCGCGTTTTAGCGTTGCCTCACCAAGCATGTTAAAGTTGACCGTCTCCATCAGCTCTGTGCGTTGGTCGCCACTCAAATTGTCTTTTTCTGTAAGAGGAATGAAATCAAATCGTGTACAAAATTGAATCAGAAATAATGCAGACCATTAATGCTTAGATCTAATTATCAACCTTGAAAATGTAGGTTGCAGTGTATGTTTACATTAATAAATATAAGTAAATATAAATGTTGACTACATTGATTACATCATCACAGATGTAGTGAAACTGTTTAAAAATGATTACAACGGTTTTAGGTTTATGCACAGGCACAAGACACACATTTTTGGTTAGCCCTATGGTCATATAGTAAGTAATGTTTACAGTAGTAAGTATGGCCATAGGGCCACACAAATATGTCTTGTGTCTGCGGGTTTATCATATTTCATTGCATTCATAAAATATGTATAGGATATAAGCCGAAAACGATCCAATATGTAAAATATTGGACTGTATGAGGCGCGTAGAGCCGAAGACAGTACCAATAGTTTACATATTGGATCCGCTTGAGGCTTATATCTTACTTAAAACACAAACTTATATAACAAGATCCTATTAATTAAAATTGTTAATTTCGTACCGGTAGGCCTATGATTTAACATAATGCTCTGGCCTTTTGACAGCAGTCCAATATTAATAATAATGGACTGCAAGTACAACGGTATGACGTCACGGTGGTGTTTTAAGTATAGGATATAAGCCGACAACGATCCAATATGTAAAATATTGGACTGTGTGAGGGGCGTAGAGCCGAAGACAGCACCAATATTTTACATATTGGATCCGTTTGAGGCGTATATCTTACACACTTATATAACAAGATCCTACTAATTAAAATTGTTAAGTTCGTACATTTACGCCTAAGATTTAATATAATACTTTTGACACCAGTCCAATATTAATAATAATGGACTACAAGCACAAAGGTGTGACGTCACGATAGTGTTTTAAATAGATATATAGGATCTTTTGGCTTGCTAAATAGCAACATTCCAAAACGAGTTTCATAAAATATTGTATGAAATCACAAGTGTAAGATCCTTTTTATCACATTACAATATTTGGTTTTATTCATATGTTTGCACAAAATAGCGCTTCTACTTTCATTTTGGCGCAAATTGTCATGACGTCACTAAATTGTCATGACGTCACTACGCAAAGAAAAGTTATATTTATGTTTTAAACATCATTACAATTGCACCAGTACTTCTTTTACATCGTAGCGTGTCTTGCCATTAACATTATTTACCAATTCAAATAAGAAATATGCATACCGTAAAGTTTAATTTACAAGTTTTACGGATTATTCTCTCAACCAATCAGAACCGTTCCAGGTGTTATTACACGTGTGTACATATATGCAATTATGATATGACTGTATTACACTGGATACAAGCGATGTTATGTGATACCTATGATATAACGTCCAAAACATAGCATGAGTATACAAATGGTTCGACCCATACATTTGAAAGCAGCACTATATCGTAATAAAGGATGTTTTTTGGGTAAAATATAAATACTAATGTATGTTTGTTAATCGAAATAGTCGCTCAGAAACGATACAAATCCAATAAATATGCACCGTCGTATACGCGAATTGTTTATCAACAAACGAAATGTGTTTATCAACACACGAAATGTAAACACGTACAGCGCATGCGTGAAACAACAGCGGATAGAAAAGCATGTTGGAATGTCAAACATATTTTGAACATGAAAGACTATCTTCCTCTAATGTTAAATCCCTCGCGAGGATGTAGACATGTCCCTAAACGACTTAGATAACAGAGATATGAATCGACATATCAAGTAATTCAATTAAAAAAGACAACGTGGGACAAATGGGAACAATGCATTCCGAATGTAAACAAGTGTGGACGATGCGTTCCGATTATAAACAAGTGCGTAACCGATCGACTAGGAAAGTCCTACTTTCGGTTTCCAGTTTGTTTTATCGCAAACAACACTGTTTATTAATTAATGAACATAAGCATACAAAGTATAATGTAAGAATGTGTAGCAGCATTGCTACCCATACGTAAAATTTGAATTTTTCAAGTATCTTTTATTTCATACGATATAGGGCTGCTTTAAAAAGAATTAGAAAACTGCCCCCAATTATATACAGCAAGCATGTCTGGCATAACTGGAAATTATTTCAAATATAGCTACATTTATATTTATCATGTCGACTATCTCACCAACATATGTCACCCCTAAGCGTGATGATAAAACGTGGTTATAATATAATGACGTGTACAATTCGTTAAAGTGCCAATAGACAATGAAGGTCTGGCCAAGTATTGATTGCCGTATGCAAATTATTGAGACCTAATTTGTGAGGTAGGCCTATATCCACAGACGCATGTGGTGTGGACACATGGTTACCGATACCAGATGAACGGTCCCGGTGTCGTATAGAATATTGACCCACTTGCGGGTAAATCCCCCCCCCCTTCCCTTGAGTATAGCAATATATAGTGGAAAAATATTAAATGTATTATAATTAAATGTTATTTAGCACTGTTTAGAGCCTAACGACATATATTTTGAAGCTATGGTAGATAGATAACTTGATTTCCTCCACTGCAGGGAGAGCCACATCTAATTTACAAAGAACACAATCTAATACAAATTACAATTATACTTGACAAATTATACAACGCATAGGTAGAATGCACGTCAAGTACATATCTATACATATGATATTTACAGAGAAAGGCATATCATTTACGATGCAAATAAAGTACATGCCTTCACAATGATATTACACTGGTGCGTACACAGTAGTTCTAGCATAATATACACATATTTGTATATGAATAAAAATATACTCATACATGTATATGTACATGTACATAAACCACACATATTCATGTATAATACCTGTGCACCAGTATTAATATCCGTGATAAGCGCACACTATAAACCTGAGTGGATCTTACCGAAACGAAATGCAAGATTCAATCAGACTAACACACGATAATTGGGGATCACAGTATGCATCACATGGCTGCATGAAGCTTATACCATGCTGTATAACTAGGAGGTTCACATAATGTATATGCATAATATTTACACATACAAAAACAAATTATAACAATTACCCCCCATCCTATGTATACATCGCAGGAGTGAGGGCATGTCCCCAATCCGTGCCATTTTATAACTACCCCCTTATGTTTGACCATATGAGTGAGGGTGGGGTGCACTTTTCCATGCCATAGAATAATTACCCCCTTATGTGTGTCTATATGAGTGAGGGTGGGGTACACTTTTCCATGCCATAGAATAATGACCCCCATATGTGTGACCATATGAGTGGGGGTGTGGTGCACTTTTCCATGTCATAGAATAATGACCCCCATATGTGTGACCATATGAGTGGGGGTGGAGTCCACTTTTCCATGCCATAGAATAATGACCCCCTTATGTATGACTATATGAGTGATGGGGTCACCAATCCATGCCATAGAATAATGACCCCCCCACACACCTATGAGTGACTAATTGAATGACAAAGTTGTAAAGCAAATGTTGTATGTCTATACTCATAACAATAATAAAATAGTACTTATTATGAATGATATAAAATATATATAAAATATGTAAACAGGGTAAATGAAGTGTCGCAGTTGATTGCAGTGCTCCAACAATAAGGTTTTATTATTGGGAAGGGATTCATATAAGCTTTAAGCTTGTTTCTCGACCCATATCGGTTCGAATGTATAAAATATTGTGTTTATATATAAATATATATATATTTGATCCGAATAAAATATGTTTAAACTAACGTTTTATTATGCTTTATTATGGGGATTTTTACACCCGTGGCAAAATTAGTTATCCACACCAATCATAATTGTAATGGTTAACAATATAGTTGTACACATTTTTGGCAAGTTTAAGAGAACATGCATGGATATGAACATTGTTCTTGTAGGCTTTGTGGAGAGGAGATCATTATTATATAAGGGGAGGTCAATATTCTATAAGGGGAGGTCAATATTCTATAAGGGGGGTCAATATTCTATAAGGGGAGGTCAATATTCTATAAAGGGAGGTCAATATTCTATAAGGGGAGATCATTATTCTATAAGGGGAGGTCAATATTCTATAAGGGGAGGTCAATATTCTATAAGGGGGAGTCAATATTCTATAAGGGGGGGTCATTTCTATAAGGGGGGCAATATTCTATAAGGGAGGTCAATATTCTATAAGGGGGGTCATATTCTATAAGGGGGTCAATATTCTATAAAGGGAGGTCATATTCTATAAGGGGGTCAATATTCTATAAGGGAGGTCAATATTCTATAAGGGGGAGTCAATATTCTATAAGGGGGGGTCAATATTCTATAAGGGGGGTCAATATTCTATAAAGGGAGGTCAATATTCTATAAGGGGGGTCAATATTCTATAAGGGGGTCAATATTCTATAAAGGGAGGTCAATATTCTATAAGGGGTCAATATTCTATAAGGGGAGGTCAATATTCTATAAGGGGGGTCAATATTCTATAAGGGGGGTCAATATTCTATAATAGAATCTTTAATACTTATTATTACTTTGATATGAATTGTAGTCTATTTTTGCCGTTATGTGCCTACCACAATACTGTTTACCACCCATATTGATATGCTGTGTTTTCCAGATATTACGTTTGCTTGTTTGATACGGTTACGTGTCCGTATCAAACTAGAAAAAGGCCGTATCATAACTAGTTCCTTTTAATTAACGCATGCGCACTCGGTGCTAGTTTGTTACTTACACTAGTGTCATAGCGCTTCAAATCTGACAGATAGCAGATGCTTGAAGTGTCGTGGTAATATTTCAATCGTGTTCGTGTATCTAATTCAGTAATTGTGATTTCTTCCTGATAAATGGATAACGGAGAGCATGCTTGTTCAAATTCATATTCTTTATTACTTTAATTGCTAGTTTCGGTTGCAGGCTGATATCAAGTTACCGAGGGTCGATACCTGTGCTGATCTGAAACTAGCCACATAATAACCTCAAACAAATGCTCTGATATAGCCGGCTGATGAGTCGCAGATAGTTAAATAATGGTTACTGATTGCGTATCAGCCTAGTGCCTGACCTATAATTGCGATATGATTCGGGAAGTATTTCTGTTCATATAAAGAGGCGTTTTATACGTCGGAATTGACTGATCATTTCAATCTGAGCAACATTATATAATAAACAAACAACCTTTTTGTTTTACTTCTTACCCTCCAATGAAATAATGGTTATAATGTTGTTTTATCACCACACACATTGTGATTTTTATACTGTTAAACACAGGTTGGTTATCATGACTATGATAATGAAATGTATTATATATATATATTATAAGAATACATTTCGATAAAGGGTTAATATTGAGCTGTCATTAAGGTATTGTGTATTGTGCAACAAGTCCACGTACTTCTGCATTGATAATGTGCTATCTCCGGAGTGGCGTCCAAGATTAACGATAAGTCCTGTTTTGTGCTGATATGGACAAAATTTATATTTCAATGAAGTATTTAAATCGTCTCAAATACTTGGCGCAATATGATCACATTTCGACAATGCGTGGTGGTATGCATTGCATGCAGACGTATATGATCACGTGATACGCTTGTCATTGTACCAAACAGACGTATCAATAGTCCAGTGGTAACACGCTGGACTGGTAACCTAATAACGTTAACAATCTTTCAGAAGGGACGTTAAACCGAGGTCTGGTGTCGGTGCTGTACACCGTGTACGTACAAGCAGACTCTGGAATGGGTCTCTCTCTATCTGTACCATTGCACTATCCTCCAAAAATCTAAAATCTTCAGGAGGCGTCGTTCATATGGGCAATCGGTAGCGACGATAAATAAACGTAAAACACACAATTGTACCAAAACTAGACCTGCTTCCGCACCGCACATATCGTTGTCGTCTCTGACCAACTGCACGGAGCTATTTTCGAGATTCAAATAACTGGAGGGGGGGTAGGGCAAAGGGCCTATTGACAATTGAATAAAATATGAACTGGACAGTGGCTAGATTACTTATTTAAATGGGTGAATTAAATGATATATCGGCGGCAGATTCTATACTCTGTAATAGTGTACATAATTGCACGTATTCACATCTGTAGCACTATAATGTGCGTGCATTTGGCTCCAGATGATCGGCATGTGGCATATACCTATGCAAACACTAACCGTCATTCTGTAAATTCAGAAGATCCGTCAGAAGATGAAAGTTTGGTGCTGAATATTTACAAGTCGCACCCTACCTACATCTTACAAGCTGCCTAAAATTATTTCCGACACAGATCTAATACAGGAATGTAATTGAATTATTTGAAATCTATTTGGCAATTTTTCTGAAGAACACGTATGCGTTTTATCTATTGCAGACAGTGGGGACAGATTTTATTCTATACCTTGGCTTTGTTCCGAAATTTTAATCGAACTTGACTCAACCATCTCGATTTACAGATTTGTAGGTTACCAGTTGAAAATACATCTAACACATTAATGTTTAAATCGATTGTAAGTAATTACATGACATGATCAAATTTAATTGGCAATTTGAAAAATGAGTTAGCAAGATTTATGATTGGCATTTCAGTTTTCGTCTTTATTAAAGTCGCAATTATGAAAGTTTTCGTCTTTATTAAAGTCGCACATTTGACAGTTTTCGTCTTTATTAAAGTCGCATATATGAAAGTTTTCGTCTTTATTAAAGTCGCATATATGAAAGTTTTCGTCTTTATTAAAGTCGCATATATGAACATTGATATACAGTCAACCCTATTTGTTCAATCGTTGTAAAATAAATAAAGTTTAAAAAAAAAAAAAAAAAAAAAAAAAAAACCCTATTTGTTAACCATTCAACACCAAGTAAATGACTCGGACTGGTCCATGATATTTTTAGACCAATAAATTAATATGAAAATAACATTTGGACCAGTTCATTTATCAAAATGGGTAATTTCGTCTAAACATTAAAAATAGTAATATTACTGGCAAAAAGTGCAGATCCTGATGAGACGGCTCATCACGAGCCGGCTCAACTGGGTCTACACTTTTTGTACGCCTATATATAGGTATGTGGTGTGGAAATGGTTAAGATCACACATGTAGCGAATCAGTGAGCCATTGTTTAACACGTTGGATTTGTAAGGGGCCACATGTTCGACCCTCCGCTATGCTATACTAACTAGTCTTTCGGTGAGACTTTAAAACCGAGGTCTCGTGTCGGTGCTTTACACATTGCACGTAAATGAACTAGAGGAGACTCTGGAATGGGTCTCTGTCTGTATCATTGCACTATCCTCCAACAATCTAAAATGACTAATATCTTCAGGAGTGGTCTATTAAGCTATTATACAAATGCAGAATTAAAATCGTATTACGCGTAGTATTTAAGGCACTTATTCTAGGATTATATTATTATAATATTATATTTTGAGTAATGGATTATAATATTAATTTGTTGTTATGTCAATGTGACATTAGTCACAATAAGGATTATACAGTGCCTAGGCAACTTAACGCAGAACGGCGTGACCGCCTCGTGGGGATCAAGCAATACAACTTAATGCAGAACGGTGTGACCGCCTCGTGTGGATCAAGCAATACAACTTAATGCAAAACGGTTTGACCGCCTCGTGGGGATCAAGCAATACAACTTAATGCAGAACGGTGTGACCGCCTCGTGTGGATCAAGCAATACAACGCTTACGTTACTGAACCCTACATATTGAGACAGTGTTCAAATCTTTACTGCAGTGTCCAGATAAAGTACACGGTAATCTTGTGTTGAACGGATTCAAATAATTATATGACTATCATATGTCCATAGAAGATAATACAAAAGAACACACGAACACTGACTCGCAATCAGAGCAACACTACTTATGGTGAGACTAATGTACAAGTTATCTCGTCTTGCTACAATATATTTAAGTACCAGTCTTCCTGTGATAGCTGGGATAGCAGGTTTATCTATAGGGTCGGTCGGTCGGTCGGTCGCCGGCCAGTCAGTCATGGTTTTATCTACAGTGTTTATGAAAATCAGTCACTCAGTTTTCCCTGCAATAGCAACTGGTTTATGTACTAAATCAGTTTTTCCAAAACACTAAGGATTTAAGATTTGTATTTGACAACACACAGTAGACAATTGTTTTATTGAACGCTTATAAAATTTGGAAATGTAATAAATTATCGTATGCTTGTTAGGAAGTCAGTGTTTGCATGCTAAATAGGCGGTGTTATAAATGTAGAATACAAATTATTGCGTAAATCAATGATTCAAAGCTATATAAACTTAAGTCGAACATAATTTCCGACATGTTACACGCTTATTGCGTTAAACCGTCTTAGGTAAACTAGTTCATACAATAACCCAAAACCAATGCAATACTTTTAGTGTATTATTGTGTATTTAGACAAATAGTTCATTATAATTCCCTCGTTAGTACTGATCTACCACACATTTATTACAAACGATAAAATTGAACATATTTTCCAAGGTTTTACGTACCAGATACCCACAATAAGATAAAAGACTCCCCTACAACGAAAATAAATGATTTAATCGTGAATGAAAAGATTACTAAATTGTGTGTAAGTGTCTTAAGGAAATTCTGCAACAAGCAATTGTAATGGTTATGAACCAACATGCATGATTCTCTGATTAAGACATTCAGATTGACACAAGCTTGACATTTAGTTAGATATTATATAATTGCTTGGACATTCGAATTAGCAGGGGCGTACCCAGGGGGGCCGAAGGGGGCCTTGGCCCCCCCCCCCAAAACCAAACTTGCACCGGTAAAATTGAACTTCAAAAACCTTGGACTAAATTTATCATAAAAAGTTTTGAATAATGCTATATAGGTCCCATTGTAATAACCTGTTGAAGTTTTCTCATCCTTTGAGAGGTGTAACAATCATGCTAAACCCTATTGTAAATGACTCTTTGAAAATTTGTCACCTTTCAGAGGTGTATAATAATCAAACACAGCCCCTATTGGCCTTGTTTCTCATCTTTACATGTGTGCTTCAGAACTTTTTCACATGTGTGAAAGGTGTGTTTATGCCTAGTGTGCATCATTCACACCTTTCCTTTAGAACTTTTCTCACCTCTGGAAGGTGTTTTCACACTCACCCTGTGGAGTAACACCTTGTGATTAGACACTTACTTTGCATGAATCATTCTGATTGGATTATCAGTTTTCACACCTTGTGAGTGAGAAGGCCCTATAAATATGAGAGTCAATCTCAGTTCAAGTCGGATCTGTAGTCCAGTGGTTCACACGCTGGACTGGTAATCCAGGGATCGCTGGTTCGATCCCCCGTCTGACCCTAATAAAATTAACAGTCTTTCAGATGGGACGTTAACCCGAGGTCTCGTGTCGGTGCTTTACACCGTGCACATAAAAGAACCAGAGGAGACTCTGGAATAGGTCTCTGTCTGTATCATTGCACTATCCTCCAAAAATCTAAAATGACTAATCTCTTCACGAGGCGTCGCTCATATGGGTAACCGGTAGCGACGATAAATAAACGTAAAACACACACACAGTTCAAGACACACTAGCCACCACCATGGGCTCTGCGACAGTCTTCCATGTTCAAGTTTATGCAAAGGCCTTCTACCAGGCCTTCTACCAGTCAGTTTCCTGATTACTCTCAGGAATTCTCATCTGTCAGGTGTGACCCTGTTCCTACAGTTGAGACAAGTGAACCTAAAGACTGTGACATTGCTACTTATGCTTCATATAATGAAAGGCGCACACTGACTAGTGAAAAGAGGTTCAAGATGCTGACTAACCGCTACATCCCACCACGCTAGGAGACACCCCAGGAAACTAGAGCTGAAGAACATCCTGACTGAGTGCTAAGAGACTATATACAACCTTGTGGACCTGTGTGAACTTTATGCAAAGTTGTGCTAAACCGGAATAGTGTCTAGAGTCTCTATACTAGATATAATATTATAGTGCAAGACAGACTTGATATATCTTGTGATAGTTAACTTAAGTAAAATTAGAGTATTTTATGTGTAATAGATTTTAAGCAAAAATTACAATACATGTATATCAAAATAAAGTTTAACTGGTCATTTCTAGTAATGTGTACACCCACGCTGTTTTAGCTCGGCCAGCCAATCTCGGCACCCCCCTCAGAAAATCCTGGGTACGCCCCTGGAATTAGAGCCTACTATTATAAACAAAATCACTTATAGGACATTTACTTACCAGCTGTAAGAACATATTCTAGTATTCCATACAAAGAATCGTGTGACTTTCTGCAATCAGGTGGACCGGAAGTGACGAGCGTCTTGTATGTTTCTGCTGTCAATACACCTTTTCGTGCCATTTCATTCATGTACGTTTCGACTAGCTGGCAGACTTTTTGTCCCTGACTGCCGTCCCCATTGCATGATTCGGAAACAATATCTTTTAAAACTGACGGCGATATGATACACAGGTCGTCTGCAGATAGACTATTTAGTCTATCGCCTGCAACTCTTACTAGGGCCCTTCGGCATTTACATCCGTACAAAGTAGCGAATTTTAGAGCTTTTGTGACCCAGTCTGTTGTCACACAATCCTCGCTAAATGCTTCCTCGGGTAATTCATTCAAGATGGCGTCGAAAACATTTCCTGTATCAGACCGTTTCTTAGACTTTGCACCCGCTTTAGTGTCCTTAACAAGGTCAATGTCATGATGTGATGACCTTGCACTTTTCAAACTTCCTTTAGAATCGATTGTATCGCCTTTCTTTTGATCAAGTCCTTTCTCTTCAGCGTCAGCTCTTTCAATAAACGATGCAATATATTTTGTCACGATGTCTGCCAAGACGTTATTCTTAACCCCTTTATGTCTTGCTACGACTAAGAGTTTTACAAGCCAAGGAACCGGCAATCCTAGCAGAAGTCTGATACTTGCATCCGCCTTATCCGATCCTTTCTTGGAAAATGTTGGACTACTGAATTTCGTCGGTGGTTTTAACCAACATTCTACAAGTGCATCACTGCATAGAGAAACAATATCCGCCTTTTCCGCGACAGCAGCAGCTGTCATGCATGAAAACAACAACGAAGCAATGGCCAAGGTAGATCTACTCATCTTTGCTGATGTTATCGTATCTTGTAAGAATTTGTCGGAAACTTCAGCCAAGTTTCCGGACCCAGTCATCTGCAGCACTTCTGAGGCACATCTTATATGCACTACATTAGTCTTCGTTAAGTCTACTTTCATGTTGTAACAAAAGTCAGCAATGACACCGAATGCTTCAGGTCCGCCTGGGAATTCCTTGAGTTCCACTCTGTTACAGTCTGTTCCAGGACTTTTAGCCAAAGCACAGAAAAAGTCAGACTTGGCATACAAGGGGAATTTATGAAGTTTGAATTCGGTGTCATCAACTACAACTGTGATATCGGACAGCTCTCCAGTCTGTCGAAATTTGGAGAAATTCATGATTTCTTTCACAGACTTTCAATATATATAACAATACTGCCAATGTTTGCGTCACTATTCTGTTGTCAATTATCCGTGCTATATAGCATATCTCATACTATACATTTAATGCGAGCACCAGACTTCACACTTCAGTTTTGAACAGCTTTCTTGTGTATTTATTAGGCACGGTATACACATTCGTATTCCTTTCTAACTGCATGTATTCCTTTCCCTTTAGTTCAATCATTTGATCACTTATCCCAGTCAGACTTTAGCTTTCTTCCATAATTCGTTCAGTTGTATGACATTCAGTTCGAAACTAAATAACACTTAGACAAGTGTTCAATATTCCTTAGGAGTTGCTATATTATCCAAAACATTAATTTACGATTCTACGTCGCTCCTTTGTTAATAAGACGGTTAAGACCTTCAATATAAACACGGTGATAATGTATACATTTTACAACTCTCCATTGCTAAAGGTCATTGAAATGAACTCTCATTTGCTCAGCAGGAATATTGTTGGTATGTTTTAACGTGTATTTTAAAACGACGAACTATTTAGTACACTATACTGTACCATGTATTGTATGTATCGACAATCAAACACACACGAATTTGAACCGCTACAAAAACGGTGTGCACTGTGTGCTCACTGTAATAAGCAAATCTGTATTGAAGCTTGTAGAATTTAGTATTATTAAATTAAGATTTATGCTATGTTGTATATTTCATAATCTAGGCGAAACGTGTCATACAATTTAATTACAGTTAACATGCATGGACAACGCACATTTATTTATACAGAATAACCGATATCTCTTCACTACAGGTATCAGATTCTTCATTTATCATCGTGGTTAAAGCAGTGTATATATCTACTGTTATTCTTAGCGTCTCTAGTGAAAATCGATACATTTAATAATATCCACTGCATTAATATTTTACTTCCAAATCACTTTATGTGTGGAATGTTTGCATTCACTTCAATATCCTTTCCCGCTTTCAAAGTCCAAGTTCATTTTCCAACATGAAACACAATCCCAGGAATAATTCATTTGACACTCAAAAAATATTATCATTTACATATTTCTTTAACAAACACCTTGTTAAAGATCGATCACTGTCGGCACAGTGTAGAAGTTATCTCCACCCGTTCGGTATAAATATTGCTCTACTATATAAACTGTAAGCTAAGTGTATTGACAAGTTATATTGGCCACGTAATGTTTAAAGGTCTTATCGTTATATTGATAAGAGACTTACGAGAGACTTGCGATAAAATGTACCTGGTCTAAGGTATTTCGTGCATGTTTAGGCTTGTTGAAGGTAATTAAATATTTAAAATTATCACAGGTTTTCCCGCGAGTTATGGAGTATAATTAAGCAATTATACATTTGTTATAGCAGAGTACATGGATAAGCTCACGTGATTGTTTTACATAATGTACACACTGTTTATAAAGGACGTTTTACACTGCAAAATGGCCGGACCTGTAGTCCAGTGGTAACACGCTGGACTGGTAATACAGGGATCGCAGGTTCGATCCGCCGTCTGACCCTAATACAATTAACAGTCTTTCAGATGAGACATTAAACCGAGGTCTTGTGTCAGTGCATTACACCGTGCACGTAAAAGAACCAGATGAGACTCTGGAATCGGTTCTGTATCATTGCACTATCCTCCAAATATCTAAAATGACTAATCTCTTCAGGAGGCGTCGCTCATATGGGCAACCGGTAGCGACGATAAATAAACGTAAAACACACACTAAAATAATGATATTAGTATGACCCGTAAGATGGGATTAATAGAGATTTTTGGAGGATAGTGCAATGATACAGAAATAGAACCATTCCATAGTCTCCTCATATGGTAGCGACTATAAATAAACGTAAAACACAGAAATCCAATTAGGAGTGTCGAATTATTTTGACTTGTGGTAGGTCAGCTGTTCTACCTGTGATGCGACTTTAAGCCATCAAAACAAACAGACCAAAACATTTAGGCGAACTGCTATCTTGAGAATGAACATTGATTTTATTTTGAAGTCGGGTTTGTTTACATAGGTTTGTTTACAACGGGTTTGTTTACAAAGGGTTATCAATACAACTCAGCATGATCGATATCTAATTATTTATTGCTGATTGACTGATGTCATATATCCGCAGTCATGTTCTGTATCATACCTCCTAATCTATATCTATGTATTTATATTGCGTTCATGGTTCATACAACACTCAGATGACGTGAAGATTGTAGCAACCAGATATGGTGATATCATGTGAAGTCAACAGAGGAACCGAGCGTATTCACACCACAAACTATAGCTGTGACAAGCTGACGATGCCAGTCACAATTTTATAATATAATATACAGTAGCCGTAATATGGACGCGACCCCCACATTGCTATGACATGATACGGAAGGTTGTGTTTTGCATACAAATACATGGGATGAATGTGACCAGCTACAAGACGATTAAATGCATTGACGGGTGTCACGAAGACCCCCCGTTGTATCAATTAGTATGTGTGGAAGTCGTGATAGCGCTGTGGCCCGGAGTTCGCGCCCCACTGGAGCCGTAACGAATGTGCCCTCCCTCCCTCTCTCCTTCTCTATCTCTTCTCTCTCTTCTCTCTCTTCTATCTCTCTCTATCTCTTTCCTCTCCCTCCTCTCTCTCCCTCCTTCCCTCTCTCTCGTCGTCTCTATCTCTTCTCTCTCTATTCTCTCTCTTCTCTCTCTCTCTCTCTCTATCTCTCTCTATCTCTCTCCTCTCCCCATCTATCTCCCCCCTTCCCTCCCTCTCTCTTCCTCTCTCTCTCTTCTCTCTCTATCCCCCTCTCTCCCTCTCTCTACTCTCTCATATCTCTCTCTCTTCCTCTAGATATCCCTCTCTCTCTCCCCCCCCCCTCCCTCCCTCCCTCCCTCTCTATCCCTCTCTCTCCTCTCCCTCCCGCTCCCCTCCCTCTCTCTCGCTCTGTCTCTCTCGTGGCGATGTGTTCCATCAGGAATGAGGTCTCGAGAGTGATCAATATAAGTTGTAAGAACTTGTTTCGCAATCGAGCTAGAATAACTATAAACTAATTAGGATATGTCCTGGACAGTGAACATACAATCAAACCTATGTTAGTGGTCACCTCTATTAAGCAGCCACATGTGCTAAGCAGCCATTTTCTCTCATTCCCTTAGCTGGGTGTGTAAGACAGGTTTGACTGTATGCACATAGTCTCAAGGTCATGTAAATTAAAGCAGGTGGCGTGTGCATGCAAACACGATAGTTGCAATAGTAAGACATTTCACGTGAGGACGTGAGGAAGTTATCTAGCTGACTTGCAGAAGGCCGCTGGTTGTACCCGGGTGCCACATGTCCGATCTTGCGGACCCTTCCCCTCCCCAACTTTACCAACTCAAACACCTAGCAGTTCCGATGATCGAACACGGGTTGCATTTGTGAGAAGCGAGGGTGCTAACCACGGGCAACCGGGTAGTGTATACAGCGCCAGGTGCTTTGGCATGTTGTTTCTGAACCCCAATAAATGTATTGTAATACACAAAGTCATATAGTTTTCAACTTCATTAACATCTCACCTATGTACATACATATATTGTAAACACAAATTTAAACATATAAACAGTACGTTTGGCATTCTGAGGAGAATTACAAGAGATATATTACAACAAAACGTATCACCTTATAAAAATCGCATGTTACTATTAGTTAAAGCAGCATTACATCGTAATAAAGGATGTTTTGGGTAAAATATAAATACTAATGTGTGTATGTTTACAAAAATCGAAAATAGTCGCACAGAAACGATAAAATTCCAATAAATTTAAACCGTCGTATACGCGAATTTGTTTATCAACACACGAAATAAAAAAACACGCACAGCGCGCATGCGTGAAACAACTGAGGATGTAGAAAACAACGTATACATTTTGAACATGAAATACTATATATCTATCTTCTTCTAATGTCGAACCCCTCACGGGGATGTAGAAATGTCCCTAAAAGACTTAGCTAACAGAGGTATGAATCAACATATCAAGTAATTTTTCATTAAAAAAGACAACGTGGGACAAATGGGGACGATGCGTTCCGAATGTAAACAAGTGCGTGACCGATCGACTCGGAAAGTCCTACTTTCGGTTTCGAGTTTGTTTTATCGCAAAAAAACACTGTTTACCAAATGAACAACAGCATACAAAGTATAATGTTATAATGTGTAGCAGCATTGCTATCCATACGTAAAAATTGAATTTTTCAAATATCTTTTACTTCATACGATGTAATGCTGCTTTAAGGATAATGTGTTTGTTTCTATGAATGATCGATGTATATTTATTTCATCAATGAACATATTATCACGAGTGGCCGTACGCAGATTCTGCAGAATGTAATTTCCTATTATAATTATGGTATAAATTCGTTTTCCAATATTTGCCTCAAAAACGGAGTATTTCAACAAATAAACAAGCGTCGTATACGCGGTTTGTTGACGTAACAAAATAATGTAAATAGGGTCGAAATTCATGTAAAATACAATGTATCCTGAATGATACGATTTATCGTACACATTTACCGTTATATCTCACATGTGTGCCTATGCATATTTATGTGTAGACTAATCTTAGTTAAATCACCTCTAAGCGAAAGTATCGCGTGTTTAGTATTATTGACTGTAATATAACTGTGTTAGAAAAACTAAATCTTATTCTTAATATGTATCCTAGGAAAGCTGCTAAATTTATCATGAAATCATATTTACATAGGAGATGTACACTATACTCTGGTAATTGAATTTATTCATGTATATATTTGAATGACAATTGTAATCATTATAATCGTTCACATGTATACAGTATTATTTGCTTAGATCTATGATTCCATCATTTAGATGTTGATATATGTAAAGTGTATGTCATGTTACATATATAGATACTTTAATATCATATTAACCATTGTAAATAATTGCTTTATTAGTTTAAGGTGACTTATAGGCCCACTGGGCCGGGTGCTATTGTATTAATGTACAGTTGTTGTAATATTGTAATTATAAACTGAATGCACTGTCACTATAATAAACATTTTCTTATCTTATTGATTCATATATTTGTATGATGCTTTTGTTGATGCTTTTGTTGATGATTTTGTTGATGCTTTTGTTTTGTCCAGAATTGTTTTTATTGCGAACGTGCATACTGGCATAAATTGTTATGGTGCGGTGTGTATTGTAATGAAATGAGGTTCCAATCAGCGGCAGTTACAAAAATATAATTGGATAACAAATATTATATTAGCCAGAATCATTGTGGAAGTCGTGATAGCGCAGTGGGTGCGTGTTCGCTTCAGGTCTGGAGTTCGAGCCCCGCTGGAGCCGTTACGATTGTGCCCCTAGGCAAGGCATTTAAATTCGACGTTGCCTCTTCTCTCTCCTTCATGGCGATGGATTCCATCAGGAATGAGGTCTCGAGAGTGATTAATATAAGTTGAAATAACTTGTTTCGCAATCGAGCTAAAATAAATTTGTATAAACTTATCATTGGAAATCATAAAAGAAAAAGAATAAATGTTGTATTTATTAGTATAAGATAGGATTTTTTTCCTCGTGTTCACAAACGCCACCCGTATAGAAATACAAATGGCCGTGGTTACTGTATGAATCCTCCCACATGCATGACCACATATCTCACATACTTCCCGGTCCGAGGATCGAACCCGGGTTGCATTGGTGAGAAGCGAGTTTGTTATCTGCTCATTTCGCCTACAGAGTACTAAATGTTAAAAATTTAATAAATTTACTGAAAGAATTGCGTAATTTAGTGGTAGTGCAATACATACTAATATTCTGTTTTATAACTTGTGACAGTCATTTTGAAGTTTTATATGAATTTAAAATAAAAGGTAACCCTTTAAACACCACATGCCTCTCAATATGCTTACACAAAAGTGTAGATCCAGAATGAGCCGACTCGTGACGAGCCGTCTCATCCGGATCTGCACTTTTTGCCAGTAATATTACTATTTTTGGACAAAAATTACGCATTTTGATAAATTAACTGGTCCAAATGTAATGTTCTTATTAATTAATTTTATTGGTCTGAAAATATAACTGTGACAGATTCTGTAATATTGATGTTTTAGTTCATAAAATGAATGTTTTAAATAATGTTTTACCTAAAATTATTGAAGATTATGTACAATATTGGAGTATGGATATTAATCGTGATACAGCACTGAGAGGCATAGGAGGAAACGTGATACAGCACTGAGAGGCATAGGAGGAAACGTGATACAGCACTGAGAGGCATAGGAGGAATCGTGATACAGCACTGAGAGGCATAGGAGGAATCGTGATACAGCACTGAGAGGCATAGGAGGAATCGTGATACAGCACTGAGAGGCATAGGAGGAAACAAACTTAGACTTTATAAAACATTTAAACTAGTTTTTGAAGCTGAACATTATTGCAAATCAGTTTTAAACAAGTCATATAGGGGTGCCCTTGCACAATTTAGAAGTGGTACAGCTCCAATAGGCATTGAAATTGGCAGATATAATGGTTTACCAATCAGGGATCGAATTTGTTGTCAGTGTACTGACTGTGTTGAAGATGAAACTCATGTGTTATTACATTGTCCTCAGTACAATAGTTTACGAACGGAATTGTTAAATGAAACTTCTACACCGAATGGAAATATTAATGCTTTTAATGATGGTGAAAAAATCTATTTTCTAATCCAGATATTGTATTTTAAGTGCCAAAACCTGTTTTAATATTTTAAATAGAAGAAAAAAACATTGTTGTATAATTGAAGATTTTAACATATTGTATATATAGTAATGTTGTAAATACATCACTGAGTATTATGATGTTATATAATTGTTCAGTATTTTACTAGTGCTATGCGAAGACTTTTATTGTACGTATTGTGTCTTAGAAAATTGTCTTCATTATACATTGTATTGCTAAGTTTTAAGTCTCTCATATTTCTTCTTAGAACGGTTTGCATGCTGAAAGTTTCTATATTATGTAATTATATGCATCATGTAAAGTGAGACTATAATAAACATATCTTATCTTATAACAAAACTATGAACGTTTTTACATGCATGTTTTATTTCGATATGTAAACAATTAAAAACATTTAAAAGCGCATCAATATTTACAAATCCACCCAGATAAATATTTGTCATATGAAAGACTTGCAGCATATACACGTAACGGTTCTGAATTATAAACATAGTCAGCTAATAATAATGCATCAAATAGAAGTACAATTATTTTACGAAATTATATTAAAATTATATTTACAAATTACAAAATAGTTGAGGATTTCCAAAGTCTTCATACAAACAGTTCATACATTAAAACCACACACGAGTAACAGCACCATATCTGACTCCCGAGGGCTTCATGGCTCCACGCCACAGTAGCAACCCCTCATTTGTCCTCAGCGTAGTCGACCAACGGGTGTATATAATTATATCTGTACACACTATTTCCCCCGTCTGACCCTAATAAAATTAACATAACAGTCTTTCAGATGGGACTTTAAAACGAGGTCTCGTGTCGGTGTTTAACACAGTGTACGTAATAGAATCAGAGGAAACTCTGGGATGGGTCTCTGTCTGTATCATTGCACTATCTTCCAAAACTCTAAACTGACTAATCTCTTCAGGAGGCGTCGCTTATATGGGCAACCGGTAGCGACGATAAATAAACGTAGAACACACACACTATTCCGACTCATATTTTAACTGTACAGTCGTGGGAGAGGTGAAACTCCGCCCCCAACACACGCACACATCCGAGGAAAATGTACACCCCCGCATTGAAGTCCTGTCCTAGAGTGCGAAGAGGAAGAAGAAGTCAATTATATTTAGAAACATTTTCTGTGCACGATGCTAGGTCCGCTCTCGTCATATTCCTGCTTAGAGATCCACATCTGACTGAATGTGGACAATGAGGATAAGATGGAGCCTCCAATCCACACAGAATACTTTCTTTCTGGCGGCGCAATGACCTTCACCTTTGTAGAGCTGGGAACCAACTTGTCCAATTCACATTTCATTCTGTCCGCCAAGCCGGGAAACATTGTTGAACCTCCGGAAAGTACAACGTTTGACAACAGATCTTTTCTTATGTCAATGTCAGATTTCATAACGCTGTTGTGCAGAAGTTCGTGGATCCCGGCTCCCTCTAAGCCAAGGAAAGATGGCTGGAACAATGACTCGACACATCGGAATCGCTCGTTTCCGATTGTAATTAATTGCCCGTCGGGTAGTTCGTAGCTTTTCTCCACTTGCGAAGACTTTGCAGCGACTTCCATTTCCGATTCGAAATCCAAAGCTGCGTAGCATAATTTTTCTTTGACGTCACGGACAATTTCCATCTCCGATGAAGATGTAAAGCTGTAACCGCGCTCGCTTAGTATTCTGGATAGGTACCTTGTCAAATCGCGACCTGCTAGATTAATCCGCTCAATAGCATGCGGTAATGCATAGCCTTCATAGATCGGAACCACGTGTGAGACGCCATCTCCAGAATCCATGACAACACCCGTTGTACGACCGGAAGCGTATAGTGACAGTACTGCTTGTATAGACACATAGAATGCAGGTGCGTTGAAAGTTTCGAACATGATCTGTGTCATTTTCTCTCGATTAGATTTAGGATTCATTGGTGCTTCCGTCAACAGTACGGGGTGTTCTTCTGGGGCAACACGGAGCTCGTTGTAGAATGTATGATGCCAGATCTTCTCCATATCATCCCAGTTCGTAACAATACCGTGTTCTACAGGGTAGTTCAGTGACAGAATTCCACGATGGGATTGTGCCTCATCGCCAATGTACGTGTCCTTTTGGCCCATTCCCGCCATTACAATGTTGTACCTGGGCCGACCTGTCACAGCCGGGAATACGGCCCTTGGAGCATCATCACCAGCAAATCCAGCTTTACACATGCCGGACCCGTTGTCGATGACAAGTGCTGCAATATCGTCATCGTATGCTGAACTCGACATCTAAAACACAGAAACATACATGAGATCATTAATATGCACGTGGAAGTATAGCAAAATGTTTTTATGGAAGACATAAAGACGTGATAGAAGTCGTGATAGCACAGTGGTATAGCGCGTTCGCTTCAGGTGTAAAAAATGTATTCGTGTTTTTGTTTCTCTCTCTCAATATTTCGGGTTTGATAACAGTTTAAGGTCCACCGGGAGACCAGGTCCCTGTAAACCTTTGCTCACGTGATTGGTTGCAGGTTTTCACACATGTCAACCAAACCAACCAGAAGCTTTGAGGCTGGAGACAAGTTGTACAACCTCATCTGTCCACCTGAAGGTTATACGTGTACATCGTTTAGTGGAGATAGTTGAGGTTAGACGCTGTTTTTGATGTATTGGTCTCGGATTGGTTGATAAGAGTTATTGAACTGATTGGTTGAGTAGGTATTGACACCAATAGTGAAAATGACTTTAGAAAATTAAAATACAATATACGAGCTGCTTTTTGGAATATTTCGGAATATGGGCATAATATTTAGTGCCAAATAAACACCATACTACAAATGCAGGTGCCAGTGCAACATTCACCACCAAATTACCTCCAGAGTAGGGAATGGTTGCCTTTAGTGGAGAATTTTAAAAACGCAATCGGTCAACCGTATTGATATTTGACATTTTCTTTGTGGCTCGAAGGTCAGTCTGTTGAAAAAAACAGTATTTTGTGCCAACAACTATTTTTGGGAAACATATAATGGCACTGTATACTATAATGGTGGTCTGTGGAGATTTCAATAGCGGTGTCTGACCTTGAATGTTCACACTAACACGTAGTCCAAATATTTAGACTTGATTTTCAAAATAATGTAGAGGTCTTATAAAAAAAAGTAAAATTAAAATGTTTGTTTATTATAGTGTCACCCCTGTTTAAAGCAGCATTACATCGTATGAAATAAAATATATTTGAAAAATTCAATTTTTACGTATGGGTAGCAATGCTGCTAAACATTCTAACATTATACTTTGTATGCTTATGTTCATTTGGTAAACAGTGTTTTTTTTGCGATAAAACAAACTCGAAACCGAAAATAGGACTTCCCGAGTCGACCAGTCACGCACTTGTTTACATTCGGAATGCATCGTCCCCATTTGTCCCACGTTGTCTTTTAATTAAATTACTTGATATGTTGATTCATACCTCTGTTAGCTAAGTTCGACATTAGAAGAAGATAGATAGATAGTCTTTCATGTTCAAAATATATACGTTGTTTACTTCACCCTCTGTTGTTTCACGCATGCGCGCTGTGCGTGTTTACATTTGGTGTGTTGATAAACAAATTCGCGTATACGACGGTTTTAATTTATTGGAATGTTATCGTTTCTGAGCGACTATTTCGATTTTTGTAAACACACACACATTAGTATTTATATTTTACCCAAAACATTCTTTATTACGATGTAATGCTGCTTGAAAGGTCCAGCCATTTCTGACTTATGAGACACCTCTTTTTATGAACATCAGTACCCGAATCCTATGCTTGTATGCCAGGCGCAAGGCTGGTAGGCAATCGGTAACCATTAGTTAACTAGCCGGCGACTCACCAACCGGCCATATCAGAACGAACCCCTGACGAGATTCGAACATTCGACCTCCGCTCCGTAGGTGGACACCTTAACCACTAGGCCGCGGAGACGGTTATTATATGTCATATTTCTGGTAAAAGCATGCTGTATGCGAGTGTCCAAATTTTTATACCAGATATTTTAATAAATTAAAGGTGATTTATGACCATTCATATCTTTGCTATAATGGTTGTTTCTGGGGAACGAAGCTACGGAGATAACCCGAACTAAAAGAGAATACCCTAGTCAAACATATTACAGTCAAACCTGTGTTTGAGGTCACCTGTATTAAGCAGTCAGTTTCCAGATTCCCAAAATGTTGTTTTATTAATACATGTGCCCTCTATTAAGCATTCACCTGTGCTAAGCAGCCACTTTCCGTGATTGCATTGGCTAGCTTGGTTTATACAAATTTAGTTTAGCTCGATTGCGAAACAAGTTCTTACAACTTATATTAATCACTTTCGAGACCTCATTCCTGGTGGAATCCATCGCCATGAAGGAGAGAGAAGAGGCAATGTGGAATTTAAATGCCTTGCCTAAGGGCACAATCGTAACGGCTCCGGTGGGGCTCGATCTCCGGACATTTCGCACCTGAAGCGAACGCGCACCCATTGCGCTATCACGACTTCCATTGGCTAGTTGCTTGACACAGGTTGGATTGTGTATAGTTTTCAAATATCCAAGTACATTTAAGACGTTAAAAGGGTTGTATTCAAATATTTAAAGTAAAACTTGGTAAATATTGGGTTTTTAACGAATACAATTGTTTGAAAACAACATTTTTTAGAAATGTGACATTCAGTTTGCACGGGAATATATCTTTTAAACACACAAGGTAACTATATTAGTTTAGTTTATACAAATTAATTTGGCTTAACCATATTTATTTATTTATGTATGTATGTATGTTCCTTTAATGTCAAACCCCTCGCGGGGACTTAGACATGTTTTCCTGGGCATGCTTAGCCGACCTAAGCGATTAACCAGTACTAAGCAATGTGTGTGAGGTGCCTTGCTCAATGACACTACATACGTGGCCTGACCGAGTATCGAACCCGGGACCGTTCGATTCCAAATCCGACGCTCTACCACTGGACCACGGACGCCACATTTATCAGGATACATGTAATATACATTGAGAAATATACAGAAACATAGATTTATATCGTGATATGTGGATTGAACTGAAAGCTAAAAGCTTACGGTATTTCTTTCTACTGCGTACTAGATGTTGGTACCAGGTATATATGGCAGCTTTAATAATTTGGCGTAATATCGAAAATGACCAGAACTTTAAAGTTTAATTCACATTGGAAACGCATGGTAACGCTTATTTGAGCTCGATTACAAAATTCTTACAACTTACAACAAAACTTCTAATTTACAGTCTCTTTATTCGTTTTGTTTATTCAGTTTGAAAAATAATAATATAATTTATGCTAGTGTTAACTTTAATAAACTACCATGTGTGTGTTTTACGTTTATGTATCGTCGCTAACGGTTGCCCATATGAGCGACGCCTCCTGAAGAGATTAGTCATTTTAGATTTTTGGAGGATAGTGCAATGATACAGACAGAGACCCGTTCCAGAGTCTCCTCTGGTTCTTTTACGTGCACGGTGTAAAGCACCGACACGAGACCTCGGTTTAAAGTCCAGCGAGTTACCACTGGACTACAGATCCGTTTGTAACTACCATTTACAGAGTTATTGGTGATTTTGTTGAAGGGAGATACTTTAGTTTATACACATTTATTTTAGATTGATTACGAAGCAAGTTCTTACAACTAATATTAATCACCCTCGAGACCCCATTCATTGTGAAATCCATCGCAACGATGGAGAGAGAAGAGGCAATGTGGAATTTAAATGCCTTGCGTAAGGGCACACTCGTAACGTTCCGCCACTGCTTGACTCGATCTTCCACAATATGTGCTTCAGTGTATAATATAGTATATTCTTTATTATGCATACCTTTAAAGTTTAAACTTTATATATTTTACAACGATTGCGAAGCAAGTTCTAACAACTTATATTAATCACTCTCGTTGGCGCGTATATGTGGTCATTCGTGTGGGAGGAAACCGGAGTACCCGGAGAAAACCCACCTGTCCGATCTGGAGACCACCGTGCAATCCCACATACTTCCCGGTCCGAGGATCGAACCGGGTTGCATTGGTGAGAAGCGAGCTCGCTAACCACTGTGCTAATCGGACAGCCTAATTATGCATACGTATTAAATTAGCAGCAAATATTAATGCAATACTGGATTAAATGAGCAGCAAATATTAATGCAATACTGTATTAAATGAGCAGCAAATAT
The DNA here is from genome assembly GCA_014843695.1 of Archivesica marissinica. Lineage (NCBI taxonomy): Eukaryota > Metazoa > Mollusca > Bivalvia > Venerida > Vesicomyidae > Archivesica > Archivesica marissinica. Next base: position 55,641,216 of record CM026393.1, on the reverse strand, counting down.
TAATGCAATACTGGATTAAATGAGCAGCAAATATTAATGCAATACTGTATTAAATTAGCAGCAAATAGTAATGCAATACTGTATTAAATGAGCAGCAATTATTAATGAAATACTGTTGCAAATACTTACATTTGATATTGTATATCTGTTTCCTTTCCACTTATATAATAATAAATATATATATTGATGTCACTACTCTCGCCGATTTGTTCGAAGACTTGTCCGTCGTTTGGACATGTGCACATATTTATAGGCGGCGGCTATTGTTGACACTCTCCCGTCTGATTTGTCATCGGGTTCAATCATGGACCTCTTTCCACGAAAACCCGCGCTCTTTCAGCGAAAGCTTACCCTATATGGTAAATAACATTGATCATGTGTGTATTGTTACATGTGACGATTGGCTTAGTATGGTCATGCTGATAAACAAACGTAGATTATTCAGGTCGCGTTACTAAATATAGCAATGATAATGCTACTCGCATTTAATACGGAATATATAAAGCTAATTGTAAAATCGGTAGGCCTACTGTATCTCAAGTAGGCCTACATGTAGATCTATATTGATTGAAAAAGAAAGGCATGTTTTAAAGAATGCTTACATTTCAAAATAAGGAAATCATATCTGACGAGCATTCATTGGTTATAAAGTCATTATTGCTGAATAAAATTACTCAAATAAATAAAACGACATTTTAATATCGGGCAGTGTATAATAATATCTACCTGTATCCGTAAATTCTATATATAACTCAGACTGGTTTACATTAATGCATATCTAAATATAGACACTGGCTTTATCCGATAATAATTAAACTATCGCTCGCCTAATATGGTATGTGTGTGTATTAATTGAGAACGCTTATAGCAGACACATATGGAATTACATGCCATTTCCTCTAGTATTCCATATACAGCAGTGTGTGTCGAGGGAACATGATGATCGTTGTTAAATACATGCAGTAAAATAACAACCCAGGCCCGTAGCCACACTGAGGCAAATGAGGCACTCGCCTCTGTTAGAATTTGGCAAGTAACGACAGGTATAGGAACTCTGATAAAACTGCGTTCAGAATGCACAGACAAGCATCCACACAATAATTCGGGGGTGGGGGGTCGCCTCGGTTATTTTCAGATTCTGGCTACGACACTGTAATCCGTACTGTTAACTAAATAAAAGTCGTGATAGCGCAGTGGATGCGCGTTCGCTTCAGGTGCGAAAGGTCCGGAGTTCGAGCCCTGCTGGAGCCGTTACGATTGTGCCCTTAGGCAAGGCATTTAAATTCCACGTTGCCTCTTCTCTCTCCCTCGTGGCGATGGATTCCATCAGGAATGAGGTCTCGAGAGTGATTAATATAAGTTGAAAGAACTTGTTTCGCAATCGAGCTAAAATAAATTTGTATAAACTAACTAAATAAAATGTATAGTTATTGTATTTTCTTAATGCATTGCATTCCCAGGAGGGTTTGGACGCTCGTCTTCCGATAGAGCGCTTTCAGTATTAGTCGCCACATGATCCATGGGCGTAGCTCCTATAAGGCACTGAAAGCCCGAGTCTGCAGATTGCCACAGAAAATGAAAAATATAAATATGGTATATACTCAATCTAGACCTGGACCTTTTCTCAGATCTCAAACTCAAGCTCAAGTGATCTGATTGGTTGATTCTGAGTGTTAATGTCAGCTGAACCAATCAGGCGCTTGAGACTGAGTTTTGAGATTGGAGAAAAGTTTTATAACCTCCAGGCCAGATCTCACATAAATATCTCACGAGGCATGGTCAATTTGATATTGCATCTGGGTATGGCAATTTGAGAATCAATTTGGTATCAACCTTAGATATGCATCGGAATTTGAACGTCCCCACCAGCACCACCGTACCTTCGGTGCTCAATTTAGTAGGGCCTACAAATTCAAAAAGGCTAGCTACGGCCCTGACATCAGTCTAAATTAGGGTAGGTTTATCTCCACTTCAGTGTAAATTAGTGGTAGGGTTTTCATCATTTCAAGTAGTCTATAGTGGTCGGGTAGATATTTGGTAAATCGTTATGGCGTAGAGCAGGATTCGGTTTATACAAGGACGTAGCCAGATCCAAATCATGTCTACGCAAATATGGGAGCACTGAAAGTACGATCACACTACATGTATATATGTACCGGGGTAAAAATATTAAGCCCTTCAGTTTTTATTCTATTATTATATAAGTTTTCGACTTTTCCAAACGAGGTGTACGCAACTACGTGTTTGCGTACAGGTAGCTACGCGCCTGTAATTATATATACATATGTATATCAATAACCCAGAGTGTGCCCCTATGACGATCATTTCAGATTATTATTATTTTATGGTATATCGATTATCGAGGAGCTAAATACACGTGGAAGATACAAACTCAGAATTAGACGCAGATAAATGTGTGTGAGGCTGTTGCAGACAGGGCGACCACTCTATGGGACGTATGAGCAAATGTAGTCACATTATGCGGCTCTAGTTATCTCCCCTGGCGTACTGTTACAGAATGTTAACTAATGAATGTGACCTTTTCGATCGCATATCGAGTACGGTTTGTTAGCGGTCGAGTTGATCCGGACACTGGACAACAGATCGAACATGGATGGCGTTGATCGAGACGCGGTTGGGTATTACTCCACTAAATTCAATTCAATAAATTCAATTCAATAAATTTATTGCATTAAATATGACAACATATTTATAGCAAATAATACATATATAAACAAAGTACAATGGAAAGACATGGATACATTTTCAGAAGAGCATAGATGATTATGATGTTTGAAAAAAATTCTTACTAAATTTGCGTAATATATAAATTTGGACAGGTTTTGAACAATTTTCCTATTAGTGTGTGTGTAAGTAAGGTAATAAACCTTTGTTTGGTAGGCCAAGTATAATAGTAGCGTTTCAGATATTTTTTTCTTAAATTTCTAAATTTAGGACAAATAAGAAGAAAATGATACTCGCTTTCAATCATTCTATAATTACAATGTATACATATACGTTCATTTAACGACCTCGTTCTATTGCTAGGTCATGGGATGAGGTCCGGAACTTGGTTAAAGATATTCTAAATTTAGGTTCTAGTATAATGTCGAGATATTTTTCTAACTGAAATTCATGTTTAAACAAGTTATACGTTTCAAGACGAGTAGAGTTATTGATTGATGAATACCACTGTTGATGATACATATCAAGTATTCGTTGTTTTATTATATTAAAATTGATAAATAAATGATCGGGTACTAATCGGTAGTAATTTCTTTTATCCCAACTAATCTATAGATCTCTACTCGATCGTTTCACAAAGAGTAACTATTGACCATATGGACCATACTCTGATAGTGCCGGGGTGTCATTTGTAAATATGCTTGGATATGGCCTAAAATGGTTGTATTTATAGTGTCAAGCCTATGGTTTATAAAAATGTTCTTAAAACTGTTTTGCTTTGAACCCGTAAGCACGTGTCCAGACCCCATGTGGCCTAAAATGGATGTACATGTATTTATAATGTCAAGCCTATGGTTTATCAAAATGTTCTTAACCCTTTCAACACCAAGTAACTCACATGGACTGGTCCATGATATTCATAAACCAATAAATGAATCAGAAAATCACATTTGGACAAGTTCATTTATCAAAATGGGTAATTATGTCTAAAAATAGTCATATCACTGGAAAAAAGTGCAGATCCTGATGAGACGGCTCGTCACGAGCCGGCTCATCTGGATCTACACTTTTTGTAAGCCTATTTAGAGGTATGTGGTGTTGAAAGGGTTAAAACTGTTTTGTTTTGAACCCGAAACCACGTGTCCAGACGACAAGCGTCTGTGATACATCGTGGGTGTTTGAAATAGCTTGGCACAACTGTATGCAGTATATCGAACACAAGATTCATTGCTCAACGGTCAATGGTAGCCTACACTAGAACAGACGTCCTAAACCCCGCCATGGATTTACAAATAACATTAACGCAGTGGTTAGCGCGCTCGCTTCTCACCAATGCAACCCGAGTTCGATCCTCGGACCGGGAAGAATGCGAGATAGTACAGTGGTCGCCAGATCGGACAGGTGTGTTTTATCCGGGTACTCCGGTTTCCTCCCACACGAATGACCACATAATTATACGCTTTCATCCGCGCCAATGAGAGTGAACGCAGTGTAACGCGTAAAAAACCACAAGTGCATTGCTCAAAGGTGACGGTCACACTTAGCGGTCAATAAGGTTCAAACGTCTTGGTGCGGAGCGTAAGTCCTAATCCTGTAGTGGATATTCAAGTAACATCACACACATATTCAACATAATGAGGCGCCCAAAATCCACGTTTATTGCGCATGGATCAATGTCATATTTAGCAGTCAAAGGGTTCAACATATATTGTTGAGAGTATAAGGAACAGTACTTCATTGTGATATGGCATGTGTATGTTCCCATAACTACTAGGCCTACATATGGATATGTAGTCCAGTGTTTAACACGTTGGACTCGTAATCCAGGGATCGCAGATTCGATCCCCCCGTCTGACCCTAATAAAATTAACAGTATTTCAGTGGGACTTTAAACCGAGGTCTCGTGTCGGTGCTGTACATCGTGCACGTAAAAGAACCAGAGGAGACTCTGGGATGGATCTCTGTCTGTATCATTGCACTATCCTCCAACAATCTAAAATGACTAATCTTAGGATGCGTCGCTCATATTGGCAACCGGTAGCGACGATAAATATAGGTAAAACACACGCACAACCATCCTGACCATTGTAAATGAACCAGAGGTCCTACTAGATCTCCAAGTCACTAGGCTACTCTAATTATATTACTGATTACGATTAAATACCCACGTGTTGTCTGATTGTAATACTGGTAATGAAAATTGGTTGACATAATATTATGTTAAAGCGACATTACATCGCAAAAAGCAAATAAAATTCATTTTTTCACGTATAAATGCATTGCTACTACAAATTCTTCCGAATACATTTGAACACTAACATTGAATCAATAAACAGTGTTTTTGTGTATGATTTCATATAACGGTCATCCATGCTCCTGAATTGACGTTTGTTTTGTCATCGGGGTCAATACTAAACGATAATGTCGTTTAGAGATAATTTAACTAAGAATAGTCTACAAATATATAGGCACAAATGTGAGATATAACGGTAAATCTGTACCATAAATCGTGTTATTCAGGATACACTAGTTGTATTAAGCATGAATGTCGACCGTATTTACACTATTTTGTTATGTCAACAAACCGCATATACGACGTTTGTTTATTAGTTGAAATACTCAGTATTTGAGGCAATTATTTGAAAACAATTATACCATATAATAGGAAAATACATTCTGTAGATATGTGTGTTTTCAGTGATGTAGTGTCGCTTTAAACAATTATTAGACAAATATGGGTTTTCACATATCTGGAATAGCCCAGGTAATATCAATGCCAATAATGTCCTATGTATATTTAAACCAGGGCTCACGCTAGATCAGGAATATAAAGAGCGACTTAGTATAAGTATAGAAAATATAGGACTTGTTCTCAATCGCTCATGAACGTTCAATGCAACCCGGGTTCGATCATCGGACCGGGAAGTATGTGAGATGGTACGGTGGTCGCCAGATCGGACAGGTTGGTTTTCTCCGGGTACTCCGGTTCTCCAGTTTCCTCCCACACGAATGACCACATCCGGGCCAACGAGAGTGATTAATATAAGTTGTTAAAACTTGCTTCGCAATCGTTGTAAAATATATAAAGTTTAAACTTTAAGCGTTCAAGGATACTGGGATATTGCTATATGTAAGCTTGTGTCCTGATACGTTGAGTTTCCATTTTTGTTGTGAAATGTCATGAACATTTTCGAGTATGATTCTGATTCGGAAACAACTCCAGATCGCTTCTCTGGTAATCTAGTTTCCAAACATTTCAGGGGGACCCCCATCTAAAGCTCTCACGGGTTCACCTCACTCGACGTACGGCTCGGTCAGTAGCGCCCCCAATCAAGTCATGACTAGGCCACTGCAACTGGGATACAATGTAGAACTATACAAGTTACAAAGTAACATGAAACTTAGTTGTAATGTCCTAAACCCAACACGGCAATGTAGTCAATGTTTTCTCTAATTCTGATAAAACAAATTAGGTCTGATTGCACCAAAGACACACCTTGGCCTAGAGGTAATTATATGCTCGAGTAGAAAAGTTACCTGTACGGAAAGTACCAACATGCATATTGACTCTTGAGAAAGACAGCTTGACACTCTTGAGAGTTGACCTCACGGGTCATTGACTCTTGACTTTCAAAGTCTAGTGACTGCCCTGCAGCGTTTCTACATACAAAAGTTGCTATATCCTGCAAACATCGACTAAATACGGTTACACTATTTGCAGTCGTTGCAAACTCTCCCACTTCTCCCTAAATGTTCTCTTCTCCCTCCAGATGATTTAGAGAGAAGTGACTTCTCCCAACAATTTTAGTCTAGCTTGAGCCCTGTAAACGATGTGTTATTGATAGTTTTATACAAACTTGGCTAATCAATAAGGCATCGAGTAACGTACTAGACTTGTAAAATAATCGTAAACAGTTTAGCTATGAAGCATACCTGGATATATTACCGTCTAACTTGCGACTATTTCTAACTCAAGTGAGGACTTCTGTCCATTCGCTTAGAATCTATGCAGGTATATTCGCTAATAATAGAGTACAGCGAAATGAGCGTTATTGTCATTGTTGCAATGTTAGAGACATTGAAGATGAGTATCATTTTTTTTAGTTTTAATTTGTCCGTGTTACTCAGCATTGAGGAACGAACTATTACAAACCAAACATGTATAAAGACCAAACATGTATACATTTTGTATTTTAATGAACAGTGATACTAGGAAGGTGTTATTAAACTTGGCTCGTTTTCTTAACAATGCATTAAACCATAGGAACTCCATACTGAATGCTTTATCTTCTTAATTACACAAAACCACTAACTAGAATGTTCATCCTCTGCTTGGTTAATTAGAATACAGTAGCAATAAGAAAGCTTTATTGATCGCTTGTTTATTTGTATATACGTGTATGTATATATTATGACTATGTACTTATGCATACGTCATGAATAAACTTATGTTCTGTTCTGTTCTAATCCAATCCAGTCTAAAAAGAGGACGATGACGTCAACTTCCGATTGTCGCTTATAGGCTGTAAAACAACAAATAAAATGCCTATTAAATACATCGTAAAAAGTAAAACATACAGTCTGTTCATTTATATTTCCAATCTTTCATTTCTTCTGATGCCACATCCACTGTGAAGAGGTATTCAAATCAAACTGTAAAAAATCAAAAATCTTCCAATTATAATGTTTCCCATAGCCAGTGGTCACCTTTGCATAACGTCACTGTGCTTACACACTGTATTCCTCCGCTAAATAATATAGTATACCAACCTTCAGTTTGCAATGGCCTGAATTCTTATACCACATCGTTTCTACACATCAACTAGTCTGAAGTCTTAAATATTACCAAAAAGAAAAATGAACTATATTAGTTATTGGGACTACATTCGCGGATGCACTTCTGCCTATTTACGTATATACAGCCATAAACCACTGAGAATATAAAATAACCGGTATATGATAATGGCACCGTAAAAATCAACATCCGTAACATATTCTGTCGCGACAAATGTGTCCGTACGGTGAATAAGTGGGCATACTTCATCAATTCCGCAATCAGGAAGCTTGGAATGGACATTTGCATTCGATGTGGCATCAGTGAACATTTTAATAAAAATACTTGATATCTTAAAGTAGGTCATAGGAACTTATTTTTAAGTAAATGTACACTTTCTTGATATCGTGAAGTAGGTCAATTGGAACGTTATTTGGTTCAAGCATATTTATTTATCAAGATGCATTGAGAAATAGACATTAAATACATCTATATCATAAATAGATGGGGGAAACCCATACAGTACAATGAAAGGAAATGCAATGTATGTAACAAGTTAGAGGATGAATATCATTTTATTATTGAGTGCTCACTTTATAAATACAAATACATAGCATTTATATAGCGCAAAAATTAAATATTATTCTATTGCGCTTCACAATTACTGATTTAATTACTGATACTGATTTAAGAACACTTTTCATCAAGAAATATTATTGGCATAAAATATCGTTACATTTGTTAATAAAGTTAATGAAATTAGAAACTGAAATGATCTCTATACGTTTTAAAAGCATTTGAACGTCGTAGATCATTTGTCGTCAATATCTAAACAGATCTACTTAATGTTGGTTTCAATGATGAATACTTAGTTGTTTTTATTTGTGTGCTGTTTTGTTTTATAATACTGTATGTCTCTCCCATAATTGTTTGTTGAGATTAGTGTCCGTCACCGTATTACCTTACATGTTTCACTGTGTAATGTTGTGTATTGGTGGTTTGTTCATGGGCCGTAAATTGCGAAATATAGATATATCTATCATGATATGTGGAAATTGAAAACTAAAAGCTTAAAGTAATTCTTTCCACTGCGTGGTAGATGTTGGTATTATGTTAGCCTGGGAACAGTCGTCGATATATTTTGCCTGGTCAGTCAAATAAATATATTTAAACACCGAGACGTATTGAGTTTCTGATAATATCAACTGTCATTTTGCCAGAAGTTAGAAAATGAAAAATCGACCGACTGGAACCCATGCTAGTATTATGTATATATGGCAATTTTACTAACGACGTATAATTGAGAACGACCAGAACATAAATATGTTTAATTCGAACTGGAAACGCATCGAAACGCTTATAAATATCGGGAAATTTGTAGCTAAACGCAAATTATTAAAGAAATAGATAGAGAAAGTATGAATAAAATTGGAATAGAATATGCAGAATTGAGATATAGAAGTATAAACGAGTAATATTGGACGAGAGCAAGCGGATTGTGAAGTTGACGTTATTCTCAATCAATACACATTTTCTTCTTGGCATAAATTTAGACGTAGGTAAATGGAAACGATGTACATTTTCTTGATAATCTTGAAATAGATAAATGAGAATATTTTTACTCAATGTACACTTTTTTGATATATTGGAGTAGATAAAAAATTTAATGTGTACTTTTGTTTTAATGAATGCATAATTTATTGATACCCTGAAGTAGGTAAATGACGTAAAGTATCGAAACATCATCGAATAGTATGTGTTGCGTCTAGTGCCAACGTTATACATGGTTTGTGGGCGATAATATATACAGACGTGTATACATGTAATTAGTTAAAGAGACGAAGATTAGCTACACCACTGTGATATTGTCTGAATCACTCAGAAACGCTATACATGGTTTGTCGGCGATAATATATACAGACGTGTATACATGTAATTAGTTAAAGAGACGAAGATTAGCTACACCACTGTGATATTGTCTGAATCACTCAGAAACGCTATACATGGTTTGTCGGCGATAATTGTCGCAAACTCTCCTTTTTCTTCTCGTAATAATATGTCTCGGTTGCTACGGCTCTTACCAGGGTCTATCCTATTGTAGACTCGCTGGAGTTGTCTAGGGGGTTTCTTCGTTATTATATGTATTAATGATAACTCAACACAGTATTACATTTCTTCTATATAATATCTTGTTTAAATTGGCATCAGAAATATCCATATATATATAATCAGTGATCTATATATATATACATCGTATCATTAAAAGCTTATTTAACAATCCATTTGTGTGAGCCGACTATGCGCTTACACAGTATATTTAACATCCAATCTTTCTAATCCGTCATTACTCAATATCACTATAATCTAATCACTGTTTCTGATTAGATTAACTTTTAATCAACTTCTATATGGTTCGCCGAAACTCTATGTTTCTTCTGTGGCTGAACAATTTAATTATTCGACAAATCTTTATAAGTTATATTTCTTATAATGTCCATAATATCTAAGTATCATAAATACAGTTTATATGTTCTATATACTAGATTGAGATCACGACCTTTCTCGCTCCTGGAGTTAGGCTCTAGTGTGTCTGATTTATGTTAATAAAATCCATTTCTTATATACATAATTGAATCAGTGTATATATGATATAACAATTCCTAAAACATCTGTTATTCCTAAACATCTGTTATGTTATCTAATATTACACCATCAAACCAGTTCGGTGCCTTTGTATTACATAACTGGACATCTGCAACCACGGCCTTGTTATCTAATATTACACCATCAAACCAGTTCGGTGCCTTTGTATTACATAACTGGACACCTGCAACCACGGCCTTGATAAACTGAGATTAGGCCTAACATCTTAAGTCATTTCCCGCGCGAAGCGAGATTGATAATTTTAGGCGCGAAAATAATAGCAGACGATTATGCATAAAACAAATATATATATATTACATGGTAAACATTTGGCCATATATAGAAACAGTTTAATGTATTTATATAATACATTACTATTTATATATAACAATAATAAATATTTCGTGCAAATTGGGGTTTTGCACAATCCTCCCTACCCGGGGAGAAGTTTGACATCGCCCGCTATCGGCCGATTTACAAATCTTCATTCCTTTGAATATACAGTAGAAAACAATCATAATATCAATACATCATATGTCCTAAAATAGCATTTCTTTCGCTAGGTACCAACATTCTAATCATAGAGGCAATAACTATTTACTGAACAACTGAAATAATACCAAGTACATTTACTAAGTCAAACATCACAGTCATTGAACTCTACTGAGAAAGTCTGCTAGAACATTTTGAGTCCCTTTGATATGTTTAATGGTCAGATTAAATTCTGAGAGACACAGTGCCCATCTTAAGAGGCGTTGATTGGACGTTTTCGACCTACTTAACCATACAAGGGGATTATGATCTGAATTAATTATTGTTTTGCTTGTGCTTACATATATGCGAAAATGTTCGATACCGGCCACTATAGCTAATAATTCCTTCTCTATTGTAGAGTAGTTTTTCTCTCGTGGAATAAGTTTTCGGGAATAAAATGCTACTGGGTGTGGTACTTGGTCAACGGTCTGAGTCAGTACAGCCGAAATTCCCAAATCGGAAGCATCAGTATAGAGTTCGAACTCTTGGTTAAAGTCAGGGGCCTTCAGTATGGGTTTATTGGTTAAAGCTTTCTTTAAGGATTCGAAAGCAAGTTGATGTTTATCGCTCCACTGAGTTATGATGTTCCCTGATCGCTTGCCCTTTAATAAGTCAGTCAGGGGAGCGGCGATCTCAGCGAACTGGGGAATGAATTTCCTGTAAAATCCTACTGATCCCAGATATCCTCGTAATTGTTTCTTGGTCTGTGGGGGAGAGATATTACTAATACACTCAACCTTGCTGGAAATTGGTTTGATTTTTCCCGACCCTAATTCATGTCCCAAGTACTTGACTGTTCCAGACCCAATTTTACACTTCTTCGGATTCAAAGTAACACCACTATCCTCTAGTCTATGAAATGTCCAATCCAAGTGATTTATGTGCTGTGACCATAAATTGGATCGAACAGCAATATCATCCAGATATGCGTCGGCAAATCTATCACGGATGGGTTCTGTCGGGGATTGAGCGATTATCTCGTTTATGGCCCTCTGGAAGGTAACTCCACCGTTTTTTAAACCAAATGGGAGAGTTAATGGTTCAAACAAGCCCCAGGGGGTTATGAACGCTGCAATTTCACTAGCTCGAGGGGTTAGCGGAATCTGCCAGTAACCTTTATTAAGATCTAAAATTGATATCAGACTCGAACCTGCGACCTGATCAATGAGATCGTCTAATCTCGGGATGGGGAAGGCTTCTCCTCGAGTCAGGTCATTAATTTTCCGATAATCAATACATGGTCGCCATTCTGAGTCTGATTTGCGTACCAATATTATGGGAGAGGCCCACTGGCTTCTGCTAGGGCGGATAATTCCTAACTCCAACATTTGATCTAGCTCAGTTTTTAATATTTGTTTCTTTTCTGGAGACATGCGGTAGTAAGGCTGGACTACGGGTGAAGCACCTTGCACATCAATATCATGGGTAACATCGTGGAAACGTCCCAGTTGTCCAGAGAATAAACGGGGGTAACGGTCAAATAACTGACTAATATCGTCCCTGTGGTCTGGGTTTAAATGACTGATATCCGGCCAGGTTTTCTTAGGTACAGATTCAAGAGGACTGCAAGGATCGAATTCTTTCTCAATGTCCGTAGGGGCTTGGTAATCTAATAGGGTAGGGTCTTGGGACTCATACACCGGACTACTATCAGCTAGAGCTGCACCCTCCTCCCTACCTGTCCAGGGCTTCAACTGGTTTACATGCATAACACGGTATTTTACTCTCTTATCAGGCATGTATATAATATAGGTATGCGACGCTACCTTTTCGTGTACCGGATACGGTCCCTGGAGGGCATTCTTCAGCTTATTACCTTTTAACGGTAATCGTACTAACACTAATTCACCACGCTGGAATACACGCATTTTCGCTTTCTTACTTCTGTCATACTTTGTTTTACGACCATCTGCGGCCTGTTGTGCATTCTCGCTGGCGTCACGTAACGCTTCAGCTAATCTATGACATAATTCTTGTACATAGTTATTTATGGGGATCCCTTCATCCCGCTCATTTCTAGCCCAGAGATCATAAGTGGAATCTAGATTATCTCTAGGTTCGCGCCCATATAGAAGGTAGAAGGGAGAATATCCTGTGCTAGAGTGCTCTGCACTTCTATATGCAAATAATAGCCAGGGTAGCATCTCATCCCAAGACGATAAAGAGTTCTCCCCAAGGATTCTAAGCATGGTTTTCAATGTACCATTATATTTCTCTATTGATCCGTTGGTTTGAGGCCTGTAACTCGTGCTAGTTAAGTGACGTATATCGTGCTCGGCTAGGAAGCGTGTGAATGTTTCAGCTATGAAAGCGCTTCCTCGGTCAGTCAACAGGGTCTGGGGTTTTCCATGTCGAGATATTATCTCGATCAGGGCTTTTTGTGCATTAACAGCTGTCGCTGCGGCGCATGGGAAAGATTCCGTATATTTAGTGGCATGATCAATAAAATTCAAGATATACTGGTTCCCATTTATAGTTTTCTTCATGGGTCCAACGAAATCAGCGGATATAAATTTGAATGGTTGGGATATAATGGGCAGGGGTTTCAATGGGGCTACAGTGGCTTTCTGTCCCTTACCCGCTCTCTGGCACGGCCCACAGCTATGGCAGAATCGTTTAACATCTGCGCGGATTCCCGGCCAAAAGAAGCGGCGCTTAATGCGCTTCAGGGTCTTACTAGGTCCCTGGTGTCCCGTACTTAAACTGTCATGGGCGAGTCCCGTTATATGATCACGGAATCCCCGTGGAACTACCACCTGATCATATATTTTCCAGGGTCGAACTTTGGACGTGTCTTGAGGTTGTTCTCTCCTCATAAGTAGTCGGGGTTCGAGCTGGATGTAATATCCTTGCCGAATAGGTGTTCCTTCTTGAGCCATTTCCCAGAGGGGTGCTAAGGTCGGGTCATTATTCTGTTCTTGCAATAATTTATCAGGACTCAAATCGTCAATAGAGGGAATATTTTGGGGTTTAACTGTACTGGCTTTCTCAGAGGGGGAATTGATCTCAATTGTATTCCGAAAAGGTAAGACATTGTGATTTGTATCGGTCGTGTTTTCTGAGTCTGGGTTGGACGTGACAATTTCATCAAACGGGATAATTTTCTTATTTGAGCGTGTAACCACGCCACAGGTAATCAAATCAGTGACAGGGGCAGTTTCACAGTCGTTACCTATTATAAGATCCACCCCCGCGGTGCATCTGTGTTTTAATACAGCCACCTTCAATGTTCCTTGGTATATTGGACAATCGACGCTAATCTTTGCTATCGGATAATTACCAGGGATATAATTGACACCGCGGATTGTTACCCGTTCACCTGTGTATTCTAAATGATCAGCGGTCTGATCAGTAGCCGACAATAAACTAATTGTCGCACCTGAATCTCTCAAATACGTCACTTGTGCGGTGTTATTATTTATGCGTGCTTGACCTGTATATTTGACAAGTAATGGATTTACCATCTCGGTATTTTCATATGAGTTCACTGGCTCATTGGTTATAAAGGCTGAACTATGAGTAGTGTTTGACACTTGGTGTCCGTTTGCTAGGTTTCTAGTACCCCTGTACCTAGGTGAATTGGGATCTGCCCAACACTCTGTTCGTCCGTGGCCATTACGCCTACAATAACTACAATATTTTTCTATCCGGGGAGTTCTATGGGTAGCTTGGGAATTATCTATCCTAATATTGGGTCGATACATGGGTGATGGGATATATGGCCTTGGGGCTGGAGGTCGGTGTTCTGTATCTCTGGGTTTCACATTCGGATTTGAATTAATCCGTGTCCTGGGCGCTAATCTGCGATGGAGGTTATATTCATCAGCCAGGGAAATACATTCCTGGAGAGTAGATGCTTTCTTATCCAGAATGAACAAATTAAGCTCATCACTTAGCTGGGAATCGAATCTATATCTCAAGAGCAGCTCGATCCAGTTGACCTCGCTCGGATCATTGTTCTCCGTCCATAGAGTCATTTGCTCCCTTAATTCCTTAATGAATTCGGAATATGTCTGCTGAGGTTTCTTTACCCAAGAGAAGAAATTCTTTCTATATACAGTGGGTGAGAGTCTATATTCATCCAAGATGGCGGCCTTGAGGGTATCGTAATTATTAGCGTCTTGGAAAGGAAGAGTGGCATATATATTTCTGGCCTTGTCGGACAACTTGTCTATAATATGGCCCACCCATGTTTTTTTGGCGACCTGGCTAGCTTCGAACAGTCTCTCACATGTTGCGAAGAATTTATCTGGCCTCATAGTCTGGGTCCAAATAGGAACAGAAATGTTTGTCTTAGAGGGCCTATTATCTGTATGGAGGGGTTTATTTTGCTGAGATTCCTGATCTCTCTGGATTTCTCTCAGGCGAATCTCCGTCTGCATTTTCTCCCTTTGCATTCTTTCCTCCCTGTCCCTTTCTTTCTCTTCTCTTTCCCCTCTTTGTTTTACTTCATCCCTCTCTCTTTCTCTCTATCTTTCTTTCTCATAAATCTCACCCTGACGTTCCAGATTTGCCTGATTAAAGAAGGGAAGTCTCATTACTTTGTCCCATATCTCATCACCTGTTGTCTGCAAGTCGGGGTGAACCGGCCCCTCAGTTTCCTTATTAGCACTCCTAGTTGTAGCCATTTTATTTTTTTATTTCCCAAAATTTTTAATCCCCCGAATGTATCTCCAAATGTATTATAGAATTGAGTTCAATAAAAGGAAGTAAATCACTAATATAATTTTAATGATAATATTAAGCCTCTATGAAAAGAAAACTGGTACTTACCGAAGTCTGTCTCGTCCGTTAATCCAATATATAATTTATCACATATTCCAAGTTTGCACATTTCCAATAATTTAATCCATTTCATTAATTTAATAATTCGTTGACGTCTTTCACTTATTTCCAAATTCTAACACTGTCTCGCATGCACTTCTGTTTTCCCACGTTAATTAATAGTCCATTGTATTCTTCATGTATAAATCCTAGTGTCCTTCACAATATTCCATATATAAATTCTAGTGTCCTTCACAATATGTCACGATATGTCACCTCTTCTTTATTTCCAATCCCGGACGAGCGTCCCAATTGTCGCAAAATCTCCTTTTTCTTCTCGTAATAATATGTCTCGGTTGCTACGGCTCTTACCAGGGTCTATCCTATTGTAGACTCGCTGGAGTTGTCTAGGGGGTTTCTTCGTTATTATATGTATTACTGATAACTCAACACAGTATTACATTTCTTCTATATAATATCGTGTTTAAATTGGCATCAGAAATATCCATATATATATAATCAGTGATCTATATATATATACATCGTATCATTAAAAGCTTATTTAACAATCCATTTGTGTGAGCCGACTATGCGCTTACACAGTATATTTAACATCCAATCTTTCTAATCCGCCATTACTCAATATCACTATAATCTAATCACTGTTTCTGATTAGATTAACTTTTAAATCACCTTCTATATGGTTCGCCGAAACTCTATGTTTCTTCTATGGCTGAACAATTTAATTATTCGACAAATCTTTATAAGTTATATTTCTTATAATGTCCATAATATCTAAGTATCATAAATACAGTTTATATGGTCTATATACTAGATTGAGATCACGACCTTTCTCGCTCCTGGAGTTAGGCTCTAGTGTGTCTGATTTATGTTAATAAAATCCATTTCTTATATACACAATTGAATCAGTGTCTATATGATATAACAATTCCTAAAACATCTGTTGTTCCTAAAACATCTGTTATGTTATCTAATATTACACCATCAAACAAGTTCGGTGCCT
>CM026393.1:55406556-55623792 GCA_014843695.1 Archivesica marissinica | reverse complement strand
TACATACATACATACATACATACATACATACATACATACATACATACATACATACATACATACATACATACATACATACATACATACATACATACATACATACATACATACATACATACATACATACATACATACATACATACCTACATACATACATACCTACATACATACATACATACATACATACATACCTACATACATACATACATACATACATACATACATACATACATACATACATACATACATACATACCTACATACATACATACATACATACATACATACCTACATACATACATACATACATACATACATACATACATACATACCTACATACATACATACCTACATACATACATACCTACATACATACATACCTACATACCATACATACATACATACATACAGATAGGCCTATCCGAATTCAAGTTATAAACACAACACAAACATATTTTTAAAAACCTACCTACCAGACCATAATACAAGCTAGGGGCTTCTTTCATATAACGTGATGTACTGTGTTTACAACTTACAGACGGATCTGTAGTTTAACTACGTTGGACTGGTAATCCAGGGATCGCAGGATCGATCCCCCGTCTGACCATAATACAACTAACAGTCTTTCAGATTGGGACTTTACACCGTGCACGGTAAAGAACCAGAGGAGACTCTGGAATGATGGGTCTCTGTCTGTGTCATTCCACTATTCTCCAAAAATCTAAAATGACTAATCTCTTCAGTAGGCGTCGCTCAAATGGGCAATCGGTAGCGACAATAAATAAACGTAAAACACACACAAGTTTACAACTTGAATGGAAGGGGGTATCAACATTAAATACAATTTGTATTAAAGTATTCCAAGAAAGCTAAATGGCAAAAATGCTAATGAACCATTCACCAAGTGGTTGTGGTTTGATGCAGGAACACGGTGCTGTTTTGGTGATTTATTGATAATAGTTCAATCTGCTATGATATTGTAGTCCGCATTGCAAGGTAAGCTAATATTGATTTTTTTTATTTAAGTTTATTTAACGTTGCTACTAGTTTCCCATTTGTGCGACGGACAGTTTACCTAACAACACCTGTCCTGGACAGACTCCAACTGTTAACCAGTACTTGGTGCACCAACCTCCGTAAAAAAACTGCCAACGTTTTCATATATATAGAATGTATCGTCTGCAGTTAAATATATAGTATGTGATAATAATAATGATTACACGCTTGTTAGGGTGGAGCCATCGATAATATCTGACTATCCTATCACGATGTGACAGCAGTCATCTCTCATTTCTTGCTGTATCCATGGTTACAATTGCGCTATTACACCCGCCTCTTGTGGAACGAAATTACTTCCGATTACTAACGCTGGATTTTAACTTCGTTATCAATTATACATCCTTTTATAGATATATCCGCTCAGTATGAACGTATTTAAAATAGTGTATCAAAGCTCAGACTGTTTCTTTTACAACGATTGCGAAACATGCTTTAACAATTTGTGGAAGTCGTGATAGCGCTGTGGATGCGCGTTCGCTTCAGATGCGAAAGGTCCGGAGTTCGAGCCCCGCTGGAGCCGTTACGATTGTGCCCTTAGGCAAGGCATTTAAATTCCACGTTGCCTCTTCTCTCTCCCTCGTGGCGATGGATTCCATCAGGAATGAGGTCTCGAGATTGATTACTATAAGTTGAAAGAACTTGTTTCGCAATCGAGCTAAAATAAATTTGTATAAACTAGCTTTAACAACGTATATTAAAGCAGCATTACATCGTAATCAATGATGTTTTGGGTAAAATATAAATACTAATGTGTGTGTGTTTACAAAAATCGAAATAGTAGCTCAGAAACGATAACATTCCAATAAATTTAAACCGTCGTATACGAGAATTTGTTTATCAACACGCGAAATGTAAACACACACAGCGCGCATGCGTGAAACAACAGAGGATGTAGAAAACAACGTATATATTTGAACATGAAATACTATCTATCTTCCTCTAATGTCGAACCCCTCGCTGGGATGTAGAAATGTCCCTAAAAGACGCTAACAGCGGTATGAATAAACATATCAAGTAATTTAATTACAAAAGACAACGTGGGACAAATGGGGTCGATGCATTCTGAATGTAAACAAGTGCGAATGATGCGTTCCGGTTGTAAACAAGTGCGTGACCGATCGACTCGGAAAGTCCTACTTTCGGTTTCGAGTTTGTTTTTTCGCCAAAAAAACACTGTTTACCAAATGAACATAAGCATTGCTACCCATACGTAAAAATTGAATTTTTCAAATATATTTTATTTCATACGCTGCTTTAATCACTCTCGTTAGCACGGATGAAAGCGTAAATGTGGTCATGCGTGTGGGAGGAAGGAGAAGTACCCGTAGGCAGGACACCCACATGTCCTATCTGGCGACAGTATGAACGCATTTAAAATATTGTATCAAAGTGGAGACTGAATACATAGTTATCTCAATTGTCACGCGTTTTACATCTACATTCCGTATCCCTGCTAATGTACCATAATCAACTTTGTAATTTGTTTTAAATAGTCCATTACCGGAAGCCAAACTGCGATTCGTTCTCATTATTTCGAAATTAGTCTCTTCTCTCAATATATACATAGCTCTCGATATACATTAGCCCGGTCTACAATCGACTGTCACTAGCACAAAGTAGCGTGTTCATCATTATTCAAGTCTCAGCTATGTACATACAGTCAAACCTGCCTTAAGCAGCCAACCAAGGGAATTACAGAAAATGGCTGCTTAGCACAAGTGGCTGCTTAATAGAGGTCAAATGTTTAATAAAACAACATATTGGGAATCTGGCAACTGGCTGCTTCATACAGATTGGCTGCTTAATAGAGGTGACAACTAACACAGGTTTGACTGTACATATAATGCAATGACACAGTTAAACACTCGTATTAAAAGTACATTAAAAACCAACCTGAATAGAATTATATAAGAGACGTATTGAAGCGAAACATAACATATAATAAAAATCACACGTTACTACTTTTCATTATAAAAAATAATGTACACCCTAATTCCAAGAAACAGTTGCTAATTTCAATTTAAATACTATTTAAAACAAAAATGGTATGAAACACTGAATTGAAAAACAAGCACTAATGAGCTATTAAGAAACATCTTAAAACATCAGCTATCACCCGGGATCAGATCGAGAATTACCTAATTAATAGCTGCTTCTTGTAGCATGTAAAATCATAGATATATCTTAAAGCGACATTACATCGCAAAAAGCAAATACAATGCTTTTCTTTTCACTTATAAATGCATTGCTACTACAAATTCTTCCGAATACACTCGAACAATAACATTGAATCAATAAACAGTGTTTCTGTGGATTGAAAGTATGATTTCATATAACAGTCACACATGCTCCTGAATTGACGTTTGTTTTGTCATCGAAGTCAATACCAAACGCGAGATAATGTCGTTTAGAGATAATTTAACTAAGAATAGTCAGTCTACACATATATAGGCACAAATGTGAGATATAACAGTAAATCTGTACCATAAATCGTGTTATTCAGGATACACTAGTTGTATTACGCATGGATGTTTACATTATTTTGTTATGTCAACAAACCGCATATACGACGTTTGTTTATTAGTTGAAATACTCAGTATATGAGGCAAATATTTGGGGGGGGGGGGGAAATTATACCATAATTATAATAGGAAAATACATTCTGTAGAAATGTGTGTTTTCAGTGATGAAGTGTCACTTTAATAAAACATGAGGACATTATTTACAAAGGTAAACGTATCGACGTGTGGTATATTAAAACAGGTTTTGGCACAAAGTCTTATCATTGACTTGTTACTGAAGTGTGTGGGTGTCTGTCAGTTGAAGATATGAACACCGAACACATCCTGGGGAGCACTATAGCCCGCATAGCAAGCAAATGCATAAGGTTAACATTCATATATAGTTTATTTAAGCATCTTAGACAATTTAGTCGCCCCAAATGATAATATTATATAGTTAGTTAGTTTTAGCATAGTGTAGCATGGGATTGAACATCCGACCACTGAGCTACAAGTCCAGTGTGTTACCACCGGAGTACTGATCCGTTATCATTGAACGCGTACTATTTTGTAGTCATATACATGGAACTTCCTTTATCATGGTGAGTTGATAAACATTTACTAAGAAATGTGTGTAACACTAGGTGTACTGTGTGTCTCGTTATTTACTTAGACGTGTATGGAACACTGGCTATACTGTATGTCTCGTTATTTACTTTGACGTGTATGGAACACTGGCTGTACTGTGTGTCTCGTTATTTACTTAGACGTGTATGGAACACTGGCTGTACTGTATGTCTCGTTATTTACTTTGACGTGTATGGAACACTGGCTGTACTGTGTGTCTCGTTATTTACTTAGACGTGTATGGAACACTGGCTGTACTGTGTGTCTCGTTATTTACTTAGACGTGTGTGGAACACTGGCTGTACTGTGTGTCTCGTTATTTACTTAGACGTGTGTGGAACACTGGCTGTACTGTGTGTCTCGTTATTTACTTAGACGTGTGTGGAACATTGGCTGTACTGTGTGTCTCGTTATTTACTTAGACGTGTGTGGAACACTGGCTGTACTGTGTGTCTCGTTATTTACTTACACGTGTGTGGAACACTGGCTGTACTGTATGTCTCGCTATTTACTTACACGTGTGTGGAACACTGGCTGTACTGTGTGTCTCGTTATTTACTTACACGTGTGTGGAACACTGGCTGTACTGTATGTCTCGCTATTTACTTACACGTGTGTGGAACACTGGGTGTACTGTTTGTCTCGCTATTTACTTACACGTGTGTGGAACACTGGGTGTACTGTTTGTCTCGCTATTTACTTACACGTGTGTGGAACACTGGCTGTACTGTTTGTCTCGCTATTTACTTAGACGTGTGTGGAACACTGGGTGTACTGTTTGTCTCGCTATTTACTTACACGTGTGTGGAACACTGGGTGTACTGTATGTCTCGCTATTTACTTACACGTGTGTGGAACACTGGTTGTACTGTATATCTCGCTATTTACTTAGACGTGTGTGGAACACTGGCTGTACTGTATGTCTCGCTATTTACTTAGACGTGTGTTGAACACTAGGTATGCTGTATGTCTCGCTATTTACTTAGACGTGTGTGGAACACTGGGTGTACTGTATGTCTCGTTATTTACTTACACGTGTGTGGAACACTGGGTGTTTGTTTGTCGCGCTATTTATTTACACGTGTGTGGAACACTGGGTGTACTGTGTGTCTCGCTATTTACATAGACGTGTGTGGAACACTGGGTGTACTGTATGTCTCGTTATTTACTTACACGTGTGTGGAACACTGGGTGTTTGTTTGTCGCGCTATTTACTTACACGTGTGTGGAACACTGGGTGTACTGTGTGTCTCGCTATTTACATAGACGTGTGTGGAACACTGGATGTACTGTATGTCTCGCTATTTACTTACACGTGTGTGGAACACTGGGTGTTTGTTTGTCTCGCTATTTACGCGCATGTAGTCAAATATATTGTACCTATTTTTTATAAATAGGGCCAATTCTAACGAGTTGCTCAAAACTATTCACTCCAGCCTGTCCAATGTGTGTGTGTGTGGGGGGGGGGTTACGTTTATTTATCGTCGCTACCGGTTGCCCATTTGAGCGACGCCTCCTGAAGAGATTAGTCATTTTAGATGTTTGGAGGGATAGTACAATGATACAGACATAGACCCATTCCAGATTCTCCTCTGATTCTTTTACGTGCACGGTGTAAAGCACCGACACGAGACCTCGGTTTAAAGTCCCATCTGAAAGACTGTTAATTTTATTAGGGTCAGGCGGGGGATCGAACCTGCGATCACTGCGTGTTACCACTGGACTACAGATCCGTATGTCCTGTCCATTGTCCTCTATATGTATATATATATATATAAATTATAAGACATAATTGTCTGTGTCTGTATTCATAGTTGGAACAAGATTTCAAAACAACACTGTAATTATTAGCAAACCATGAGTGCAAACGGGTTTTTTACACCCTGTATCTAGCATGATTAGGAAGCGCACACAGTGATTCAATAATTAGTTATTGACACAAGAACACGTTTATAAGTGCACAACGGTAACTCGTTGATTTGATTTGATTTGATCCTAGCTTTAAACTGCATACAATTCGTACTTGACTATATTAATCAGGAACATAGATGCGATTGGCAATCACACAGATTCAGGATTAATGGCGCATCAATCGAGAGATATAAAGCGTTACTATTGAAGCGCAATATTTCCGTATATGGAAAGTACATGTATATTACTGGAAATACTATTACTGCGCAAGTACTCGTTTGCTTTCAAAATCCAGAACGTTCATGCCGACGAGATAGCGTCTGTATTAGTAACTATATTGTGGCGGATCGTATTGTGAACTTTGGGTGCAGTTGGTATAAAGAAAACTTTCGATTTTCTATGGGCAGCTCACTTTAAAGTTTAAACTTTGCTTATTTTACAATGATTGCGAAACAAGTTTTAACAGCTTATATTAATCACTCTCGTTGGCACGGATGAAAGCGTAAATCTGGTCATTCGTGTGGAAGGAAACCGGAGTACCCGAAGAAAACCCACCTATCCGATCTGACGACCACCGTACCATCTCACATAGTTCCCGATCCAAGGATCGAACCCGGGTTGCATTGGTGAGAAGCGAACGCGCTAACCACTAGACCTAGTAATTTGACATCCTTTAATTGGACAGATCACTTTAGAGATTGGTAATCCAAGGACGTAGCTTTCTTTTGGCACTGAAGGCACGTGTCTACACCTTTGCTTCTTCAAAAACAGCAAAACTAAGTTGAATACAATCGAATGCCGTAAACAAGTCCACAAATGTGCCATCGTTTTATTTATCAACTGTAATAATTGATTGGTCCATATAAATGATAGCGATTATTGTACATTTGGATAATTGATTTGTAAGTTTAATGTACTCTTTTCATGTACAGTTTGTCTACACATGTCTCGTACATGCTATCTAAAAGCGACGCAAGCCGTGCGCGCCTTCGGCTCGCTCATGTTTTGCTGCGTTATGGTTTTATTACGTAAATGTGAAGTGTTATTTAGTTTCTGCATTAATATAGCATATAATTAATTAGTGTGTCAGTTATGGACAACAGATGCATGGTAATATTCATTGTTATGAAAATATTCTGTAGATACGTGTGTTTACGTTTATTGATCGTCGCTACCGGTTGCCCATATGAGCGATGCCTCCTGAAGAGATTAGTCATTTTAGATGTATAGAGGATAGTGCAATGATACAGACAGAGACCCATTCAGAATCTCCTCTGGTTCCTTTACGTGCACGGTGTACAGGAACGACACGATACATCGGTTTAAAGTCCCATCTGAAAGACTGTTAATTTTATGAGGGTCAGACGGGGGTCGAACCTGCGATCCCTGGATTATCAGTCCAGCGTGTTAACCACTGGACTACAGATCCGTCTGTAATATTATTATTATTATTATTATCATCATCATAATGCCTGACTTTAATTTATTATATACACCTAGTCAGTGGCTTCTTTGTAATGATCAAATATATACAATATAATGGTCGAGTGGTTACGGTCGCTGATTTGTATACCACTGTAACCTATCATCACTGATGAGCAAGGGTTCGATCCATGCTCAGACCGTGTCTCTCTATATCAAAAAGTTGGCACCTCTTACGGAAGTTGGCGCGACCAAGTACTGGCTAACCGCTGGAGCCTGCCCATGAAAACTGTTGTTAGGTAAACTGTCCGTCGCTCAAATGAGCTCCCGGTAGTTACGTTAAATAAACTTAAATAACAAAAATGAGGGGGGAAACAATAATTTTTGTGAACATAGTTTAAACAATAGTGCATCTTGATATGAAGCGAATGTCTGTCTGTACGCACCAACGTCAATCTTACGAAAGACCTATGGTCGCATTCGTTATTTCATCATTTCACGATTTCACCCGAAGTCTTGAATTCACTATTTCAACTTTTGCTTCAATGGATTTGAAGTTGACATCGTATGTTCATGAAGTTGACATCGTATGTTCATGAAGTTGACATCGTATGTTCATGAAGTTGAAATCATATGTTCATGAAGTTGACATCGTATGTTCATGAAGTTGACATCGTATGTTCATAAAGTTGACATCGTATGTTCATGAAGTTGAAATCGTATGTTCATAAAGTTGACATCGTATGTTCATAAAGTTGAAATCGTATGTTCATAAAGTTGAAATCGTAAAGTTGAAACAGTGAAATCTCTTTAATTCATGAAGTTGATGTCACGAGTGTGTGAAATAGTGAATTCATGAAGTTGAAATATATAATGAATTCATGAAGTTGAAATAGTGAATTCGTGTTATTGAAATCGTAAGTTCGTGAGGTTAAAATCGTGAATTAGTATACATGTAGTAGAAATAATGAAACAGCGACTGTCGTCACACATAGTTCGTACAATAGTCAAGCTTCTTGTTTCTGTACTATACAATCGATTATGGAACCATTGAACAGTTCAACATAAAATACCGGAAACATGGATGCGTGATAAATAGGCATTTAGTGTGATGTACTTGTTGTCCCCGCGAGAACCGTCGACATTGATTGCGGTAGGACAGGTAATAGCGTCGCCAACAGCACCGAGATACATCGAATGATATAGCATGCAGTATTTAAGTTGGAACAATAACAATACAAACTAATCACATAGTTCTACTATTATTACTTCGGATGATAGTGTACACAGTCTTTATCACACTTGTGCATTACCATTGCTATATTTACTAGATTATGTGAATTCCTGTATGTGAGCTGAGTTCATACTTATTTTCAAGATACCGCTATACGTCATATCTGTACATTGTTATATAGATGTATTGTCATTCATTGTCTCATTCTCCTTTTCTACTTAGACAATTCCATATATCATCATATTCCATAACATATTATATATAGTTTCTCTACTAGACAATTCCATATATCATCATATTCCATAACATATTATATATAGTTTCTCTACTAGACAATTCCATATATCATCATATTCCATAACATATTATATAAAGTTTCTCTACGTTTCAGCTTTATCATTACTATATAATTCCAATGTGCAGTTTTCACTTATGGTCCTATATTTTGATTGCAATTGATCTGTAGATATAACATTTGTTAAATGAGTAAAATAAAGTCTTTATTATTATTATTATTATTATTATTATTTTGCAATAGACGGGTGAGTGGTCCAGTGCTTAAAACGTTGGACTGCGAATCCAGGAATCACATGTTCGATCCCCAATCTGACCCTAATGAATCACAGGCTTAACGGACCTCGGTTTATAGTCCCGTCGGAATGACTGTTACTGTATTATTAGGGATCTCAATATATCTGATTGTTTGAGCCCAGCTGCCTGGTCCAAGGCTATAAAAGTGTTCTTCAATCGCAAACTCCGTCTCAATGGCAATATTGTATTTAGTTTAACCCATTCAACACCAAGTAACTGACATTAGACCAATAAATCAATAAGAAAATTACATTTGGACCAGTTCATTTATCAAAATAGGTAATTTTGTCTAAAAATAGTAATATTACTGGCAAAACGTGTAGATCATGATGAGACTGCTCGTCAGGAGCCGGCTCATCTGAATCTACACTTTTTGTAAGTCTATTTAGAGGTATGTAGTGTTTAAAGGGTTACATGTAGTTTAAATCAAACAATACAACATTATACAAATATACATTTTACACACAATTTAGATACATGAAAGAAAAAGGATCAGAACCGAAAGCTATAGCTTTATAGCTGTCATCTCCTATTATGTATTGTATTTCATATGTTGGGTTCGGAATCGATTAACCACAGGACAACCCGCTAATGCTGATTAACAAGAGTGTAGCATATTTGTCTATTCGAGTATACATGTACATACATGTCTGATGAATAGACCGAAACTAGATTAACTCGCTGATATTGATTCAATAAATGAGGCGGAAATTACTTGTATACATAACCCTGGAAAACATTTTAAAGTATTGACGGAATAGATTGCCAGTTACAGTCATGTAGGTACAGCAAACAGTTATCAAAATACACGCACGGGTCAGTGGTCTAGAGGTTAACACGTTGGACCGCGAATTCAGTGGTTGCAGGCTCGATCCCCCGTCTGACACTAATAACATACGGACACCATAAAACAACTACTGTGCAATTGTAAATTGAGCGTTACTTTTTTGTTACAAATTTTAGAATTATGGATTTTACTATCAAGAGTGAAGAAAATAATCCTTCACATATTGTTCTAATATACTCATAGTTCTAACATTTTGATACCAAATGTACCTATATGTTTTTCTAAAAGAATATAAATTTTACTTCTAGTTTATACAAATTTCTTTTAGCTCGATTGCGAAACAAGTTCTTACAACTAATATTAATCACTCTCGAGACCTCATTCCTGATGGATTCCATCTCCACGAAGGAGAGAGTGTGTGTTTTACGTTTATTTATCGTCGCTATCGGTTGCCCACGCTTAGGCGCCTAATTTTAAGATTTCGAAAAAAGTGCTGTCTCTATTTTAAAATCGAGACACTCTGTAAATCGA
The DNA here is from genome assembly GCA_014843695.1 of Archivesica marissinica. Taxonomy (NCBI): domain Eukaryota; kingdom Metazoa; phylum Mollusca; class Bivalvia; order Venerida; family Vesicomyidae; genus Archivesica; species Archivesica marissinica. Next base: position 55,613,130 of record CM026393.1, on the reverse strand, counting down.
GTACAATAATAAACACACTTAAATGAATTTACAAATTTAAAGGTAGTATGTTTAGATCTGATTTTCGCACAGCCGTACCATATGCCTAAGTATAATTGCCCGTTCCCACTGCCGATCATATCAACTCGATCGTCCCGATCGCCCAGATTCCCCGACCAAGTTTGACCAACTTTTTGATGATACTTGTACACGACTTCTTCCCGACCGCTATTCGATGGTACACGACCACAACACGACCATTCACGACTCATTCACGACTTCCATCCGACAACTACTCCGATCTCTACTCAATCATCCCGACCCATTCACGAGCTCTACTTCACCAACTCAACCTCTGCTCGATCTCTACCCGAACTCGACATGGCCAGAATTACCTGAGGCGATCGAGTATTACTCGAATAGAGGTCCAAAGGATTGGGTACTGATCATGTTTTATCCCTACAACATAGATCTCTACACGATCGTTTCTCGATCAACTCCCATTGGTGTCACTGGCGCTTGGGTTGTCAATCCCTATTCGAATATTTGTTGACATATCAATAGGTAGACCACCCCCACCACTCCTGCCGAGCGTGCCAGACCAGTCCCCGAACGCTTGATCGGGCTTGTTCGAGTTTATCTGATCGGCAGTGAGAATCCACAATTAACGATTCAATCCCTCGATGTTGTTACAAAATTATATTTAATTGTGTAGTATTGCAATGAAAATGGGATTGTTCTACAGTATGTAATACACAGTGCTTGACAAGGATAGCGATCGACTAAGGATTCAACGAGCGGAGAATATCGGTTGAAACAGGAGCATAGCTCCGATTGTCGCGGTGTTGTCAATACTCAAATATTAAAAATCATTATACTATTGTGGGAGAGCTGCTTTAACGAAACGTAAGTTATTTTATATGATAGTTAATTTTATTATTACTTTATGTTTAATTTTGGTAGACCATTAATTATTCAAGGCAAATACTCTAGAAGTATATTTGTCATTTTATTGTTTTTTACGATTGTGTCCTTAGGCAAGGTACTTAAAGTCCACATTGCCTCTGCTCGATCCCCCGTCTGAGCCCTAATAAAATTAACGGGGGGATCGAACCTGCGATACCAGTCCAACGTGTTAACCACTTGACTACAGATCCGCATGTTCGTAGTGTTCATGTTTATCAATGTACTGTTAACTTGCTCTTACTTAGAATGTGCTGCACAGGAGCGGACGCTTGTGATTATTGTCTTGTATTTTCATTTTCCAGTAATACATTATAACGGTAAAAATAATATTTGGAAAATATTGCCACAAGCGAATCTCCATTTGTAAATTACCTCCCTTTATGGTTATTTTCAACCAAATCAACAATAACTCTGTAAATGGTAATTTACTATAGTTAACACTAAGACACATTTGCATATGATAGCTTTATTTTTCCAAGTGAACAAAAAAGCACATCGAGATTTTAAACAATGAATATCCAGCGTTTTTCTTCATTGGAAAAAATACTACAATCCCTATGTAAATGTATCCTAATATGTGTTTTACGTTTATTTATCGTCGCTACTGGATACCCATATGAGCGACGCCTCCTGAAGAGATTAGTCATTGTAGAGTTTTGTAGGATAGTGCAATTATATAGACAGAGACCCATTCCAGAATCTCCTCTGGTTCTTTTACGTGCACGGTGTAAAGCACCGACACGAGACCTCGGTTTAACGTCCCATCTGAAAGACTGTTAATTTTATTATGGTCAGACGGGGGATCGAACCTGCGATCCCTGGATTACCAGTCCAGCGTGTTACCACTGGACTACAGATCCGTCTGTAGTAGTATTATTATTAATATTATTATTATTATTATTATTATTATTATTATTATTATTATTATTATTATCATAATGCCTGACTTTAATTTATTATAAACACCTAGTCAGTGGCTTCTTTGTAATGAACAAATATATACAATATAATAGTCGAGTGGTTAAGGTCGCTGATTTGTATACCACTGTAACCTATCATCACTGATGAGCAAGGGTTCGAGCCCTGCTCAGACCATGTCTCTTTATATGAAAAAATTGGCACCGCTTACGGTGGTTGGTGCACCAAGAACTGGCTAACCGCTGGAGCCTGCCCACGAAAGCTGTTGTTATAACTAGGTAAACTGCCCGTCGCTCAAATGGACAACCGGTAGCGACGTTAAATAAACTTAAATAATATAACAAAAATGGACATATATTAGTTTAAACAATAGTGCATCTTGATATGAAGAGAATGGCTGTCTGTTCGCACCAACAACTTCGATCATGCGGCGACTCCTCAGCTATTATCGGTGGAGGAAGACGCCGGGTACTGCTCCGAGCAGTATTTCAGTCGCGCAATGGTACCCGTGTAGTACCACCGACCTTCCATGAGCCAACTGGATAGCTTCCGGACATGAAATAATGCGACACCGCCGGTGGGATTCCAACCTACATCGGTGAGGGGCAAGTGAGTCAAAGTGAATGACCGTAACCACTCGGCCATTTATCGTATAACTCAATTAGTATGGTATGTATATGGTGTCCTAATAGATAGGTAGATGTGTGTGGTATGGCATACCAGGCTGACATTGACATTTTAGGTGTAGCAGAAACCCATTTACGTGCTAATCAAACATTACAGCTAGACGGATATCAGTGGTATGGCCACAACAGAACAGAACTCCACAGGAATGCTAGAACAGGCTCAGGAGGAGTTGGTTTTTTCATTAAGAACTCTCTTGCTTCTGATTTTAACATATATATTCTAGATAATGTTCATGAGGGTATTTTATGGTTACATATGTCACATAAATACAATGATTTTAGTCTCATACCTTGCGTATGTTACTTACCACCAGAAAACTCGTCTAGATATACGGATGTTAATGCCTTTTTCGATAATATTTTAACAAATGTATATCAATATCAGGATAAAGGGCTTTTATATATGTGTGGTGATTATAACAGCCATTGTGGTAATCTTGATGATTTTATAAAAGGTATTGATGATATATGTGACCGTGAAATTATAGATTTTACAGTAAATCGATATGGGGAATTACTAACAGATTTCCTCATTAATACAAACATGTGTATTTTGAATGGAAGAAATTCCATTGCCAATGGTTTCACTTCGGTTTCAACCAAAGGATCATCTGTTGTTGATTATTGTTTAGTAAATCACAGTTCTTTAAGCAAATTTACCGACTTTTCGGTTAAAAGTACATCTGATTTGATAAATGAATCTGGTAATGTGAATGTATTAACTCCTATCGGCATACCAGACCATTCATTGATTACATGGGGCATCAAGTTGGATCTTTGTGAAAATTATATAGATCAAAATGCATTTAACAATGCTAGTCATCCAGAGCCATTTGACAAATTTGATCTTACTTGTGTTCCTGGTAATTTTATGACTGAAACAGGTACTTTGTCTCTAGTTAATGCAACTATTTCAAAATTGGAGTGTAGTTTTAGAACTCAATCAGATATTGATGAAGTTTATAGTGAATGGTGTACAATTATTAAGCATAATATGTATACTTCTTTGCCATACAAAACGATTTCTTATGGATTGTCTAATAAAAAACGACGCCCGGGTAAACCGTGGTGGTCAGAAAGGTTGACTGACTTATGGTCGGAAGTATGTGAAGCAGAGCGCTTATGGTTACGATGCTGTAATAGAAGTGATAAATCACACCTAAAATCAAATTATGTTTCAAAACGTAAAATGTTTGATAGTGCAGTACAGAGAGCTAAACGATTTTATTGGTTTTCAATTCAAACGCAACTTTTGAATGACTGTAAAATTGACCAGAACAATGTTTGGAAATCCATTGGGAAAATCGGTGTTAATTTCACAAATAAAAAGTTGATACCAATGGAAGTTACATTGGAAGATGATTCAATATCATTCAATGTAACAGATGTTTTAAATAAATGGAAACAATCGTTTGGCTCTCTTTTTCGTAGTAGTCCGGATAGCTCATTTGATAACAATTTGTATGTTAATCCAGACGATACGGACAGCTCATTTAATCATCAAATTTCTATTATTGAAGTTCAGAAAGCTATTGATGGTGCCAAAAGAGGTAAAGCCTGTGTTATTGATAATATTTCAGCCGAGGTTCTCAAAAATGACACTGCCCTTTCATTTCTACATGTGCTATTCAATGTTTGTTTTAACAACGGTACCGTACCTACTATATAGGGTAGATGTATCATTAACCCTATACCTAAATCTACAACCACTGACCCACGTGATCCTATGTCTTATAGGGGTATATCGCTTGCATCATCAATGTATAAATTGTACTGTTCTATTTTAAACAATCGATTATCAGTATGGGCTGAGGAAAATGATAAGATTGAGGATGAACAAAATGGTTTTAGAAAGTCTAGAAGCACTATTGATCATATTTCATCGCTTACAAACATTCTAGACACACGTAAAAAGCATAACAAATCTACGTTCTGTGCATTTATTGATTTTCAAAAAGCTTACGACACTATTGATAGAAATGTTCTTTGGAAGAGACTACTAGAAAATGGAATTAACGGTAAAATGTTTAAGGCCATAACATCACTCTACTGCAGTGTTGAATCTTGTGTAAGAGTTAATTCTTTCAAGACAGAGTGGTTTAATGTTAATTGTGGTCTTAGACAGGGTTGTATTCTATCCCCACTTCTGTTTAATTTGTTTATTAATGACCTTACAGTTTATCTGAAATCATTTGATATTGGAATAAATGCTGGCGATGAAAAGATATGTATATTTCTCTATGCAGATGATATTGTCCTTCTAGCCGAATCGGAGTCTGATCTACAAATACTATTAGATGCTTTGAATAACTGGTGTATTTTAAATAAAATGAATGTCAATGCCTCAAAGAGTAATATTGTACATTTTCGTCCTAAATCGGTACAGAGAACAACCGTCAACTTTATATGTGGTATTAAATTAATACAAGTTGTTGATAAGTATATGTATCTTGGTGTGTTGTTAAGTGAACATGTGGATTATAATATAATGACTAAAGCAGTAGCTCAAAGTGCTAGCCGTGCCCTTGGTCTCTTAATTGCCAAATGTAAAGTTCTAGGGGGTGTCCCATATGTTGTATATACCAAACTTTATGAGTCTACAGTGCTGCCTGTTATAAATTACAGTGCACCAATATGGGGCTTCAAAACATTTTCATGTATAGATTCAGTTCATAACAGAGCAATGAGGTTCTTTTTGGGTGTAGGCAAATACTCTCCAAATACTGCCATTGCAGGAGAAATGGGTTGGAAGCCGACTGTTGTATGGCAGTGGAAAAGCATATGTTTATTCTGGTCCAAAATATCGTCAATGGATACACATCGTATGAACAAACGCATAGCACTTTGGGTGGCTTCTAAGGCAAATGTTTCATGTAAAAATTGGTATTATTTAATTGTAAAAGTATTTAATGAAAATAATTTAAGTATGTTTGCAAATATTACTGAGCCTAAGCCATCATCATTAGTATTCTCAATGGAAAGTAAACTAATGGCTAGGTTCAAATTAAACTGGTTTACATCTATTAATAGAGATGTTGGTATATCGGGTCGAGGTAGAAATAAATTACGGTTGTATAATCTATTTAAAACAGAATTCAAAGTAGAAGACTACTGTATGATGTTTTTACCTCTTAGTCATAGAGCTGCTTTGAGTAAATTTCGTTGTGGTGTTGCACCAATAAGAATAGAGACGGGCAGGTACGAGAATCTGAGTGTAGATCAAAGGAAATGTCCATTCTGTGACTCCGTTGAAAATGAACTACAGGTTATTTTGCAATGTTGTACGTATGCAGATATTAGGTTACCGCTTATTAGAAAAACAATGGGTATTTATGGTAATTTTATTAATCTTTCTGATTCAGAAAAGTTTGTTTTAATTTTCTCCATCAAGGAACTGATAAGATTATGTGCCAAAACCTGTTTTGAAATTCTTCAAAAACGACGGTTTTTGACGTGTAAATAAAATCAGTATGTTATGCAGTTCATAGATTGTAATATATATATATTTAGCATGTAAATAATGTATCTCAATTGTTTCTTAATACTATGAATACTTTTTTTATTGCCAACTAAATAGTCTATGCTAATCAGTTCATCACTGATCTGATCAGAGGTGATAATTGTTTTTTTTATACCATTTTTTAATTAATAAGCGCGTTAGTGCTCTTTTTCAATATCAGTGTTTTAATAAATATTTTAAGCACTTCTTAGATAAGATTAGCGTAGGCAATTTAGATTTAACACATTTATATCTAAGAGTAGGTCTTGTGTTGGACCGAGAATCTCACTGATAGCGGTTACCCATGGTGACGTTTTGCGGCTGTGGTGTAATGGTGGCAATGTGCCCGTCACCATTTTGACGATTGTCTTCAGTTTGTGAGAGTATCGGTCTGGATCAACCTATATAAACTCTAGTTTTAAGAAACGTATATGTTGAATCGTGTTCTATTGTGAATTGTTACTGTTACTGTCTCTTATAATTCATTATTGAGTGGCAATGTACATCGATATGTTTTTATTATATTGAATGTTGTTTGTTGTACATTGATGAGACGTAAATAAAGAATAAAATCTAAATCTACCAGAGATTAATATATTTGCCATCTGAAACTAGCCTGGTCAGTCAAATAAATATATCTTAACACCGAGACTATTAATTAGGCCGTATTGAGTTTCTGATCATATCAATGTCATTTTGCCAGAAGTTAAAAAGTGAAACATCGACAGACTGGAACCCAGGCTAATCTGAAACATGACTAGACACGTACAACAATGTACCATATGGTGCTCACTGACGTTCAGTGTTGTTATCAGAATATATATAAATAATTATAAAGTAATTATAAATCGGCTCAACACGTCATTAATACAGTTAGAAATACCAAATATTTATTATATCTTATATACACCTGTAAAAAACAACCTGGTTCGTGTTGATGATGATTGTTCGATATTAATTTAATTTAATATAATTTAAAATCTATACCACTTAGAAATATGAATATGCCATTATGCAGTCTTCATTCTAAGAGACCAGTTTTGTTCATCCTCTATGTATGAGTACATTTGTTTAAGCACTTCACTGTTTATGACGTGATAATATATTGTATGTAATAATTTGTATATGATGATGTACTTTGTACAAATCGAAATAAATTATCTGTTCTGTTCTGTTCTGATATTATTTGATTTTATTTGATATGTTATTGCTGTATATACATGTATGTATGTCAACTAAATAGTCGCTGCTAATCAGTTCACTTTTGATCTGATCAAAATTGATAATGGATTTCTTACACCATGTTTTACTGTCGCACACTATAGTGCCTATATTAAGCTTTCAGTATTTTATTCCTAGATATCACTTTTTTAAGATCTTTTTAGTTTGGATTAGCAGAGGCAATGTAGATTTACCATGTATATAGTGAACAGTATGTTGCATTGAATATACATTATGTGAAAATAACCGTGATACGTCTCTTGTAATTCAAATATATGAATGGCTATGTACTGTTTCATAGTATGTAATATGATTTTCTGATACATTGTACATAGATGAGACTATAATAAAGAATAAAACTAAAAAACTGTATGCTACAAATACAAACAAATTACAAATAAATAATTAGCAAACGTGCTGGGGCCACAAGTTCTAAGAACATTAGTGATTGGTCCTCCCCCATAGATTTGATTTGAACACTGCATAATTTAAATGGCTTAACATGTATATAACGCAGTTGCCAAGATAGTATTAGTCGTTGACTTTTTCAAAGAAATGTACTAGTCTGCACAATCCACTGTCCAGTTTCCCCAAGAAGTGCACCCCAGGACCAAGACTTGCCCAAAAGAAGAAAACGAAAACGGAAAAAAAACGATAGTATTTCAGGGTTTATTCTAGGTCAGAATTTTTGGGAGAAGTGAGAAAGCGCATGATCACTTCCTTAAATGGTGTTCTTTAATATACTTCTGCAAAATAAGGTTAAAATGCACAGTACAACCATTAAATACAACAATTTAATAGAAGGAGTGCTTTATAATGGGCCAGTGTATCTTACTAGATAACATTTTGTTTGAAAATCGTTTTTTTTTAGGGAGAAGTAGGGCCCCCAGAGGGCGAAGTCAGGGTCCCTAGGGCGACTATTTCGCCCACATCTCCCTCTAGAATGATCCCTGGTATTTATACACATGTAAAGACATACATTTCACTATTAGTATATTATAAATTACAATCAGGAGTAAATATTGACACCACCAAATTAATGTTCCATCAGTCATAGCTAATAATCTTATTTCCGGATGATCTATACATAACAGACGGATCTGTAGTCCAGTGGTAACACGCTGGACTGGTAATCCAGGGATCGCAGGTTCGATCCCCGTCTGACGCTAATAAAATTAACAGTCTTTCAGATGGGACGTTAAACCGAGGTCTCGTGTCGGTGCTTTACACCGTGCACGTAAAAGAACCAGAGGAGACTCTGGAATTGGTCTCTCTCTGTATCATTGCACTATCCTTCAAAATCTAAAATGACTAATCTCTTCAGGAGGCATCGCTCGTATGGGCAACCGGTAGCGACGATAAATAAACGTAAAACACACACAGAGTTGCTGACACATTATACATGAATATATAAAGAGAAGATGTTGTTAATGTATAAGGAATGAATCGCGGGTTAATAGATTCCATCGGGGTATGAACTACATTGGGCGTGCTTAAAGTGTGTGGAAGCCGAACCGCGATTCTTTACTTATATTTACATATTTTCAATGTGACAAAGAAAAAATCACACTTTCCAATTAAAAGGTATTTAGGCAAATTTGCGACTTACCATGTGGCGGGGACCTGGTAATTAGATCATCCTTGGAACAGCGTAAACTGTAAGACACGCCTTTTTACACGACGAATGTTGCCTAACACTGCGAATGCGCATGCCCGTAACACCGAGTGCGCATGTCAGCTGCATATCATTAGTTGGAAACCTTCATACGAAAGTGATGCAATCAGGGCACATACGTTCATCGAAGGAAATGCAATAACAATGTACATGTATATAAATAATGATAACGTTTAGAATGTTTAATAAGTTGTTGAGCAGCTGAGAGGAAACCTGCGTTATCGTTTTCTTTAAAAAAATTGTAGCTCGACCATTTACCAGCTTATGAACATTGCGTGAATGCTAATCTCGTTGAGTTTCGTTGAACAGCGGGATTCGTTGATTAGTATTATATGCTACATTGAAATCAGCATGTTATGGATTCACCATCGCAGTATGAATTTTCTCTCAGCTTATTCTATGATAAACTATCGTTTAGACTATTAATTTGTAATTTGTTTCGTAGACGTGCATAAAGTACCGACATAGACCGTTACCAATGGCACCTTAAACTGTTCCCTTCAGTCGTGATTTGAATATGTTTTTAAGATTCAGAATATCGGATGTACCGCTGACGCTTTGAACATTTCCTTTCGGTCGTGAATTGAATATGTTTTTAAGATTCAGAATGTTGGATGTACAGCTGACGCTTTGAACATTTCCTTTCGGTCGTGAATTGAATGTGTTTTTAAGATTCAGAATGTTGGATGTACCGCTGACGCTTTGAACATTTCCTTTCGGTCGTGAATTGAATATGCTTTTAAGATTCAGAATGTTGGATGTACCGCTGACGCTTTGAACATTTCCTTTCGGTCGTGAATTGGATGTGTTTTTAAGATTCAGAATGTTGGATGTACCGCTGACGCTTTGAACATTTCCTTTCGGTCGTGTTTTAAAGATTCCGAATAATAATAATAATAATAAAGACTTTATTTAACGAGAGAACTCATTTGAACAATTAAGGCAATCTACCACGAGGCCCTCAACAAATTAAAACATGAAATAGCATAATGAAACATGTAAACAGTAACCAGTAAAAACTTTCATAGGAAATAAGATATACGCTATCGGATGTACCGCTGGCGCTTTGAACATTTCCCTTCAATCGTAATTTGAATATGTGTTTAAGATTCAGAATGTCGGATGTTATTGTTGAATGAGTACCCGTCCATAATGCTGTTGGTGATGGTATGAACGAGCCGCGCCATAGTTGTATATGTGTCGTTAATACGTAACGGCTAACGTGTAGATTCCGATACTAAATCTGGGGAAGATATTTGCAAACAATAGTGAGTATTTGAATTTTATGTCTCTCCGACAAAGTAATACATCCTATTTCTTTCATTAAAAAATCAATGAGAGACATTTGTCAGTTACTGCCCTTGCATACTCTCTAAACGTATGTAGGTCCTCTTAAGTGGTTTCCTCTGTTTTTATCGTTCTTTTAATCATTGTTTATCCATTTTCTCATCTTATTTTTATTATTACTTTACAGTCAAACCTGAGTTAGTGGTCACCTCTATTAAGCAGCCAACCTGTATTAAGCAGTCATTTTCCATATTCCCAATATGCTGTTTTATTATATAGTTTACCTCTGTTAAGCAGCCACCTGTGCTAAGCAGCCACTTCCTGTGATTCCCTTGGCTGGCTGCATTAGACAGGTTTGACTGTATTACATTACTATATACATAATCATTACTATATATATATTATTATCATTACTACAGTCAAACCTGTCTTAAGCAGCCAGCCAAGGGAATCACAGGAAGTAGCTGCTTAGCACAGGTGGCTGCTTAACAGAGGTAAACTATATAATAAAACAACCAATTGGGAATCTGGAAACTTGCTGCTTAATACAGGTTTGGCTGCTTAATACAGGTTTGGCTGCTTAATGGAGGTGACCACTAACACAGGTTTCACTGTATATCCAATTAGTATTTATCTATACACATTTCTTATCAATTCAATAACATTATTTTGATAAAATCACATTTATCATATCGCAACATCTGGTAATTAAGTACTTCAACAGTACAAAAAGTAATTAAGTAATTCAACAGTACAAAAAGATTCCAACTGAAAGGACCGCTATGCATTTCGGGGTAAATCGGACTTTATCTGCAAAGGGAGGTAATAGAAATACCAACGAGGTCGCTCATTGAAACGAATCCTGTTATTATACATGCCGCTTCGACTGCAAATTCTAGTTAAGCATATCCAAAATGATCCCGATTCGACATAGAATATATGAATAGTACTTGCTGAGTATGGTTTCTTGTATACTATAGATGTACAATGTATATCATGTTATATTCAAAGAGATTACAGACGGATCTGTAGTCCAGTTGTAACACGCTGGACTGGTAATCCATGGATAGCAGGTTCGATCCCCCGTCTGACCTTAAAATTAACAGTCATTCAGATGCGTCTTTAAACCGAGGTCTCGTATCGGTGCTTTACACTGTACACGTAAAAGAACCAGAGGAGACTCTGGAGTGGGTCTCTGTCTGTATCATTGCACTATCCTCCCAAATCTAAAACGACTAATCTCTTCAGGAAGCATCGCTCATATGGGCAACCGGTAGCGACGATAAATAAACGTAAAACACAACCAACCAAAATGATCCCGATTCGACATAGAATATATGAATATGTATGTATACTTAGTACTTGCTGAGTATGGTTTCGTGTATACTATAGATGTATATCATGTTGTATTGAAAGAGAAGAGCAAGCCCCACCCACATGGATTTCGGCATCGTTATGTTGTCTTTCAGTTCCTCCTTACGTGTATTCACATGTGTCTCTAGTCTGAACAAGCGTATATATTTGTATCACATAACTTTGCTAGTATTCACTATTCAGTGCAATCGATGATGAAGCCATAACAGAACACACTTGTTTTTATCGTGTTCTTAACCACTACTAATCTCTCTTTGCACACTTCTAGTATATGTACATATTGTAGGCTTAAGGGCTTTTAAGGTTTAAGGTGTTAGGTTTTTGCACCTTTTTTTATCACACTACCAGTGTCCTCTTTGGTGGAATTATAGTAGCTGAGGAAGCCTGGTAGCTCACTTTTCTACCCCCCATGCATAGTCATAATAGCTCAATTGTTGACTGTTAGCCATTAACAGAGAAGAAGAAGAATTCAACCATCTTCCTTTTAACATCCAAAACTATTGACTCACTAATACAATAACTTCTGTAATTCTTTAGCATATACCTAGAATAGATATCACGTATTTTCATTGTTATATATATATTATTCTCCTGTTTAGTTTAATCATATTTTATTGCATTCTTTATATTCAATGTACAATACAACTCAAATGTACAAAACATGTTACGGATGAATTAAATAAGATATATGGTACACACATTATCAGTATGTATATTCAATGTACAATAAAATAGTCCACCTCCGTGGTCGAGTGGTTAAAGTCGCGGACTTGTATAATACTGTAACCTATCATCACTGATGGTCACGGGTTCGAGCCCCGCTCAGGCCAGTGTCTCATTTATATGAAAAAGTTGGCAGTTTCTTACGGAGGTTGGTGCACCCAAGTACTGGTTAACCGCTGGAGCCTGCCCGGGAAAGGTGTTGTTAGGTAAACTGCCCGCCGGCGATATAGCCCAAAATGGTGCAGATGCAGGCGTAAAACCCGAAATATAACAAATAACAATATCAATGTACAATACAACTCAAAATGTACAAAACATGTTACGGATGAATTCAATAAGATACATGGTACAAACATTATCAGTATGTATATATATATGGAGAAGCAAAAGGGTTAGGCCACACGTTTTAACAATAGTTTCGGCCCGCCCCCAATTCCCCTGTCTAGTCTTTCGTTCCCTTTCAGTCTACTGCTGTTAAATTATATGTAAAATGTTCATTTCTTGATTACATGTACAAATGCTGATCTAAATAATGTTTAAACTAATACAACCATGACATAAATTATTATATGGCCACACGTTTAACACCTGGAATTATTCTGATTGGGTGCGGCATGACATTGACAGCTTGCAATACACATTCGAAGTGTGCATGTTGTTTGTGTTCATGCATTATTTGCTGGAAATCAACTGCTTAGATCAATAAAATGTTAAAGGTGAATTAGCGGTATACAGTGTTTATAAATATTGTGATTATTTACGTAAAGCTGTTCGATTATCAGGAAATATGTACTACGGCGTACGGGTGCAGCTTAATGTAATAGGCTAAGCGATATACTGGCAAACATATGTATTTGTCTTCCAATTTATGGTTGTTGTTACTGTGGTAATGTAATAAACAGGGTCTTACACTCGTGGTAATTTCATATCATATTTTAGTTTAAACTTTATTTATTTTTACAACGATTGCGAAGCAAGTTCTAACAACTTATATTAACCACTCTCGTTTGCACGGATGAAAGCGTGAATAAATGTATAGTCATTCGTGTGGGAGGAAACCGGAGTACCCGGAGAAAACCCACCTGTCCGATATGGCGACTACCATACCACCTCACATACTTCCCGGTCCGAGGATCGAACCCAAGTTGCTTTGATCATTTTGGAAGTTTGCTATTAAGCTCGCCAAAAAAGCTCACATTATAGAAAGCTTCAAAACTCGTTACATAAAATCTGGTATGAAATCACCACTCATGTAAGGCAGATGATGTTATCTCTTGTATTAATGCTTTATTTTTAAACACTTCAAAAGAAGCGTTCGGGTATTATAAAACTATCGAAACCAAAAATAATAGTGGTGCAATCAGCGATGGTTTGGTTTTCAATGTAAAAAGGCTAGACGGAATTTCCATAGGGCAAAATATTTTTATAAAATTAGGAAATCTGAGGCAAATAAAGACAGATTAAAAGAATGTAGTAAAACTTATAAAAATACTATGCGTTGCTATAGAAATAAACACATCAATCGGAATATCAATAAAATACGTAATATGAAAAACACTGATCCTAGAAAATATTGGAAAATTTTACGTGACAAGAAATCAAACAAAGCAGAGGCTTCGCTTGATGATCTTTACGAGTTTTTCAAAAATGTAAACTATGCAGATCATAACACGGAGGATACTACTACCGCAGAGAACATTGATCAACAGAATATGAATGATTTTATAAACATTCCCATTACTGAATCAGAAATAGAAAGGGCAGTGAAATCATTAAAATATAACAAAGCGTGTGGCATCGATACAATTGTTAATGAACAGATTAAATGTTCATATCACATTATGAAACCGATATATGTAAAACTGTTTAACCTTATTTTCGATAGTGGTGTTATTCCAGAATCCTGGACTATGGGAATAATTAACCCTATTTATAAAAATAAAGGAGATTCTAGTACCAGTATTTTTTCGAAAATATTTTCAATTGTGCTGGATACACGTCTTCGAAAATGGGCTGAGGCAAATGAACTCTTATCAGATTTTCAGTTTGGTTTTCGTAAAGACAAAAGCACTGTAGATTGTATTTTTGTTTTAACCTCGATTATAGACAAAGTTATTTGTCTAGAAAAGAAGAAACTTTATTGTGCTTTCGTTGATTTTCGTAAAGCTTTCGATGTAGTGTACAGAAACGGTATTTGGTTTAAGCTATTACAGTATGGAGCTTCAACTAAATTAGTTAATATGTTGCAAAAAATATACGAGAGTGTAAAATCATGTGTACGTATTAATGGAACTTACACTGACAATTTTGACTGTGTCAAAGGTGTAAAGCAAGGCGAACCATTATCACCGTTGCTATTTCTATTCTTTATCAACGATATGTACCAGTCAATTTACGATAATACAATAGACACCGTTAGTATTGATGAACTTCGTATGTTGTTATTATTATTTGCTGATGATACTGTTCTAATGTCTTATTCTAAAGAAGGTTTACAACGTTTGTTAAATAATCTACATATGTATTGCAACAATTGGGACATTAGTGTAAATATTGATAAAACTGTTGTTATGGTGTTTAAAAAGGGCAACAGACCTGAACATATTGTAGTGTCATATAATAATTACAAGTTAAATATTGTTACAAAATTCACATACCTAGGTGTAACATTATCTGCTAATGGTAGTTTTTACCAAACACAAAAAGCGCTTTCACAGCAAGCAATGAGAGCTTTGTTTTCTCTTAATTCCTTGTTTGATGTTTTATCTTTTGAATTGTCGGAAAAAGTTAAGTTATTTGACTCCATGATCGCCTCAATTCTAAACTATGGATGTGAAGTATGGGGTTTCCATAAAGCTCCTGACGTCGAACGTTTGCATTTAAAATTTCTTAAACAAATATTACAAGTGCGACAGCAGACAACAAATGCAACAGTATATGGCGAGTTTGGACGTGTTCCATTATCTGTAATTCGTAAGGTTAGAATAGTTAGATATTGGTATAAAATATCTAAATGTCCAAATTGTCTTGTGTATAAATTGTATAATATGCGTGATATGAATGGTAATTATATAAATAAATGGTCAAACGATGTTAAAACACTCTTAGACAACCTAGGGTTTTCCTATTTATGGAATAGTGCAGTTGTAACAAATGTACACATACAGAGTGTAATAAAGTGTATACATGATCAATATCTACAGCAGTAGTTCTCAGACCTTAGAAATCTACCTAAACTTGAAACCTATTGCATGTTTAAAACATATTTCCAACCAGAAAAGTATTTATCCTGTGTTAAAAATGTTAGTTATAGAATTAACTTGTCTAGATTTCGATGTTCTGCTCATAATTTACTCATAGAAGAAGGTCGTCATAGAAATATTGATAGAAACCAGAGAATTTGTACGAAATGCAATATGAATTGTATTGAAACTGAATATCACTTTTTATTAGTATGTCCATTCTATACAGAAGTAAGAAACAACTGTTTACCACATTATTATTGTCATTGGCCTAACTTGAATAAGTTTAAGTCATTGTTACAATGTTCACAAAGTAGTATTATAAAAAAATTATCAAAATATATTTACCAAGCATCTGTTATTAGAGGGTAGTTGTCAATGAACACATTTACGTATGTATATTTATTATATATTTTCAAACTACGATACCCATTAATTTTAATTTTGTTTTCATGCTTTTCTCATGTATTATATTGTAATTGTATATTATGTACTGTCCGTCGTACATGTTGTATAGGCGACGAACAATTGTGTTTAATGCCAATAAACTCTGAAACTGAGTAAACCTGAACATTATAGACCAATAACACTTCTTAGTTGTTTGGGAAAACTTTTTACTTGTATTATTAATAGTAGATTAAATAATTATATAGAAACCAATGATTTATTGCATAACTGTCAAGCAGGTTTTAGAAAGGGGTTTTCAACTTCAGATAATATGTTTATACTACAACAATTAATTCAGTATGTTAATAATAGTAAAAAGAAGCTTTACTGTGCTTTTATCGACCTCAAGCAAGCGTTCGATACCCTCTGGAGAAATGGGTTATGGCAGAAAAATTTTAACTTAAGAATAAATGGCAAATGTCTTAGCCTAATCAAAAATATGTATCAAAATATCAAATCTTGTGTTACGGTAAATTCAAAGTTGTCTAACTTTTTCCCAAGTAATATTGGCGTACGTCAGGGGGAGAACTTGTCTCCTCTTCTCTTTTCTCTATTTCTAAATGATTTAAACACTTATTTTTTGCAAAACCAGAATAACGAAGGTGTTAGTATTGCAACTGGAGAACAAGTAAATGAATTACATAATCTTTTCAAAATATTTATTTTGCTGTACGCCGATGATACTGTTATCTTATCAGAATCAGAATACGACTTTAAACAAGCTCTAAAGACTTATGAAAATTATTGCAATGAATGGAAACTAACAGTCAATACATCGAAATCTAAAATTATCATTTTTTCAAAAGGAAGACAACCAGTCTATAATTTTATGTTTAACGACCTACCATTAGAAATAGTAAATGAATATAAATATTTGGGAATTTACTTTTGTAGAAGTGGTTCATTTTATAGATGTAAAAATCATATTGCTTCTCAGGCCACTAGAGCGATGTATAGTTTGATAAGGAATTCAAATCGATTAAGTCTACCTATTGATATACAAATTGACCTGTTTAATAAAACTGTAAAGCCTATTTTACTATATGGTTCAGAAATTTGGGGGTACGGAAATTTAGAAGTCATTGAACGTGTACAACTAAATTTTTGAAATACATTTTAAATATGAAAAGATCCTCACCAAATTACATGGTATATGGGGAAACTGGTAGTATGCCGTTACGAATAGAGATAGAATCACGAATAATAGCCGTCTGGACACGTATAATCAACTATAACATAAACAACGTACCAGAAAAACTTTGCACCGTTATGTATAATAGCATATATGTAATGTCAAATAACTACACGAATGAGACACTTAAGAAAAAATCCCCATGGCTTTTTAATGTCAGAAATATATTGTATAAATGCGGTCTAAACAATAGTTGGTATGACCATTACCCTCAAAACACTAAATGGCTTAGATTGACAGTTAAGCAAAAACTGCAGGACCTGTTCATAAATGAGTGGTACTCACAAGTTGACAACTCGAGCAATAGTACCTTCTATAGGATTTTCAAAAAGGAGTTGAAATTTGAAAGTTATTTGTCATCTACTCCTAAGGCAGTTCTACCGTATATAATTAGATTTAGGACTAGAAATCATCGTCTTCCAATTGAAACAGGAAATTGGGCCAGAATCCCTATTAACCTTAGAACTTGCAATTTTTGTAATGACAAGATTGGAGACGAATTACATTATTTATTAGAATGTCCGAATTTAATTGATAACAGGAAAAAGTATATAAAGCCATATTATTACCGTCGTCCAAACACATTTAAGATGGAACAGCTCATAAATACTACGAACAGATCAGAATTTCTGAAACTGTGCAAATTCATGGAAACAATTTTGCTTGGGATATGATATTGGGATAATTCCTTTGTACTTATATTTGCATTACATGTAATATGCTACTGTAAATCAGTGTGTTTTATATATTGTTTGTAATGTCGTTCAAAGAGCCTCTTGTAACATATTTACATGTATAACCTCATGTGTTCATGCTAGCATGAATTGAGAGAAATAAAGGATATTGACTTGACTTGACTTGTAAGATCCTATATATACGCTTGATTATAATCTATTACGGGTTTGACATCGTTTATACGTCATTCACTTTAATCTTCCACTTTGTTGCTACGTGCGCACATCTTGAGATAATGAGATTGACAGTTGTCACCGTCAGAATCATTTTCTTTTTCTTTGTCCTTTTATAGGAGAGCATAAATCTCATAATACAAAATCAATATATAGGTCAGACACCGGTATTGACATTTCCATAGGCCACCATTATAACACACAGTGCCATTATATGTTCCCCAAAAATAGTTTGGCACAAAAGACAGTAGTTTTCAACAGACTGGCCTTTGAGCCACAGGAAAATGTCAAATTTCAATGGGGTTGACCGATTGTGGTTTTTTATTTCCCACTAAAGGCATCAACCCCCTACTCTGAAGGTAATTTGGTGGTGAATGTTGCACTGACACCTGCATTTATAATATGGTGTGTATTTGTCACCAAATATTCTAAAATATTCCAAAATGCAGCTCATATGTTGTATTTTAATATTTAGAAGTCAGTTTCACTATTGCTGACAATACCTACTCAGCCAATCAGTTCATGTATCAATTACTCTTAAGGGCTTCCCTACATTTTTTCAACAGATCCCAGACCACTATACCAATAACACCGTCTGACCATATACATCCAGCAACATTCCTAATCGGTCACATGGTGTTTTATAATATTTGGACCAATTAATAATAATACAATAAAAATATTATCATTTTTTCATTTAATGCATTTTTATTCCAGATATACAGCGATTCAGTGTTGTTTATTTTTTAACTTTATTTGTTTAGTACCCGGAGAAAATCCACCTGTCCGATCTGGCGACCACCGGTACATGGTACATCTCACATACCTCCCGGTTCAAGGATCGATCGAGCAATTCATCGTTTAGCGATCGGTAATAAAATATATCATATAAAATGATATGAATAATGATATTATAGTGTTATTAGTTTACTCCAAATACTGTAAAACACATATTAGGTAATTCGTGTGAGAGGAACCCGGAGTACCCGGTCAGGTACACCGATCAGGATTTTTGTTGAGTGTATGTCACTGACCTAACGACGTTTGGCAAATTGTGTGTGTTTTTACGTTTATTTATCGTCGCTACCGGTTGCCCATATGAGCGACGCCTCCTGAAGAGATTAGTTATTTTAGATTTTGGAGGATAGTGCATGATACAGACAGAGACCCATTCCAGAATATCCTCTGGTTCTTTTACGTGCACGGTGTAAAGCACCGACACGAGACCTCGGTTTAACGTCCCATCTGAAAGACTGTTAATTTTATTAGGGTCAGACGGGGGATCGAACCTGCGATCCCTGGATTACCAGTCCAGCGTGTTACCACTGGACTACATATCCGTCTGTGAAGACATATGTGACCTTGCCTGGAGGTTATAAAACTTTTCTCAAATCTCAAACTCAGTCTCGAGCTTCTGATTGGTTGAGCCAAATGCAAATAACCAATCAAATTTCCTGAGCTCGAATTTGAGATCTGAGATAAGCTTTATAACCTTGGGCCCTTGTTCGCGAAATTATATAACTCACTGTTTGTTACAAACACAGATTCATAATAAAATGTGTAGGGATCATTGTCGTACAGGGCTGTTTCCTCGTCCATGCGCTGCGGCAAGTAGTACTGAAATAAATTCTCAAAAAGACTCCTTAAAATGGCAACAAAGGCATCACATTCATAATACAACCTGGAACTAAATTCCCTCGTCGGCACACGTGATGTTTCATCTGGTTCATCGTCATAGGTTTATCATAATGTTTCCTTTATTGCTTACCATCAAGTCCATGGGGAGAGCTGTACACATATTGTCATACCTTGTAGCCCAACCCATTTGGGATTTCCCCCCAAATTAAATCGTATACAGCAATAATAATAAATCCTAATTAAATTTCTAATTGTTTTCCACGTATTTCATTGTATGTATAATTGTAATGTAAATGTAAAAAATGCAATAAAATATTATTACCACCAGTCAGAATCGACAATCAATGATATCAGCAAGCTAATGCTGAATTAATCCACAAATTCAATTATTGAATTTATGACAATTTCCTTTTAAGTAATTGGAGGAAAACATCAAATATGAGCTGACATTGATGAAGGCTTGCATTATCAGTGACATGTCCGTTACGTGTATATGTTGACAGTTGTTGTATATGGTGTTCCGCCGACGCTTTGGGTCTGGGATAAGTGGATTTGGGTTCAAGACAATTTGTATAAACCATAGGCGTAGTCGTACATCACAAACCTTGCATATACATGATAACAATGCGTAGTCGTACATCACATACCGTACATATACACGATAACAATGCGTAGTCGTACATCACATACCGTACATATACATGATAACAATGCGTAGTCGTACATCACAAACCGTACATATACACGATAACAATGCGTAGTCGTACATCACAAACCGTACATATACACGATAACAATGCGTAGTCGTACATCACATACCGTACATATACACGATAACAATGCGTAGTCGTACATCACAAACCTTGCATATACACGATAACAATGCGTAGTCGTACATCACATACCGTACATATACACGATAACAATGCGTAGTCGTACATCACATACCGTACATATACACGATAACAATGCGTAGTCGTACATCACATACCGTACATATACACGACAAAAATGCGTAGTCGTACATCACATACCGTACATATACACGATAACAATGCATAGTCGTACATCACATAGTGATACCGTACATATACACGACAAAAATGCGTAGTCGTACATCACAAACCGTACATATACACGATAACAATGCGTAGTCGTACATCACAAACCGTACATATACACGATAACAATGCGTAGTCGTACAGCACAAACCTTGCATATACACGATAACAAGGCGTAGTCGTACATCACAAACCGTACATATACACGATAACAATGCGTAGTCGTACATCACATACGGTACATATACACGATAACAATGCGTAGTCGTACATCACATACCGTACATATACACGATAACAATGCGTAGTCGTACATCACAAACCGTACATATACACGATAACAATGCGTAGTCGTACATCACATACCGTACATATACACGATAACAATGCGTAGTCGTACATCACATACCGTACATATACACGATAACAATGCGTAGTCGTACATCACAAACCGTACATATACACGATAACAATGCGTAGTCGTACATCACAAACCGTACATATACACGATAACAATGCGTAGTCGTACATCACAAACCGTACATATACACGATAACAATGCGTAGTCGTACATCACAAACCGTACATATACACGATAGTAATGCGTAGTCGTACATCACAAACCGTACATATACACGATAACAATGCGTAGTCGTACATCACAAACCGTACATATACACGATAACAATGCGTAGTCGTACATCACATACCGTACATATACACGATAACAATGCGTAGTCGTACATCACATACCGTACATATACACGATAACAATGCGTAGTCGTACATCACAAACCGTACATATACACGATAACAATGCGTAGTCGTACATCACAAACCGTACATATACACGATAACAATGCGTAGTCGTACATCACAAACCGTACATATACACGATAACAAGGCGTAGTCGTACATCACATACCGTACATATACACGATAACAAGGCGTAGTCGTACATCACATACCGTACATATACACGATAACAATGCGTAGTCGTACATCACAAACCGTACATATACACGATAACAAGGCGTAGTCGTACATCACAAACCGTACATATACACGATAGTAATGCGTAGTCGTACATCACAAACCGTACATATACACGATAACAATGCGTAGTCGTACATCACATACCGTACATATACACGATAACAATGCGTAGTCGTACATCACAAACCGTACATATACACGATAACAATGCGTAGTCGTACATCACATACCGTACATATACACGATAACAATGCGTAGTCGTACATCACAAACCTTGCATATACACGATAACAATGCGTAGTCGTACATCACATACCGTACATATACACGATAACAAGGCGTAGTCGTACATCACATACCGTACATATACACGATAACAATGCGTAGTCGTACATCACAAACCTTGCATATACACGATAACAATGCGTAGTCGTACATCACAAACCGTACATATACACGATAACAATGCGTAGTCGTACATCACAAACCGTACATATACACGATAACAATGCGTAGTCGTACATCACAAACCTTGCATATACACGATAACAATGCGTAGTCGTACATCACAAACCTTGCATATACACGATAACAATGCGTAGTCGTACATCACAAACCTTGCATATACACGATAACAATGCGTAGTCGTACATCACATACCGTACATATACACGATAACAATGCGTAGTCGTACATCACAAACCGTACATATACACGATAACAATGCGTAGTCGTACATCACAAACCGTACATATACACGATAACAATGCGTAGTCGTACATCACAAACCTTGCATATACACAATAACATTCCGTAGTCGTACATCACAAACCTTGCATATACACAATAACATTCCGTAGTCGTACATCACAAACCTTGCATATACACGATAACAATGCGTAGTCGTACATCACAAACCTTGCATATACACGATAACAATGCGTAGTCGTACAGCACAAACCTGGCATATACACGATAACAATGCGTAGTCGTACATCACATACCGTACATATACACGATAACAATGCGTAGTCGTACATCACAAACCGTACATATACAAGATAACAATGCGTAGTCGTACATCACATACCGTACATATACACGATAACAATGCGTAGTCGTACATCACAAACCGTACATATACACGATAACAATGCGTAGTCGTACAGCACAAACCGTACATATACACGATAACAATGCGTAGTCGTACATCACAAACCGTACATATACACGATAACAATGCGTAGTCGTACATCACAAACCGTACATATACACGATAGTAATGCGTAGTCGTACATCACAAACCGTACATATACACGATAACAATGCGTAGTCGTACATCACATACCGTACATATACACGATAACAATGCGTAGTCGTACATCACAAACCGTACATATACACGATAACAATGCGTAGTCGTACATCACAAACCGTACATATACACGGTAACATTCCGTAGTCGTACATCACAAACCGTACATATACACGATAACATTCCGTAGTCGTACATCACATACCGTACATATACACGATAACAATGCGTAGTCGTACATCACAAACCGTACATATACACGATAACAATGCGTAGTCGTACATCACAAACCGTACATATACACGATAACAATGCGTAGTCGTACATCACAAACCGTACATATACACGATAACAATGCGTAGTCGTACATCACAAACCTTGCATATACACGATTACATTCCGTAGTCGTACATCACAAACCTTGCATATACACGATAGCAATTCGCAAATTGATTTAATCTTGTCAGTAAATACGACATGTATTAATAATCAGATTAGGCCTTCATCACAATAATAAATGGTACTTTATTGAGTTTTACTGTTAATAGAAACAGATAGTTCCTAAGCAACGGTGACATAGACTTACATCACACTTCATTATGCACCAGATGACATGTTATATGAAAAGTTGAAAACATAATTATTAATTGCCTGTGCGCTGCGCACGCAATGTATTTAATTTTCGTCGCATCGTTTTCTTGTTGCCATGGAAATTAAGATGTCATTAGTCATTAAATATCAGTAACTTATATTTCTTACCATAATCTAGTATAGCAACGAAAGTGATTAATATAAGTTGTTAAAACTTGTTTCGCAATCGTTATAAAATACAGTTTCTATTTATACACAATAGTTCATCAACATTCAGATAGGACAGGGCATGGCAGGGCAGGACAGACGGGGCCAGGGCCAAGCCGGGCCGGCCCGGGCGGGCAGGGCTGGACAGGGCAGCAGCAGGCCTCCCCTCCCAGTCATACTCAGCATTGGGTGTTGGGAGTAACACATACATGTACAATGTAACACTAGCTTATTCCACGCACATCACACATATTTCTTCTCCGCTTTTCTTTCGCTAAAAGTATATTTTATATCCAATGTTAATGCAAATGTATCGTAACGTCTTCAAATATTTGTTTGACATTTTCCAATTTGAATGATGCTCCCACTACGCACTATATTATTCTAGAGCGCATTAAACATAGTTCGTTTCTTACGGAGGTTGGTGCACCAAGTACTGGTTAACCGCTGGAACCTACCCAGGGCATGGCAGGGCAGGACAGACAGGGCCAAGGCCAAGCCGGGCCGGCCCGGGGCAGGTCTGGACATGGCAGGACAGACAGTGCCAAGCCGGGCCCGCCCGGAGCGGGTAGGGCTGGACAGGACAGGACAGACAGGCCATGGCCAAGCCGGCCCGGGGCGGGCAGGGCTGGACAGGACAGGACCAAGGCCAAGCCGGGCCGGCCCGGGGCGGGCAGGGCTGGACAGGGCAGCAGCAGGCTTCCCCTGCCAGTCATACTCAGCATTGAGTGTTGGGTGTAACACATAGAATGTAACACTAGTAATGTGTTATTAGATCAAACTGCCCGTCGCTCATATGGGTAGCGACGATAAATATAATCAAAATAAAAATCAAACATAATAATACAGAACTTGATACAATTCAATCAATTAGGATTGGCATTTTGTCCGGGACAACCTGTAACCTATGTACTGTATTAAAACCTCTACTTAATTGATCAATCTGAAGTGAGAAAATTACGTTATTGCTGATACACTGAATTGTTGTGATAATGAACCTGGTTCTATAATACAATGACGGATATGTAGTCTGTAGTCCAGTGGTAACACGCTGGACTGGTAATCCAGGGATCGCAGGTTCGATCCCCCGTCTGACCCTAATAAAATTAACAGTCTTTCAGATGGGACGTTAAACCGAGGTCTCGTGTCGGTGCTTTACACTGTGCACGTAAAAGAACCAGAGGAGACTCTGGAATGGGTCTATGTCTGTATCATTGCACTATACTCCAAATTCTAAAATGACTAATCTCTTCAGGAGGCGTCGCTCATATGGGCAACCGGTAGCGACGATAAATAAACGTAAAACACACACAATACAATGTTCATTCCAGTCTATATCATGCCACCAATAGTAACGAACTTTTTTTATTGTATTTGCTTTTTTTTCTTTTTTTAAACTTTAATTATTTTACGACGATTGCGAAGCAAGTTCCAACAACTTATATTAATCACTCTCGTTGGCGCGGATGAAAGTGTATTTGTGGTCACGATTAAAGCACTGTCGCCCCGCTTCTAGTTAATTTGATCTATTTTAACTACGATTATCATGGTTCCTTGTGAAACCGCTTATCATGGTTCCTTGTGAAACCGCTTATCGTGGTTCCTTGTGAAACCGCTTATTGTGGTTCCTTGTGAAACCGCTTATCATGGTTCCTTGTGAAACCGCTTATCATGGTTCCTTGTGAAACCGCTTATCATGGTTCATTGTGAAATCGCTTATCATGGTTCCTTGTGAAACCGCTTATCATGGTTCATTGTGAAACCGCTTATCATGGTTCCTTGTGAAACCGCTTATCATGGTTCATTGTGAAACCGCTTATCATGGTTCATTGTGAAACCGCTTATCATGGTTCCTTGTGAAACCGCTTATCATGGTTCCTTGTGAAACCGCTTATAGACCGCATATCATGGTTCATTATGAAACCGCTCATCGTGGTTCATTGTAAACCCACACCAAACCCACACCAAACCCAAACCGCTTATCATGGTTCATTATGAAACCGTTTATCTTACTATCAATATTGCTTCAAACGGTTTATAATGTCATTTTGTTTATTTATCGTCCATACGAGCGGCGGGCAGTTTACCTAACAACACATTTCATGTGCAGGCTCCAGCGGTTAACCAGTACTTGGTGCACCAACCTCCGTAAGAAACTGCCAACGTTTTCATATACACGTCATATAAAGAAACACGAGATACTTGGTCTGAGCGGGGCTCGAACCCGTGACCATCAGTGATGATAGGTTACAGTGGTATACAAGTCATCGATCTTAACCACTCGACCAAGAAAAGGGATTCGAATAAGTTACTATGTAACTATTTTTTCCCAATCCTAACTGTGCTATTGCAACTATTCCTATGTTATACCATTCTTGAATAAAATATTGTTTAAACTAACCACTGGATCACTGAGGATGTATAATTATATGCCAGCACTTTTAATAAAACATGCTATCAGTGATTTAAGCACAGTAATGCCATTGCTATTATGATATGCTACGGAGAAACGACGCAACGACGAGAGTGTGTGTGTTTTTAAGATTATTTATCGTCGTTACCGGTTGCCCATATGAGCGACGCCTCCTGAAGAGATTAGTCATTTTAGATTAATTAATTGCTATATATATTGCATGTAAATGATCGTCTTCTGTAGATTGCACTATCATACAATCTATAAAATATACGTCTAGTAATAACGTGCATGTTTCTGTAACAACACACATTGTAGATATACGTGTATATTATCGATTTTATTTTAGATTTTTGGAGGATAGTGCAATAATACAGACAGAGACCCATTCCAGAGTCTCCTCTGGTTCTTTTACGTGCACGGTGTACAGCACCAACACGAGACCTCGGTTTAAAGTCCCATCTGAAAGACTGTTAATTTTATTAGTGCTAGACGGGGGATCGAACCTGCGATCCCTGGATTACCAGTCCAGCGTGCTACCACTGGACTACAGACTAAAGACTGTTAATTTTATTAGTGCCAGACGGGAGATCGAACCTGCGATCCCTGGCTTACCAGTCCAGCGTGTTACCACTGGACTACAGACTAAAGACTGTTAATTTTATTAGTGCCAGGCGGGAGATCGAACCTGCGATCCCTGGATTACCAGTCCAGCGTGTTACCACTGGACTACAGACTACAGATCCGTATGTAGCTGAAGAGAGCTGAACGAAAGCAATATATACTATCCAGGGGCGTAGCTAGCGATTTGCAATGCGTAGGCTCGAATATTAAATTGAGCACCAACAGATGCGATTTTGCTAGACAGGTCTAGGGAAAGTTTGATTCATAGAAAGTCAATGTTGCACTCTGACGCAATTAAATTTACGCCTTTCATTTTCAAATTTCAATATTTTCAGAAATATGAATTTGAATTTTTCTGTTGTGACCTCTAAGTTGACAATCTTCCCCATACCCCCTCCCCTCCCCCTGCAGTTTCTATTGTGTGATAGTCCGCCTCCGTGGTCGAGTGGTTAAGGTCGCTGACTTGTATACCACTGTAACCTATCATATCTGATGGTCACGGGTTCGAGCCCCGCTCAGACCTTGTCTCATTTATATGAAAAAGTTGGCAGTTTCTTACGGAGGTTGGTGCACCAAGTACTGGTTAACCGCTGGAGCCTGCCCAGGAAAGGTGTTGTTAGGTAAACTGCCCGTCGCTCAAATGGGAAACCGGTAGCGACGATAAATAAACTTAAATTAAAAAAAAGTTTGTATTGTTGGAGTTTTAGATTTTTTATTGTCCGGGATAATATGCAGACCCATGCCGTCCTGTACCGTATATAACTACGTACCTGCTATCCTATTTCAAAAGATTTTATATTTTTCAATGTTCAAGTACATTTAAAACAGTTATATACATGTGGATTTCTTTACTTTAACCCTTTCAACCCCAAGTTGATGGACTGGTCCATGATATTTTTAGACCAATAAATTAATAACAAAATTACATTTGGATCAGTTCATTTATCAAAATGGGTAATTTTATCTAAAATAGTAATAATTATTACTGGCAAAAAAGTGCAGATCCTGATGAGACGGCTCGTTACGAGCCGGCTCATCTGGATCTACACTTTTCATAAGCCTATTTAGAGGCCTGTGGGGTTGAAAGGGTTAAACATGAGTAACACTGTTTTTGCAACGAATAAAATGAGATACATCGCTGACTTTTTTATTACCTCCCTTGACAGATAAAGTC
The DNA here is from genome assembly GCA_014843695.1 of Archivesica marissinica. Taxonomy (NCBI): domain Eukaryota; kingdom Metazoa; phylum Mollusca; class Bivalvia; order Venerida; family Vesicomyidae; genus Archivesica; species Archivesica marissinica. The sequence goes on along the minus strand of CM026393.1, from coordinate 55,584,994 downwards.
CACTATATCCCGAAATGTATAACGGTCCTTTCAGTTGGGATCCTTTGTATTTACTGTTATTCCCTAAGCAGATGTTGCGGTATGATAATTGTGATTTTATCAAACTAGTATTAATTAATTGATAACAAATTTGTACAGATAAGGAACCATTGGATATATTGTAGAATATCTGTCGAGATATAGTAATTTAATAATTATAAAATGAGATAGTGGATGAAAATTGATAGCATGTTGTGCGAAGAAAACAACGATAAAAACAGAGGAAATCACTTAAGCTGACCTACATACTCTTGTATGGACATTGTTTTTTTAGAAATTGTGACAGTTCGTTAGAAGAGAAGTACGACTTTAAATATAAAATAAATATCGTGTATTGGCGACAGCGGGCTGGTGAGCTGGTACTCAAATGCGTCGATATAGGAGCTTTAAGACAGTATGTCCGTATAATGTACTTACTCAATGGCGACAGCGGGCTGGTGAGCTGGTACTCAAATGCGTCGATATAGGAGCTTTAAGACAATATGTCCGTATAATGTACTTACTCAATGGCGACAGCGGGCTGGTGAGCTGGTACTCAAATCCGTCGATATAGGAGCGTTAAGACATTATGTCCGTATAATGTACTTACTCATGAGACATGACTTCCGACTAAACGCATTGCAAAAGAGGACACGTGTTTCGTCGTTAAGGATAGTGTTATTTATCTGTTTGTCATTTCCGGCAGGACAGCGTTGTCCCGATAGGCGCCAAAGAATCGAGCTTTATTTCAATTGTATATTACCGTGTATTGATCCCTATATAGATACTTGATATATATATAAGTAGCCATAGTATAAGTATTTCTCTATAATGTTAGAACTCTGTAGCTGTGCTTCAAGAGTATATCAATTGTTAAACTGTAATACGGTGAAATTGTATTTATGTTTCTGTGTATGTAAATATGAAAAAACAACAAATAAACGGCAACTCAAAAGGTCCAGCCAAATAGGAACTCTGGAGGTGCTACCTGCTTAGTGGGTCCGGGGCATGCTCCCAATGAAAAAAATAGATTGTGAACGCGATTTCCTGACCTCTGGAGCCATTTCAGTGTGAGATATTAGATGCCTCTTAATTCCTGTTTTGAGGTATGAAATGGTACACATAACGTCTAAATATAACTTTAGCCAGACGCTGAAAATGGCCGTTCTGTGTTGTTGCATTGCCTGTTATTATGTAGCTCCGTAACAATTCCCTCCGACAACATGTCGCCTATATTTGTCATGTTTTGTATTCATATGCATGCAATATATGAATCGAACAATAAAATAATAAGTATTGTTTTACATTTATGTATTATTCTATAATGCTATTGTTGAATTCTCTCTCTAAGACGGATTTGTAGTCAAGTGATTAACACGTTGGACTGGTATTCTATGGATAGCAGGTTCGATCCCCCGTCTGACCATACTAAAATTAACATTCTTTCAGATGGGACTTTAAACCGAGGTCTCGTGTCGGTGCTGTACACCGTGTACGTAGAAGAACCAGAGGAGACTCTGGAATGGGTTTCTGTCTGTATCATTGCACTATCCTCCAAACAACTAAAATGACTAATCTCTTCAGGAGGCGTCGCTCATATGGACAAACCGGTAGCGACGATAAATAAACGTAAAACACACACACCCACACACACTCTAAGCTCGCAAAAATTCCTTCAGCTCATCAGAAATTTTAATTAGACGAGCACGTACCGTTTGTTTAAATTAGATTTATTTGGATTCCAGAATTATTGTTTGTTATGCACGGATACGAATAAATACAAATCATTTTATGTCAACCAATATCTATCCCACGAGAGAGAAAAGAGCAAACAGTTACCCTGACAACATGAACCAATATAGTCAATGATAAACATTCCATTGACGTCCTTGTATAAAGTAAACTGGTGTATACATAGTTCTCATGTGACGTCATCATTCCTACTGTGGCTGCCATTTTGTTGACCAGATATTATATATATTGTATAGTAGCCAAATTTTGTTTTAACAGACGGATCTGTAGTCCAGTGGTAACACGATGGACTGGTAATCCAGGGATCGCAGGTTCGATCCCCCGTCTGACCCTAATAAAATGAACAGTCTTTCAGATGGGACGTTAAACCGAGGTCTCGTGTCGGTGCTTTACACCGTGCACGTAAAAGAACCAGAGGAGACTCTGGAATGGGTCTCTGTCTGTATCATTGCACTATCCTCCAACAATCTAAAATGAATAATCTCTTCAGGAGGTGTCGCTCATATGGGTAACCGGTAGCGACGATAAATAAACGTAAAACACACACACACAATTTTGTTTTCTTCATAAAATATTTATTTTACATCCCATCACCATGGTTCATTCATACGTTGCTGGAAATCTCTCAATAGACATATTTTCACATTTCACAAATTTCGTATCACTAACGAATCAATAATAATTTACCTGTACAGTCTACATCCGCTATTTCAAAGTCGGTTATGTCGAATTATCCGATTATCTCGAAGTCGGATCAAAGTCCTGTTTCAGACACTATCATTTTACATATAACTGGCTCCATTTATATCGAATTTCGTTAACTCAAACTTCGGTTATATCGCGAAGTATTATGTTCAATCCGACGGAATTCGGCATAACGGATGTAGACTTATATTAATAGTTCACCTTTGAGAATAATTTTTCAAAAATAGGTGCAAATTAAGTTCTTATATATTATAATCAATACATCATTGTCAAAAAATAAATTAATATTTTGCATTTCAATACCTTTAGAATGATACCAAATATTATATTAAATGTGTGGACGTCGTGATAGCACATTGGATGCGTGTTCGCCTCAGGTGCGAAAGGTCCGGAGTTACAGTCCCACTGGAGCTGTTACGATTGTGCCCTTACGCAAGGCATTTAAAGTCCATGTTGCCTCTTCTCACTCCCTCAATGGATTCGGAATGAGGTCTCGAGAGTGGTTAATATAAGCTATTAGAATATGTTCGCAATCGAGTTAAAAAGAAATTTGTATAACATATTGTGTGTTGCTAAGGGAAATACAATAGTTTGGATCTGTTGTCAGATACGTATCGCAATTGCCAGTAAAACTCGAACACGAAGGCTCCAGAGACAAATGCCACGGAATATTTACGTTTTTTCTGAGGGAAAATTTAATGTTCCATGTTATATCAGTTAACGTGTGCACATTGAGAGCAAAGCAGCTGTCAGTATGTGTATATAGGACCTTACACGAGTGATGATTTCATACCATATTTATGAAACGAGTTTTGGAATTTTGGAATTTTTATATTAAGCGACCTCCCTTGGCGAGTTTAATAGCATCATTCCAAAACGAGTTTCATAAAATATCACGAGTGTAAGATCCTTTATATCACATTGCCACAGTAGCACCAATCAGAATCCTTCCAGATGTTATTAAACGTGTGGACATATACGAATTTATGGCATGGCTGTATTACACTGAATACAAGCAAAGTTATGTGATATATATAGCTATCAATATATATAGCAATTCGACTTCAATTACTGATGCTAACATTTTCTTTCTTTTTCAGGACTGTCGATAACTTGTAGTTTGAACCATACATTTTGAGAGTGTTGCAGAAGCTACGTGTGGTAACACCACAGTATTGTCCGTGATAGAAGCAAAATGAATGTATCCGAATCAAATACCAGTTACGGTGTCCAATCGTATAACACTATTAGAACTCCAATAGATATTGATATTCGTGTAATTGTAATATCAAAAGCGAATGAAAAGCAATTTCAAATATTTATTCCTACATTCTGTGTGATATGTGTATTAATGACGCTTGGAATACCGGGAAACATTTTGGCTCTTCTTGTTTACATCAAACGCTTGAAGAAAGCCATAGCGCGGAGGTTTCTGATGACATTAGCAACATGTGACCTTCTGACATGCGCAGTGGTCATGCCGGTAGAACTGGCTATGATGACCAACTTCTTTCAGTGGGATATAGACTGGTTGTGTAAGTGCTTCCGGTTGTTTTCTTATAGCGTAAGCAATGTGTCCAATCTAACCCTCCTCATCATTGCTGTTGAACGATACAGACTCGTCTGCAAGCCATGGACCCCGAAATTTAGCGATAGTGTGTCTAAACGTTTATGTGCGGCCAATGTCGTAGTTTCAATTCTGACAGCATTACCAATGTTCTTTATGTATGGGAGAAAAGCGATACCTCTGTATAAAATACAGAATGCTACCTCAAATAACAGCACGATGTACAGTAAAATGACTCCTGCAGTTATAATATACGGGCAATCCTGCTTGATAGACACTAACATGGAAGACTCCGCATTTTCATTTTACGTAGTCATTGCATACATAGTTTCAATTGTATTGGCGTTCATTATTTTGATAGCTTTATATAGTCAAGTGATACGAATGCTTTCCAAGCGTCGGAATAAGTCACTGGGCCAACAGGACGAGAAATCGAAAGAAGCGTCTGCAAATCGCATCAGAAAGATCACTATTATGATGGTAATACTGACCGGTTTGTACGAAGTCTGCTACCTCCCATGCCTCAGTGTCGTCTGCCTACGGTTGGCTAGTCCAAATATATACCATACATTTACACAACTAGGAAAAACAACATTTCAGTTATTATTAAAATCGTATCTTCTATGCTCAGCCATCAACCCATTTGTATACTGTTTTTGCAATAAGGAATTTCTCTCAGGACTGTGTTGGATATTGCGATATGTGATTCAGCGGACTCCCAAACAGGAAACTATATTGCAGTCTCAAAAACTCGTTACCGTGTCGCCATCACAAAATGAAATTGAATATAATAATTCCATATCATCAAAAGAAAAAACATTGGATTCTGAGGATCTACTGTGAATTTATATGATGATATTGTTCTGGTTACACTTTAGAAAATCAAATTAGCTAAGCATATTATCTACTGTATTGTGATTAGACGTCCAAGTGATTAACACGTTGGACTGGTAATCCAGGGATCGCAGGTTCGATATTCCCATCTGACCCTAATACAATTAGCAGTCTTTCAGATGGGACTTTAAACCGAGGTCTCGTGTCGGTGCTTAAACACCGTGCACGTTAAAGAATCAGAGGAGACTCTGGAATGGGTCTCTGTCTGTATCATTGCACTATCCTCCAAAAATCTAAAATGACTAATCTCTTCAGGGAGCGTCGCTCATATGGGCAACTGGTAGCGACGATATATAAACGTAAGCAATAACGTCCACCCCTCCCCCTCGAATTTAAACTGGTGATGAAGATGGGATCATTGTCGTCAAGGGCATGTGGTATAGGAGATGGTATTCTCATTATCCCATTTTTTAGTATTCATGAAATTAGTTAAATTATTTGCACAAATCTTGTATTCAGCCATTTTGTTATATATATATACAAATTTATTTTAGCTCGATTGTGAAACAAGTTATTTCAACTTATATTAATCACTCTCGAGACCTCATTCCTAATGGAATCCATCGCCACGAGGGAGAGAGAAGATGCAACGTGGAATTTAAATGCCTTGCCTAAGGACACAATCGTAAGGGGCTCAAACTCCAGACAGTTCGCACCTGAAGCGAACACGCATCCACTGCGCTATCACGACTTCCACTTGTAGACCGGGGAGTTTATAGAAATGACAAACTGGTTGTTTCCGTATTTTCGTATATATGGATATAAAGAGCCATAGTCCGGCTATCAGCTGATACATATAATGTATATAGGTATATAGTTACTAGTATAGTATATATTAATGTAAACAGGATAGCTTTGCAACGTATCCGTTTGACTAGTAGAGATAGAGTGTGGGATAAGGGTCTTGAACAAGTTAGTTGGAAAGTGCACCTAATTAGTTGAGTTAGTTCACTCATTCACACATCTGACCTGATTGTCACTCACAATCACTTACCCATAATACTTTATACACAATAGTAGTGAAGACTAGTATATATTATACAAATACATAGTATGGGACCAGGCTATATAATTATGATATGATTCAGACCAGTGATTTTATTAGGCCATATAGGGGGAACTATTGGGTGGTACGCTTGCAGCAGGGTTTGGAAACATTATAATGTACATGTACTAAATATCAATAATTATTTCCCTTTAACATAAATATGACATGGGTTACACACTAATTGCACTAATTTACCCAATATTTCACACATTTTAATACCAAATGTGCATATATTTTTTTCTAAAAGGATATAAATTTGACCTCCAAGGCAAGTGCACAGTTTGTTTTTGATGTCAGTATATACACGATATCAAGGTAACAACGAGCGAAATTGATCAGCAAGTGGACTATCAGATTGTATTCTCACCACGGTAAGCTTATGCCTCGTATCCATTGTCACCGCAGTTTGAACTAGTGGTGTTAATCGGCATACACAGTTTTGATCGATTATTCGGAGAAAAGTGTCTGACTGACTAATCTAACGATCAATCGGTCTTTGGCCATTAAAGAAAAACGTTATTGTACACGGTTTGTATTGACATACTAACACTTGCTTTACATATATAGTCCGCCTCCATGGTCGAGTGGTTACGGTCGCTGTCGTATACCACTGTAACCTATCATCACTGATGGTCACGGGTTCCAGCCCCGCTCAGACCGTGTTTCATGTATATGAACAAGTTGGCAGTTTCTTACGGAGGTTGGTGCACCCAAGTACTGGTTAACCGCTGGAGCCTGCCCAGGAAAGGTGTTGTTAAGTAAACTGCCCGCCGGCGATATAGCCCAAAATGATGCTGATGCAGGCGTAAAACCCGAAATATAACAATATATTTACATATATAACCTTGTGTATTGGTAATACAAGTTGAAGTGCAATAGCCTATAGTTGATTCAAAATACAAACTGTATATTTAGTTACAACTGTATGCGTTATATAAATAAAATTCTATTCTGATAAGCATTGTGTCCACTCCCCACACCATGTGATAGGCTACGCATAGCCGTACAACAAATTTGGAAAACGTGTAGTTTCCTATAAAGAAATGAAAACATATCACCACTGCTACGATGTAAATGTAGAAGCTTTGTGTTTTACGTTTATTTATCGTCGCTACCGGTTGCCCATACAAGCGACGCCTCCTGAAGAGATTAGTCATTTTAGATTGTTGGAGGATAGTGCAATGATACAGGCAGATACCCATTCCAGAGTCTCCTCTGGTTCTTTTACGTGCACGGTGTAAAGCACCGACACTAGACCTCGGTTTAACTCCCCATCTGAAAGACTGTTAATTTTATTAGGGTCAGACGGGGGATCGAACCTGCGATCCCTGGATTACCAGTCCAGCGTGTTACCACTGGACTACAGATCCGTCTGTGTAGAAGCTTACCATTCATACGCTATTATATAGAGTTCATATCTAGGAAACAACAAAATAAGAACAATACTTGTATGGATCTTCGACTAATTTATGGCTTTTTTTGAAAGGTCGTCCGAGGTTTCCTATACGTGTCCCGTCCGCCTCCGTGGTCGAGTGGTTAAGGTCGCTGACTTGTATACCACTGTAACCTATCATCACTGATGGTCACGGGTTCGAGCCCCGCTCAGACCGTGTCTCATTTATATGAAAAAGTTGGCAGTTTCTTACGGAGGTTGGTGCACCCAAGTACTGGTTAACCGCTGGAGCCTGCCCAGGAAAGGTGTTGTTAAGTAAACTGCCCGCCGGCGATATAGCCCAAAATGGTGCTGATGCAGGCGTAAAACCCGAAATATAACATAATATACGTGTCCCATTGAAAGTATATGTTTTTTATTTAATCATATTTTAATGCTTATTTATATACAATACAATTATAAACATGGTCAATATATAAGCAAACTGATACAACTGCAATGCTATGCTAATACTTGCACAATGCACGAATAAAATCTAGAAGCAAATGGGTTGGGCAACACGTTTTACCAACATTAGCGAGTGCCCTCCCCAAAATCCAAATTATATGTCTACCTTGCTTTGCTAAAGTTATAGGGAGTGGACACTTCGCTGACCGCCCTGACAACATGCCTTGACCGGTGTATCCCTAAAGCTAACCACTTCCTCCCAGACAAACCCTCTAGACAAATCAAATATGATTAAGCTCCGTGGTCGAGTGGTTAATGTCGCTGACTTGTATGCCACTGTAGCCTATCATCACTGATGGTCACGGGTTCGAGCCTCGCTCAGATCGTGTTTCTTTATATGACGTGTTTCTTTATATGAAAAAGTTGGCAGTTTCTTACGGAGGTTTGTACACCATGTACTGGTTAACCGCTGGAGCCTTCCCTGGAAATATGTCAGGTAAACTGCCCTTCGCTCATATAGGCAACCGGTAGCACGTTAAATAAACAAAACAAATAAGGATGCATCTACTTCCATGCAGCTGAGACTGTGACTTGCGTAATGCCACAGGCACCAGACACAAATTTTTTTTTTTATTTTTGGCCTATGGTCATATAGTAAGTAATATATAATAAAGGCAACCAACGAAATTGAAACATGCATGCAGAAACATCGACGAGAAACTAGGTAAAAACGACCAGATCACTGATTTGCCCTCGTGGTCCCGACCGGAAGACCTTTTTCTATCAACAAATACTTTTTATTTCATCGAGATCGATCAAATAACACCTGAACGGCGCATTGTTTCATCGGGAACAGCAGGAAACGAAAAGTTGTCGTTTTGGCTGGGCGATCGGTTTTTGGCAACATACGATGTGAATGAATGCTTTTTTCTCATTGGTCAAAAATGAAACATGTAAATACATATATAAACAGCAGCCAATGAAATGCCGCTGTATATTCACCGCGGATCTTATCCAAAATGGAACAATTATTGAATTTTACTTTTGTTTTGTATTTGATTCCTGTATTGCTGTTGGATCTGCACGCCGAGGCTGCAAACAACATGATTCGCGAGAGAAAGATTCCATTTAACGAAGTATGAGTGATTTTTAGATGTTATGAGTATTACACTGGGTAAAACGTCGAGAAAACATTCCGCCAAATCAAAAACCGAACACCCAGCCAAAACGACAACATTTCATGCCCTGCTGTTCACGATGAAACAATGTGCCATTCTGGTGTTATTTGACCGATCTCCATGAAATAAAAAGTATTTGTTGATAGAATAAGGTCTTCCGGTCGGGACCACGAGGGCAAATCAGTGATCTGGTCGTTTTTACCTAGTTTCTCGTCGATGTTTCTGCATGCATGTTTCACTTTCGTTGGTTGCCTTTATTATATATTACTTACTATATGACCATAGGCCAAAAATAAAAAAAAATTTTGTGTCAGGTGCCTGTGCGTAATGCTATCGATGGTACCACGTGTAGTCAACTGCTTAAAGTTTTAAACTTTATCTATTGCTTGCATACACCTTTGTCCTTACGCAGTGTATGCAATTAGCTATACTCGCTTTATTGTTGTGAGTATGTATACATGTGAAAGTAACCAGAGCCATGAAAGGAAAGTGTGATTTTAAACTTTATTTATTTTACAACGATTGCGAAGCAAGTTTTATCAACTTATATTAATCACTCTCGTTGGCGCGGATGAAAGCGTAAATGTGGTCATTCGTGTGGAAGGAAACCGGAGTACCCGGAGAAAAACCACCTGTCCGATCTAGCGACCACCGTACCATCTCACATACTTTCTGGCCCGAGGATCGAACCCGGGTTGCAATGGTGAGAAGCGAGCGCGCTAACAATTGCGCTAATCGGACAATGTGTGATTGATTAAAATTCTACCAATAGTTATTATTCCAAGCACGACTACTCGCGTAAAGATCTGCAGTTCACTAAACAATATATGATAGCGCGACAGATCAACGAGTATTATATTAGCACGGATCCAAAAACAACGAACAATGTCGACAAACGAACATTGGCACTTAGCGTAATTGACGCCCTGGGTATGCTTAGGAAATGACCATTGTTAAAAGAACGGTCTACTATAATTATGCGGCGCAGTATTGATGACGTAATGGGACACTTGTGGCAGTTTACACTGATGTATGTCCAAGTCTTCCATAGGTATTCCGTAAGTGTAGTGGTTATGTGTGAATATGTCTTGATAAAGATTCTAGCTACTGAATGCTTGAAGTAGCGCGTCTTTGATCAATGCCGACAGATCTTATTAGTGTATGCACTTTAAATGAGATTCGCACCTACAGCGATGATGGGCAAGCGATTTGAAGTCAACGACTTAACCACTCGGGCACGGAGGCCCATTAAGCCTCTAAATATATGTGTTAGATCCTTATGCGTTGCGCCATCTTGATTATCACCTGTAAATCCCTTTAAATAATTCTTAACGTAAACGTCACTCAATGCACACACGTATACAGTCAAAGCTGTGTTAGTGGTCACCTCCATTAAGCATCCAACCTGTATTAAACAGCCAGTTTCCAGAGTCTCAATATGTTGTTTTATTATACATTTGACCTCTATTAAGCAGCCACCTGTGCTTAGCAGCCACTTTCTGTGATTCCCATGACTGGCTGCTTAATACAGGTTTGACTGTACTTATACTTATACCACTACGAATTCAAAAAACAATTAATGGCGTCATGGCATACTGACAGTAGATGTTACTATTTAGTTACTATTAATTCATGTGATGAAGCTATCCAGTTGGCTTCCGGAAGGACGGTGGTTCTACCAGTGTACCCGTCCGTTCCTGAAATATTGCTCGTATTTGCACACGGGGTCTTCCTCTGCCAATAATAGCTAGAAAGTCGTCATATGATCTAAGCAGTTGGTGCGACTTTAGACGTCAAAAACAAATTACTAAATGTATTTTGAACTCGCCGATAATGTGCTTACTGTCGCGTGTCGATGCTACGATGTTAAATGTCGAGTTACGATGTTAAATGTCGATGCTACGATGTTAAAGCTCCAGGCTACGATATCAAAGCTACAAATTGACTTTGTGTCGAAAATCGATGTGTCAATGTTCAAAGCCGATGCCACGCTATCTAAATAACGAAACATCGATGTGTCAATGTTCAAAGCCGATGCCACGCTATCTAAATAACGAAACATCGATGTGTCAATGTTCAAAGCCGATGCCACGCTATCTAAATAACGAAACATCGATGTGTCAATGTTCAAAGCCGATGCCACGCTATCTAAATAACGAAACATCGATGTGTCAATGTTCAAAGCCGATGCCACGCTATCTAAATAACGAAACATCGATGTGTCAATGTTCAAAGCCGATGCCACGCTATCTAAATAACGAAACATCGATGTGTCAATGTTCAAAGCCGATGCCACGCTATCTAAATAACGAAACATCGATGTGTCAATGTTCAAAGCCGATGCCACGCTATCTAAATAACGAAACATCGATGTGTCAATGTTCAAAGCCGATGCCACGCTATCTAAATAACGAAACATCGATGTGTCAATGTTCAAAGCCGATGCCACGCTATCTAAATAACGAAACATCGATGTGTCAATGTTCAAAGCCGATGCCACGCTATCTAAATAACGAAACATCGATGTGTCAATGTTCAAAGCCGATGCCACGCTATCTAAATAACGAAACATCGATGTGTCAATGTTCAAAGCCGATGCCACGCTATCTAAATAACGAAACATCGATGTTGATAGTGGTATTTGCGAATTTGCTTTGTTGAAAGTACACATGTAGCTGTTAAGAAATCACGAGTTGTATATGCTGAAAGTAGACGGCACGCTGCATATACCACGCGTCGATGTTGACATTCCAGTATACTGCGTTGTGGAAACCCGACACCAGAATGTTTTAGATCCACTTACAAACATGTTGGCCGTAACGGAACACCGTAATGCAAATACTTAAACCAATTCAACCGGGACAAAATGGAAGTCATAACATATTAAAAGGCATGCATTACCAAGAAACCCATTATGCATATATCGATTTAGAATACAAAGGTCACCCTGCAGGTGCGGCGACAAAACAGAACAACGACTAGCAGTTATGCAACCAATCATAGGAAACAAAGATAATGATTAAAATCGTTCGTCTGGTTGCATTTCACATTTCAACTAGTACTAAGTGGAATAGCTCTGCAAATGCATGTGCTATGCGAGATTAGTTCGAATTTATACAGACGAACAATGACAGTAGTTACTATTATTTTCGAGAGCATTGTTGCAGTGTCTATTTTCTGGATAAGTTGTCAGTACAAAGCTGCAGGGAATTTTACGGAAGTGATAATTAAAGCTACAGTTACGTTGAATGTCACACCTTGCTATGGTATTCGTGCATACATGATTGATATAGTCAACGAATCACTAGCGCGTGCTGAGGCTGACTATAGTTGCAGAGAAACGGGATATGACGGGTTACTTACGACGAAAATTGACAGACAAACTTGGTATCACATTAGGGCCGTATTACAAAATGTTAATTACGCTGCAAGCAATGTGTCGTTCTGGGAAGGTCGATTTCGACCCTTTTTTCACATATTTGACTGGTACGGTGCAGGAATGTTTGGGGACAATGCTTTGTGTACATTGTACGGGAAGAATGAGGTGTCCGGTACATATCTACCATCTGCGCAATGTGCAGCAGTCCAATGGAAGACTCTTTCCTTTCAACATGACTTGGAAGCAAGAGACTGTTACGATACATTGCCTTACATATGTGTTCGCTACGATGGATATGCGCACTTTGAAGTATATAGAGACTACATGATGAGCCCAAATAACGTGCTAGCAATCAGGTTCAGCTTTAATGAAACCATTGTTACGTACGACGGCTGTGCACAGTATTGTCGGGGCCGGTTGAGGTGCATAGCATTTACATTCAATCATTCTTCGTCAAACTGTACACTGACCAATCTTATGCATGGAAATGGCCCCGTAACATATGAGATATCACCAGGTTGGCCAAATGTCACACATGGAATAAAAACTGGATGTAGCGTAATTTTCAATAATACATCAAGAAATATCTCGCTTGCTGCGGTTAATCATACGCTACCTGTTTGTGGTCTTTCACCAATTCCTTCAAATTATTGTCAATGTGAATGTGGACTTACAGCCGATGCAAACTACACAATGAATGAAGTACAACTTGAAAGAATAGTTGATGAACTGATCTTGAATCTTACAGTTAGCGAGCGCTTGATTTCTGCAAGACGCCGGAAGTTAACGAGTGCTACAGATGAACGTCCTTCGGCAACGTTTATCGGAGCATTAGGTGCTGTATTTCTTACGACAGTGTTTTCGCTTCCGGTAATTTCGGATATTCTCTCCTTGAAATGGAATATTCGCAGACAAAACCAAAATGGACGTTCTAAACGGGAGACGAAATTCAAGAGAGTAAGAACGTCAATAGGAAGTGACAATAAGACTGTTTCACGTTTTTAACTTGGTGATAAATATCATCCTCAATTTGAGTGTGGTTGCAAGTAATTAACACTATGAATAACTTGCACGTCACACACTTGGACAGACGGATCTGTAGTCCAGTGGTAACACGCAGGACTGATAATCCAGGGATCGCAGGTTCGATCCCCCGTCTGACCCTAATAAAATTAACAGTCTTTCAGATGGGACGTTAAACCGTGCACGTAAAAGAACCAGAGGAGACTCTGGAATGGGTCTCTGTCTGTATTATGCACTATCCTCCAAACTCTAAAATGACTAATCTCTTCAGGAGGTGTCGATCATATCGGCAACCGGTAGCGACGATAAATAAACGTAAAACACACACCTGGGTACATTAGTTATCTATTAGTAATGCAACATTGTTTGTAATGGTCATTGCGTTTTGGTATCATCATTGCATTTATGTGACAAGCTACGATAATAAGATGTTCCCGGTTGACCTTCTTGCGGCGTGCGCATCCTGCAGCAGCAGCGTAGGAATCCGAATTGTTCTGGTTGTTGAACATGCGACAATGGACACACGCACACCATCACTGTTCTACAGAAGTGTCAAGAGAGATAGTCGCACCATAGAGCGATCTACACTACAAGATGTTAACTGTCGAAAGAAGTTATCCCCAGAACGTGTCACACTGAAGAGGAAGAAGGGTCGTGGGCTCCATAACTTCGAACGTTCGTCCATTTTATTCGCCTGCGGCGAGGATAAATAAAATCAACAGCATTAAAGCTGTTATTCTCATAGAACACTTGGGTGTGGTACATAGACCAGTATACACCGGACAGTTCAGGCAATCGGAAGCGGTGACAAATAGCGGCATCTCTTAAAATCCCATTATTATCATATGTTATTCGTGTTCTTCATAAACCAAACAATAGGCAGTACGTGGTCCAGTGGTAGAGCGTCGGATTTGGAATCGAACGGTCCCGGGCTCGATACTCGGTCAGGCAACGTATGTAGTGTCATTGAGCAAGGCACCTCACACACATTGCTTAGTACTGGTTAATCGCTTAGGTCGGCTAAGCCTGCCCAGGAAAACATGTCTAAGTCCCCGCGAGGGGTTTGACATTAAAGGAACATACAAACCAAACAATAGTCAGTAGTGACACGACGAAGAAGTTTTATTTTAAGATTGATTGTCAGAAAAAGATGTATTACAGTAAGCATGTCCAATGCTGTATGAATTGTATTTATTTTTAATGTAAGCTTTATTTATGTTACATCGATTACGAAGCAAGTTTTAATAACTTATGTTAATCACTCTCGTTGGCGCTGATGAAAGTGTAAATGTGGTCATTCGTGTGGGAGGAGCTATCTATCTTCTATCTATCTATCTATCTATCTATCTATCTATCTATCTATCTATCTATCTATCTATCTATCTATCTATCTATCTATCTATCTATCTATCTATCTATCTATCTATCTATCTATCTATCTATCTATCTATATATCTATCTATCTATCTATCTATCTATCTATCTATCTTCCTTTTAACGTCGAACCCATCGCGGGGACGTAGACATGTTGCGCGTCAAAAACCGCAAAGAAATTAAAAGTATGAGTAGTTAAAAGCATGATTTAAGAAAGTAATGAAAATAAGTTGTGGTAAACGTTTAAAAGCAGCTACGCAGAACAACTAGGGACTGGCATGATCAATATGGCAGACTGCCGTATTGAATTGCTCTATGGTAGGGAGATGGACAATGTCAGGAGGGAGGTAGATTGTTCTTGGAAAAAAGGAAAACGTGTAGTAGTCTGTATTGTTGCTGTAATTAACCTATAGCTTAAGGAATGGCAATGGCGAACAGGACGGAAGAGGGGAACTAGGTAATTTTCAATGGGAATAGCAACAAGATCATTATAAATGTTATGCATAAGGGATAACCTATTGTCAATACGCCGTTGATCTAGTATGCGTAGATTTAGGGAATGTAGCATGTCTGTAACACTAGAGGTACGATAGAAGTCAGCCTTTATCCAACGGGCTGTTCTTCGCTGGACACCTTCAATTTGGTATATCAATGTTTGGGTATGGGGCGACTAGATCTCGGAGCCATATTCAAGCTGGTGTCTCACTAGTGTCTGGTAAGCCATGGACTTAAGGAATTCGGACTTTAATACCAACAGTGCGTACAATTCTCAATCAGACAGACGGATATGTAGTCCAGTGGTTAACACGTTGGACTGGTAATCTATGGATCGCAGGTTCGATCATTCGTCTGACCCTAATAAAATTAACAGTCTTTCAGATGAGACTTTAAACCGATGTATTGTGTTGGTGCTTAACACCGTAACATCGTACATGTAAAAGAACCAGAGGAGACTCTGCAATGGGACCCTGTCTGTATCATTGCACTATCCTCCAAAACTCTAAAATGACTAATCTCTTCAGGAGGCGTCGCTCATATGGGCAACCTGTAGCTACGATAAATAAACGTAAAATACATACCTGTCCAACACATACTATACAAGTCCAGAACGGGGGTTCGTCGGATAGAGGTACGCAGCCTTTGGTTGAAAATTGACAACAGTCTTCTACTAATACATTTATTTTGTTCTGATACTGAGACATAAACTCTGCTAGCAATATCCGAAACAGGCCCCCAGCAAATTAATATAGTTATTTAGATAGTGCCTAACCGGAGTTTACAAGCAAGCATGTATTCCATTTAGTGGAAATTAACCTAAACAGAGTACCGCGTTGTTTTCATTATCCGATAAATGGTTCAATTTGGGGCATGATGGGAAATTGAGTTAACCAATCAGAAATGACAACACTGCGGGAATTTTGAATTCAAAAGAAACCAAGAACGAATTCCAAGCATTTTTCTTAAAAATATTATGGATCCAAGGTAATATGAATCACATTTCAATGTCATTACGACAGAGTACCACGGTAAAAGTCACCGTAGATTATTCGAGCGTTTCACAAGACAGCATGTGCGCAATAATAGTCATTTTGAAAAGCCAAAAATACATGAATGCACCCCACCCACTAGGCACTACAGTACATTAATGATTTTTTTTACCCAACATACATTTATTGCACAGAGCCGTTCTTATATCCCATTTCAACAATATTTTCTGAAATAATTCAACGTCTAACAAACATTCTCAAGATAACCAGCACCAATAATTGGAATAAATCTTCTGCACAAAATTGTGAAAATCAAATTCCGCGGAATCCACATCGTCTTACAATTTGTGTATCTTGCATGGTTGTTGTACAGGTTTTCGTGACGAAACCAGCCATCCCCTAAATGCCTCTAGAATTTCTGTTGTGGCGATGCTCTGAGTCTGAAAGCCTGTTTCACAGTCCATAAAAGGGAATCCCCCAGGGTCACGAGACATCTCGACCCCAAGACATCTCATCCCAGGACATCTCGACCCCAGGACATCTCGACCCCAGAATACCCAAGACATTAAGACCCCAGAATACCCAAGACCCCAAGTCAATGTTTGCCATATAGGTGTGAAAAGTATTTTACAGGTAGCCAGTGACAATAAAAATATATTGTCTCTGCTTATCGATAAAATAAGCATGGAATTGACAAGAATACATATTTTTTAAAGATTTATTATGAATTCATAACGTAATATAACGACATAACATACACAATGTATATATCTGTGTGTGTTTCCAGCCCTCACAACAAGAGTGTGTGAAATTCGTGAAGTCTAATCAGGGCCTACACTCTCCACGTTGCTAAAGAGTGTTAACAGTTAGCAAGGAGACACACACACACACACATATATATAATCCAAGACAGTGAGCACATACAGCACTTAGTTTTACTGTTCTTTACATCCTAATACGAGTATTAACAATTATCATGGAGACACACACATATATAATCCAAGACAGTGAGCACATACAGCACTTAGTTTTACTGTTCTTTACACCCTACATGCCGTACACTTCGGCAATCTCCCGGAGGAAGTCCTCGCACACAATGTCATGATCGTCATAGCGATCCCACAGCACACTGATCCGGGCGTCCATGCTGACGTACACTGCGCGGCGATGGCGTCCCAGGGCGGACTCGGACACCAGCTGCATCTGGAGGTTGACGAGGCTGGCCTCACGACGCAGTAGACGGAGGAGAACGTACATCGTCACTGGGCCGCGTCCCGCTTTCCCGTTCATACGTCTGTACCATCATGAAAATAATGAAACAACATTTTATTGCATATATATGTTAGTGTAATCAATAAAACATTAAATTTTACGTTTTTAATTATATATTCCCGTTGAAATGTTGAAATGAGGCAATACATGTGCACAAATATTTAGAGTCCATTTAATTCTGATCTTATTATTTGTGCATACCTTCTGTGTCGTTGTTCGTACGAACGGTCTGTCGGTAAACCGACCACTCGTCCGGGGACCACGGGGAGTTGTCCAACCACTGGTCGTCCACGTACTGGAAGAGGCTAGTAAACGGCTCGGAGCTGCCATCGGCCCAGTCACGCAGCCTCTCGAACGCTCGTGGGATGTCGCGTCCTGGCAGGAACGGTAGAGCCAGTAACTTCCGGACGATGTTGTGGACCCCCTCTCGCCGTTGGTAAGTAGCCTGCAGGCCGACCAATTCAAGTTTAAACTATTCTGATCTCAGATTTATTACTATTGAAATTCTGATGTACTTACCAGTGTCTCGGGTTTCTAAGGCTTCTAAACTATTACATCATACTTACCGGTGTATTCTACACTATTATATTATACTTACCAGTGTTGCATGTACGATGCTGCCACTTTTCGCAGACATCGCACGAGATAGCATGTTGTAAACGACGCACGGCAACGCCACACTCAATACATAAGTCGGACGTGTCTGACATTATGACAGACGTATGCACAAACGTATGCGAAGACTTAATATTGATACAATATTTCTGTAGGTATATATACGTTCTAGCGGAAAATGAGCAAATGTTGAGTGAATATTGTGTGAAATCAATTAAACTTGCACACCAAAGATGTGGTACCCATAATCTGCCGTAATTAACATGATTGTACAAACATTTAGCTTGACTGGCGATTAGCTTCTTTGATGATGTATCCCTTTCATGTGTTATTAACGACACAAATTAATTATGGTGAACGGCCATCAAATATCAAATTTTCAGCAATTTACAAAAGAACATAGTAGTTCACATTCATACACATCATATACATCGTGATTATTCCAAAAGAATAATATTTATAATTATTTGTATCATACATGCGTGCATTGAATACACATTTTATATTTGGGGTTGAGATGTCCTGGGGTCGAGATGTCTCAGCCTTTTTGGGCCATCTGGGGTCGAGATGTCCTGGGGGTGGACTTGGGGTCGAGATGTCCTGGGTTCGAGATGTCTGGCAGCCAATCCCAGTAGCCTGAGTAGGTATCAACAGAACGGGACCAGGAACTTTAAAACTCTAGTGTTGAGGGGATAACTGGTCAAAAGACTGATGAACTGAATGAATGTCGATGATTTTTTTCCAGAGTAGAATGCCTGGACACCCTGCCCATTTTTAGCCCCGCCCTTTTTTAAAATATGTAACCCTCAACAGGTGAGTGCCTTTGGCAGGCAGGCCTACAGTTTGCAGGGAACCACAAGGGAGAAAGAAGAGGCCATCATATGGAATTTAAGTGCCTTGCCTAAGGGCACAATCATAACGCCTACAGTTGGAACTTTGGGCCCTCACACCTGAGGCAAACATGTTAGTACCACTGTGGTATCACAACTTCCACAATGTCACTAATGGGGCCCCTTAATTTAAAGTTTATATTTATTTTACGATTGCAAAGCAAGTTTTAACAACGTATATTAATCACTCTGGTTGGTGCGGATGAAAGCGTAAATGTGGTCATTGTGTGTGGGGAAAACTGGAATACCCGGAGAACTCCACATGTCCAATCTGGCGACCACCATACCATCTTGCATACTTTCCGGGTTGCATTGGTCAATGGTGAGAAGTGAGTGCGCTAATCGGACAGCCGGACCCTGTTGAAAGAAACACTGGCGTTCCATACAATGACTGGGTACACATTAATACCCTACTTAATGGAATTTTATGTTGTCGCTATCAGTTGCCCATATGAGCAACATTATCCTGAGCGTCATTTTAGATTTCTGGTTCTTTACGTGCATGGTGTAAAGCACCGACACGAGACCTTGGTTTAACGTCCCAACTGAGAGATTATTAAATGTTATTAGGGTCAGGCGGGGGATCGAACCTGCGATCCCTGGATTACCAGTCCAAGTTGTTAACTACAGATCCGTCTGGTGACCATCAAACAAATTTAGAGATAATAATGCATATGATATGCAGGTCAGTATACTAGTATATTGACTTCTCTACAGACATATGCTATATACATTTTGCATAATATGGTACTTGTAGTTTAACCCTTTCCCTCATAGAAGCACCTCTTGATGCCATTACCAATACGACATTCATTGACAATGTAGTAGCCTAACCATTGTTCATAATAAAGGCCATAATCTCATGTAATCCTAGTAATATCTTTGGAGGTGGGATAGATATGGCGACTACTTTAACTTATCCACTGCATGATAGCTAAATGGCTGTCGTTTGTATGGATATATAATAGTATATTAACCTAAATCTCTGAAGGAAAGGGTTAACCTAATTTCTAGCCGGACTGAGCATTCAAATGATAGTACCAACGTACACAAAATATCCTCCCCCTGTATTTATGGGGTTTGTCGACAGACCCTTTTTTTAACCACCTGTCCTGATTTGGGGGGGTTCAAAATTTTGTTTTTCACATTTTTCTGTGCCCATGTTTAAAAAATCCCTACCGGCCGACCCTATTGTTGTGTGCATGATGAAACAGTAAGCACAGGTTTTTTGTCATCCACATGGTTTAGGATGCGGTGAGGGTAATCAAGCTCAGTCATTGATTGTAACAGACAGATCATTGAGGCCAATGGACCCTAGTACAGTAAATCAAATATTTGCATTAACTACAATCATGTATATATGATTTTGTGTTGTGTTACAGTGACCAGTTGCTACAGTCGCTGGAGCGGGCGATGAAAAGGTTACACACAATATGGAACAGAATAGGTATAGGAAGATCTGCTAAAGACGATAGGACATCCACGGTTCTTAGACATTTACAGGTATTGTGACTGTGTCTGTCCCATGCAATTCATTATGGGTATTTCAGTTGTCAATCTCGGTTATTATAAATACTTACAACCTTAGCTGTCGCCAAGTTCTATTTCACATCTGCAAGCAAATCTTTAATTTATAGTAATTTATTTTAGCTCTATTGCGAAACAAGTTCTTACAACTTATATTAATCATTCTCGTGACCTCATTCCTGATGGAATCCATCGCCACGAGGGAGAGAGAAGAGGCAATGTGGGATTTAAATGCCTTGCTGCCTAATGGAACAATCGTAACGGCTCCAGCGTGGCTCAAACCCCAGACCTTTCGCATCACGACTTCCACACGACAGCAAATCTTTGACATGATGTTAATAAGCAATACACCCCACTGATTATTGACCTTGAATATACAAGACAGTAATAATATTGTTGGGAGCGTTGCCATGTCATCAAGGCTTTAGCTAATAGTCTTGTGCACGACATCTGAAATATGCCAAAATAGTGGCCTTCTAATAATAACAGCTAACATCTGGCACAAACCATGTGTCACTCAGTGTTTACATGTACATCAAATATATGGAGAAATGAGTGAGATGTATTTAAGGCTACAATGGAATGGTCTGTTTTACGTTTATTTATCGTCACTACCGGTTGCCCGTATGAGCGACGCCTCCTGAAGAGATTAGTCATTTTAGATTTTTGGAGGATAGTGCAATGATACAGAGACCCATTACAGAGTCTCCTCTGGTTCTTTTATGTTCACAATGTAAAGCACCGACACGATACTTCGGTTTAACGTCCCATCTGAAAGACTGTTAGGGTCAGACGGGGGATCGAACCTGCGATCCCTGGATTACCAGACTATACCAGTCCAGCGTGTTACCATTGGACTACAGATCCGTCTGTAACAATGGAATATAGCAACAATACAGATCTTGTTTCTATACATGTAGGGGCCTGTGCTTGCCCATATTCAGAGGGGACACGCCCTGTCCCTGTCTGTTAAACATATTTTCCGTGAGCACTGAAATAATTATTATGAGCTATTTGAAATCACATTTAGTACTATATTTATTTTAAGCTGATGAATTTGTTTAATATTCATTGTACATGTATACAGTGTTGGACACTTGTTTCAATATGTTCCGGCCAACTTGGCCTGTACTTGAGAAAAGGTACCGGCCCAAATGAAATTGTACAGGCCAATTTTTGGCCTGTACTTAAGAATTAGTTCCGGGCCAAAATAAATGGTACATGCCAGTGAATGTGGTTGTGTCCAGTGGAAAATCTACCGGATGCAAGTGTCTGAGGCACTTGCCATGCTAGGGGGGTCCGGGGGGAATTTTTTTTTAAGTAGACACAAAATGGTGCATTCTGATGGACTTTGGGGTAAAATCAACCTTTTTTTATCTTAAATTTTGTCACTTTTTTAAATAATATTTCTTTAAAATTGCTATGTAAGTAACTGTTAAACTTATTTTTCCTGGTCTGCATTGCCATTGACATCTTTACTAACGTTTGTTAATAACTGACTGTCCCCATTCAACTTCTTATCTTTTTTTATTAAAAACCTTTCCATGTTATGTTTTTGTCTTGTGGATTGACCTTGGCTCGTGCTCAAGGCCGTAGCTTACACGCGGAATCCCGATGAAAACACGGGTTTTCCCGAAATGATGTCATAACCGGAAACCAAAATGGCGGCACAGAATATTTGATATTTTGTTAATTCGATGAGAAAAAGCGCCTAAAATGGCGAAGATACTCTGTGTCCTGGTTCAGGCGAGTATGAATTTCAACAAACTCGCCAAGGGCTATCAAATAAGACATCTCGCCACGATGTCGAGTGCGTAGTAAAAGTTTCTTGCCAGTCTAAAAACGTTATCGCCATGGCGAGTGCGAGTGTCCAACGCTGGTATATATGTTCAACTTCAAATTCCTTCACATCCCTAAAACAGTAAAGAAAGATATAGATGTCTTGCATAGTATTAGTCATGTGGAATCGGAACCAAACTGATATCGATAATCTAATCAAACCAGAGCGTGGTGATATTGATTAATAATTGGCAAACTGATAGAAGTAGTAATGTACTCTTTAGTTTATAGAAATTTCATTTAGCTCGATTGTAAAACAAGATTTTACAGATTAATCACTCTCGAGACATCACTCCTGATGGAATCCATCGCCACGATGGAGAGAGATGAGGTATGTGGAATTTAAATGCCTTGCCTAAGGGCACAATATTGTAACAGCTACAGCTGGGCGTATTCTCTGGTCCTTTTGCATTTGAAGTGAGCGCGAGCCTGAAACACACCAAGAATATTTCAAATTTTAAGTTTCAAATAGCCAGTGCTCACCTGTGAATAACGTCACTGTGTTTACATACTGTATTCCTCCGTCAAATAATACAGTATACCAACCTTCAGTTTGCAATGGCCTGAATTCTTATACCACATCTTTTCTACACATAAACTAGTCTGAGGTCTTCTCAAGTCACATAATTTCTCAAAAAAACACAAAAACTATACACTGCCTGTCATGAAAATGCATTTTTACCAAAAAGAAAAATTAATTATATTACGTTATTGGGACTACATGCGAGTGGACCGCTGATGCACGTCTGCCTATTTACGTATACAGTGAAAGATAGCATTTTCTATCATTGAAGCATTTTCGTTCACTGAGAATTTGAGAAAACTCAATCATTCAACTCAATGCATAGACGAAACTAGTTTACCGTATATTGCAAAACATTATAATAATTGCAAGTGAAAGTTTTATTAACTCTGCATGCTGGGCAAAATAAAGGCTATAAATAGTTATATAATACCGTCTCCGTAGCCCAGTGGTTACGGTGTCCGCCTACGGAGCGGGAGGTCGAAGGCTCGAATCTCATCAGGGGTTCGTTCCGATATGGCCGGTTGGTGAGCCGCCAGCTAGTTAAATAATGGTTACCGATTGCCTACCAGCCTAGCGCCTGGCATACAAGCATAGGATTCGGGAAGTACTGATGTTCATAAAAAAGAGGTGTCTCATAAGTCAGAAATGGCTGGCCCTTTAAATAGGGGTGACACTATAATAAACAAACACTTTACTTTAAGTTCAAATTATTGTAGCAGACGTCAATTCTTTAATGCGTTATTCTTATTTATTAATGAAAACTCTGCAAATATGGCATGGAATTTTATTAGAATTCTGTCGTTATGGTACACTTCTAATGACATTTTATGACATATTTGAATGTTATTTCACCGCTTGCATGCAGCGAGTAGGGATTTAGTTTCATTTATTAAGTCGATGGTGAGCAGTTCTAAAGGGATATCTTTAACCCAGGCAATCCGCCGCGTGTACAGTCTACAATAATAGGGTTCATTCTAGATCAGAAATTTTGGGAGAAGTGAGAAAGCGTGCGATTGCGTCCTTAAATGGCGTTGTTTAACAAAATATGGTTAAAATGTATTTTATGATCATTAAATACTGCATTTGAATAGAAGGTGTGCTTTATAATGGGCAACATTTTGTGTGAAAATTGTAAAACAGTTTTTTAGGGAAAAGTGGGCCCCCAGAGGGCGAAGTCAGGGTCCCTAAGGCGAGTATTTCGCCCTCTTGAATGATCCCTGTAATAAGAAACGACTGTTGTCTATTGTAGGGCCTGCTAGATGAAATGGTTGAGGAGGAGGAAGTGTTGGAGAAGCAGATTGTACAGCGGGTAGCCGATCTCACTACTGAACTCAAAACCTTAACGCAAGACCTCAATCTTGCAAACTTCAAAGTATGTACAGCCAGAGTCCCAATATGTTGTTTTATTATATATTTGACCTCTATTAAGCAGCCACCTGTGCTTAGCAGCCACTTTCTGTGATTCCCTCAGCTGGCTGCTTAATACAGGTTTGACTGTATGTACGTGCTGTACCATCCTGTCCTGGAGGTTACAAAACCTTAACACAAGACCTCAATCTGGCACACTTCAAAGTATGTACTTGCTGTACCATCCTGTCCTGGAGGTTACAAAACCTTAATACAAGACCTCAATCTGGCACACTTCAAAGTATGTACTTGCTGTACCATCCTGCCTCCTGGCCTGGAGGTTATAAAACCTATCTCAAGCTCGCTGATTGTTGAACCAAGAGTGAATCTCGGATTCAACCAATCTAATCGTTGGAACTTCAGATCACTTAATTGCAATAAAACTTTAAAAAGCCACATTTTTGGCTGGCATATCGCAGGATGTAATTATCTAGCTATCAACATATTACAGGACTGCTAAAATGTCTAGCTTTCATGTGTGTCACAGACACGACTTCCCGAAATTGAACAAAATTGCTTGCTTATAATGCTGTGTCTGTATCTTACTTAGCTGGTGTCTCCACTCCATTCCGGTTTAACATGAAAAAGTTGGAAGTTTCTTACGGAGATTAAGGCACCAAGTACTGGTTTTACTGCTGGTGCCTGCCCAGGAAATGCGTTGTTAGGTAAACTGCCCGTCGCTCAAATGGGCAACCGGTAGCAATGTTAAATAAGCTGAACCCTTTCCCTTTGAACATAGAGATTTAGGTTAATATACTATTACATCTCCATACAAAAGACAGCCATTTAGCTATCATGCAGTGGATAAGTAGTCGCCATTTCTATCCCACCTCCATAGATATTACTGGGACTACACAAGATTTAGGTTAATATACTATTATATATCCATACAAAAGACAGCCATTTAGCTATCATGCAGTGGATAAGTAGTCGCCATATCTATCCCACCTCCATAGATATTACTGGGACTTCATAGAGATGTAGGTTAATATACTATTATATCTCCATACAAACGACAGCCATTTAGCTATCATGCTGTGGATAAGTAGTCGCCATACCTATCCCACCTACATAGATATTACTGGGACTACATAGAGATTTAGGTTAATATACTATTATATCTTCATACACACGACAGCCGTTTAGCTATCATGCAGTGGATAAGTAGTCGCCATATCTATCCCACCTCCATAGATATTACTGGGACTACATAGAGATTTAGGTTAATATACTATTATATCTCATACACACGACAGCCTTTAGCATCATGCAGTGGATAAGAGTCGCCATATCTATCCCACCTCCATAGATATTACTGGGACTACACAAGATTTAGGTTAATATACTATTATATATCCATACAAAAGACAGCCATTTAGCTATCATGCAGTGGATAAGTAGTGGCCATATCTATCCCACCTCCATAGATATTACTGGGACTACACAAGATTCTGGCCTTTATTATGAACATTGGTTTGGCTACCGGTACTACATTGTCAATCTATGTCGTATTGCTATAATTGGTAATGGCGTCAAGAGGTGCTTCTATGAGGAGAAGTGTTAAATAAAATAAAATGAAATATATTGCAGCCATCAGCGGGCGTGGCAGTTCTACAGGTAGAGAAGGAGTTGAGAAGCCGGGTGGAGATGCTACGTAAGGAGAAGAAAGAGAGATTACAGATGCTGAGCATGCTCAATGGGGAGGACCAGGTGCTGTGTGACGCCATGTGTATGACGCCCTACTACATACCCTCCGGTATGACGCCGTCCGGTGAACAGTTGGAGGAACTGAAACAACATATAGACAAACTTACCAAAGAGAAGGTACCATTCATTTAAAAAGTATCAGTGAAAGATATGTGTTGATGGTTGTGTAAGATGTGTCAGTGAAAGATATGTGTGGATGGTTGTGGAAGATGTATCAGTGAAAGATATGTGTGGATGGTTGTGGAAGATGTATCAGTGAAAGATATGTGTGGATGGTTGTGGAAGATGTATCAGTGAAAGATATGTGTGGATGGTTGTGGAAGATGTATCAGTGAAAGATATGTGTGGATGGTTGTGGAAGATGTATCAGTGAAAGATATGTGTGGATGGTTGTGGAAGATGTATCAGTGAAAGATATGTGTGGATGGTTGTGGAAGATGTATCAGTGAAAGATATGTGTGGATGGTTGTGGAAGATGTATCAGTGAAAGATATGTGTGGATGGTTGTGGAAGATGTATCAGTGAAAGATATGTGTGGATGGTTGTGGAAGATGTATCAGTGAAAGATATGTGTGGATGGTTGTGGAAGATGTATCAGTGAAAGATATGTGTGGATGGTTGTGGAAGATGTATCAGTGAAAGATATGTGTGGATGGTTGTGGAAGATGTATCAGGGAAAGATATGGGTGGACGGTTGTGTAAGATGTCTCAGTGAAAGATATGGGTGGATGGTTGTGTAAGATGTATCAGTGAAAGATATGTGTGGATGGTTGTGTAAGATGTATCAGTGTGGATGGTTGTGTAAGATGTATCAGTGAAAGATATGTGTGGATGGTTGTGTAAGATGTATCAGTGAAAGATATGTGTGGATGGTTGTGTAAGATGTATCAGTGAAAGATATGTGTGGATGGTTGTGTAAGATGTATCAGGGAAAGATATGGGTGGATGGTTGTGGAAGATGTATCAGGGAAAGATATGGGTGGATGGTTGTGGAAGATGTATCAGGAAAAGATATGTGTGGATGGTTGCGTAAGATGTATCAGGGAAAGATATGTGTGGATGGTTGTGTAAGATGTATCAGGGAAAGATATGTGTGGATGGTTGTGTAAGATGTATCAGTGAAAGATATGTGTGGATGGTTGTGGAAGATGTATCAGTGAAAGATATGTGTGGATGGTTGTGGAAGATGTATCAGTGAAAGATATGTGTGGACGGTTGTGTAAGATGTCTCAGTGAAAGATATGGGTGGATGGTTGTGTAAGATGTATCAGTGAAAGATGTGTGTGGATGGTTGTGTAAGATGTATCAGTGTGGATGGTTGTGTAAGATGTATCAGTGAAAGATATGTGTGGATGGTTGTGTAAGATGTATCAGTGAAAGATATGTGTGGATGGTTGTGTAAGATGTATCAGGGAAAGATATGGGTGGATGGTTGTGGAAGATGTATCAGGGAAAGATATGGGTGGATGGTTGTGGAAGATGTATCAGGAAAAGATATGTGTGGATGGTTGCGTAAGATGTATCAGGGAAAGATATGTGTGGATGGTTGTGTAAGATGTATCAGGGAAAGATATGTGTGGATGGTTGTGGAAGATGTATCGGGGAAAGATATGTGTGGATGGTTGTGTAAGATGTATCAGTGAAAGATATGTGTGGATGGTTGTGTAAGATGTATCAGTGTGGATGGTTGTGTAAGATGTATCAGGGAAAGATATGTGTGGATGGTTGTGTAAGAGGTATCAGTGAAAGATATGTGTGGATGGTTGTGTAAGATGTATCAGTGTGGATGGTTGTGTAAGATGTATCAGGGAAAGATATGGGTGGATGGTTGTGGAAGATGTATCAGTGTGGATGGTTGTGTAAGATGTATCAGGGAAAGATATGGGTGGATGGTTGTGGAAGATGTATCAGGGAAAGATATGTGTGGATGGTTGTGTAAGATGTATCAGGGAAAGATATGTGTGGATGGTTGTGTAAGATGTATCAGTGTGGATGGTTGTGGAAGATGTATCAGTGTGGATGGTTGTGTAAGATGTATCAGGGAAAGATATGTGTGGATGGTTGTGTAAGATGTATCAGTGTGGATGGTTGTGTAAGATGTATCAGTGTGGATGGTTGTGGAAGATGTGTCAGTGTGGATGGTTGTGGAAGATGTGTCAGTGTGGATGGTTGTGGAAGATGTATCAGTGTGGATGGTTGTGGAAGATGTATCAGTGTGGATGGTTGTGGAAGATGTATCAGTGAAAGATATGGGTGGATGGTTGTCTTCGTCTATATAAGTACATTGTACATTTAAAGATATACATGTATACATAAATGATAAGATTCTGAAACATTCTCCATTTCTCATTGAACATATTTTGTTTGTTTCTAAGAATTGATATTGTTTCTTCAGGGAAGAAGAACATTATTTTTTCTGTCTTTGATAATGGCTGCCAATCTGTAAATGTGATGGGCTTTGATATTGAGCTATTTGTTGATATTTCAGACGAAACGCTACGAGACATTCATCAGACAGAAGAAGCAGGTCTCGGACCTGATGCTAGAGATGGAGAGGAGTCCGGATTCTGGCTTCCAGAAGGATGTGGTTGCCGATGATGAGACGGCGTTCACACTCTCTGTGGACAATATGCATGCACTCGATAACTTGGTGGCAGAGGTAAGCTAGACATAGCGGATGCTCAGACTATGAACAAGTCCGTGGTCGAGTGGTTACGGTCGCTGACTTGTATACTACTGTAACCTATCATCACTGATGGTCACGGGTTCGACCCCGCTCAGGCCATGTCTCATTTATATGAAAAAGTTGGCAGTTTCTTACAGAGGTTGGTGCACCCAAGTACTGTTTAACCGCTGGAGCCTGCCCAGGAAAGGTGTTGTTAGGTAAACTGCCCGCCGGCGATATAGCCCAAAATGGTGCTGATGCAGGCGTAAAACCCGAACTATAAAATATAACATGAACAACATAGTGTATGCCCTGGCTTGAAAAGGTTGTGCATATATGAATATTTCCCCCCTATAGATACGCCTGTCCGTACATGGTAAATATGTTGCTTGTGTGAACGTATGTTATATTGCTTTGTTATTTTTTTGACATCTTGTTTCAATTAATAATATGTTGGTTCCATAGTGTATGCCCCGGTTTGAAAAGGTGGTGCATATATGAATATTTCCCCCCATTAGATACGCCTGTCTGTACAATAGTAAATATGTTGCTTGTGTGCACGTATGTTTTTTTACTTTTGTTATTTTTTTAACATCTTGTTTCCATTAATAATAATATGTTGGTTGATGCATTTTTGCATAATTATATAGACCTAAGAAGCAGGGTCATTCTAGGTCATCATTTTTGGGAGAAATGAGAGAGCGCTTGATTGTGTCTTTCTATTGTGTTATTCTGTAAATTTCAACCAAATAGACAGGGCTCATTCTAGGCGTCAGAATGTTTGGGAGAAGTGAGAAAGTGTGCGATTGTGTCCTTGCGTTATTTAATAAATATTAATAAAATAGGGTATATAAACTACATATTTTGACCATTAAATACAAATATTTGAATAGTAGGAGTGCTTTATAATGGGCTAGTGTAGCCTACTGGACAAAATTGTGTATGAAAATTTAAAAAAAAGAAAATTAAAAAATAATTTCAAATTGAATTTTTTTAGGGGGGCGAAGTCAGTGTCCATAGGGCGACTATTTCGCCCAAGTCGCCCTCTAGAATGAACCCTGAATAGTGTTAAAATAATACACAGTATGACCATTTAATACAACATATGAATAGAAGTGCTTTCTAATAGGCCAGTGTTTCTTACTGGACAAAATTGTATATTAAAATTGTTTTTAAAAAAAGACGTTTTTTATTGGGGCCCCCAGGGGGCGTAGTCAGTATCCCTAATGAGCCCTGAAGAAACTCTTGAGATAAATGGAAAGAATAATATATCATCCACACATATCTTTCACCGATAGATACATCTTACACAACCATTGCACCATTTCAGCTCTTGTCCACTAAGACGAAATTGGAGGTAAAAGTTGCCAGCTTGTGGGATAAGCTACGTACACTGTGGGAACGGCTGGAGGTGTCCAAGCATGAACAGGAACTGTTTGAGGAAGATAATGGTGGCATGAAACCAGTCGTCATTGAAGCGGTATGTAATACTTAATGTTCTCTAACAGTCATTGAGGTTGTGCATAGTGCTTCATGTTCTAACAGTCATTGAGGTTGTGCATAGTGCTTCATGTTCTAACAGTCATTGAGGTTGTGCATAGTGCTTCATGTTCTAACAGTCATTGAGGTTGTGCATAGTGCTTCATGTTCTAACAGTCATTGAGGTTGTGCATAGTGATTCATGTTCTAACAGTCATTGAGGTTGTGCATAGTGCTTCATGTTCTAACAGTCAGTGAAGCCGTATGTAATATTCTATGTTCTAATGGTCATTGAGGTCATGTGACTTGGTTAATTCCAAGATGGCCTCCTCCATAATGTTCAATTTAGAGATAGACGTGATATAGCCGGAACTGTGCTGATGCGCTGTTAAACCCCAAAGACTCACTTAATCAATTTAGAGATAGACGTGATATAGCCTGAGCTGTGCTGATGCGCCGTTAAACCCCAAATACTCACTCAATTTAGAGATAGACGTGATATAGCCGGAACTGTGCTGATGTGCCGTTAAATCAACTACTACGACATTCCAATATTTATACACACTATATTGACATTCCAATATTTATACACACTATATTGACATTCCAATATTTATACACACTATATTGACGTTCCAATATTTATACACACTATATTGACATTCCAATATTTATACACACTATATTGACGTTCCAATATTTATACACACTATATTGACATTCCAATATTTATACACACTATATTGACATTCCAATATTTATACACACTATAGTGACGTTCCAATATTTATACACACTATATTGACATTCCAATATTTATACACACATATTGACGTTCCAATATTTATACACACTATATTGACGTTCCAATATTTATACACTACAGTCAAACTTGTATTAAGAGACCGCCCAAGGGAATGGACAAAAGCGGTCTCTTAATGAAACGGTCTCTTAATACAAAGTGACAATTTCCCAGAGTCGGAGACATGTACTAGACTTTTGTTTGGGTGGACACTACAGTGTCTATATTGATATCAACATCATATACATGTATATATGTTACATATATGTCATGTATATATGTCATCATAAAATAAAGAAAACTTTTTACAGCAATATTTGCTTGTATTTTTCTATTAATCCATATTTACAACATTTATTTATTAAAGAAATCAGTGATCTTTCCCTGTTTACATTCCATCTCAGCTCGACAGCTGACAAACAATTCCTGTAAGTTCATGATGTTATCCAGCCACTTGTCCTGTCCCTTATTCAAAGCCAACACTTTCAACTTATCCAATATAACATGAGCTTCAGTCATACTGATGACTTCTTCAACAGGTTCATGCTCCTCGTCTTCTTGTTCATCCTGCTCGTCACAATCATTCCTGAGTTGAGTTAGCATTTCACTAGCTGGTGCATTCCAATCAAAAGTGGTTGGATCACAGATAGCTAACTCGGCATCAATATTCAACAATTCCTGGAACTCGCACCCAAACAACTCATTTGACATTCTAAGTACAGCAAGAGGAATTTCATCATCATCACTATCAGAATCACTATCACTATAAATAGACTGAACACTCTGAGATTTCACTACATCTTCATTGAACCCACATCTGGCGAAGCACTTGACGATCGTTGATGTTTCTATTTCTTTCCAGGCACGATTTACCCAATAAATGGCATCCAGAATTGAAATTTCTTTCAGTACTGTGGACCCGATCTTGTCCGTACGTTCCATCTGAGAGAGAATATACTGAAGCTGTCTCTTTCTGTATTTCAACTTTAATGTTTGGATTATGCCCTGGTCCATGGGCTGCGACAAAGCTGTCGTATTAGCAGGCAGGAATTTTAACGTAATGTGTTTCAATGACACTTTCGGATGTGCTGGGGCGTTATCCAAGAACAGAAGGATATGGCGACCTTGCTTCATCATTTGATGGTCCACAGACTTTAGCCACTCGGTCATTAACACAGAGGTCATCCACGACTTCTTGTTGTTTCTGTAGGTCACAGGGAGTTTCTCCTTCTTAATCTTGCTAAAACACCTAGGGTTAGTGGACTTGCCGATTACCAGTGGCTTTAACTTTTCCCCAGTCATACTGGAACACAAGGACACCGTGAGTCGTTCCTTAGACCGTTTTCCCCCAGCAAGATCTTCACCTACAAACAATAAGTGAATATTCAGTAAACATGGTAAATGCTGGGATTTTTTTGGTAAAGTAGTCGCTGTATGTCGTAAATCAGGTGTAGCGTGATATTATGTATCCGGTAAATTTACGTTGTCATAATGTATGCTGGATAATGTTCGCTATATTATCATTAGGTGTTACTTCACCCTACTGAATGCTGGATAACGTTCGCTGTATTATCAATGGGCGTTTTTTGGTCTAGTCGACATAGTGTAGGCCTAATTGATTTAAAATGTAAAATGAAAATAATGCATACTTTTGAAGTGGTACGATTTTCTGGTTGTATCCCTATAAAACAACCCCGTTTCGTCCATGTTGAATACGTCTTTCGCGTCATAGCCTTCACACACAGTTGGGAGTTTGGCTTTCCACTCCTGAACAGTGTCCCTGTTGACATCACCCCGTTCCCCCGACATAGTCCCAAACACTATATTGTGGCATTTTAAGAAAGAGGCTAACCATCCGGTAGAGGCCTTAAAGGTGGTAATCCCTAGGTCACTGGCGAATTTCAGGGCTTGCTGTGAAAGCAGCGGGCCTGACACTGGGAGCTTTCTAGTGGTAGCATTCTTAAACCATTCCAACACTAAGTCATTTATGTCTTCATTACCAGTCACTCTACGTGCACGTTTCCTGTCCCCAGACACATTATTATCAACATCCTGTAACACTTCAGCTTTACGTTTCAATATGTTCTGAATTTGCGTTTTTCCAACTCCTATTTCATCAGCGATTTTACGTGCACTTTTTGACTTTGACAGTTCTAACACCCTTACGCGATCATCCAAAGTTAACACTTTCCGTTTAGACATTGTAATATTCCAGATAAGACACAATGAGATATTACAGATAAGACACAATGAGATATTCCAGATAAGACACAAAAATATTTCAATAGTTTTGACAGTAACATGTTTACAACAGTTTATATAAGGTCAAGGTTAATTACGATATGGATACTGATCAAACACCTTGTTGATTGCTGCTAATTGTGACACCTGCACTATATGTATACTGTAGATCAAACACATTTTTTGATTGCTGCTAATTGGGACACCTGCATGGGTAATTTGTTAGTACGCGGCTCCTTTATAGATCACTTATGGTCGCTTATTGAAAAACTTTAGGTAATTACGGCCGAAAATAGGTGGTCGTTGGTCGCGTAAGACAAAAGTCGCTTATTGCAATAGATTTATAGTGTGAAATCGCTCGGGGGGGATTTCAACATGGTCGCATAAGACAAAGGTCGCTTAATATACGTGGTCGCTTGAGCAATTTTGACTGTATATTGACATTCCAATATTTATACACACTTCATTGACATTCCAATATTTATACACACTATATTGACATTCCAATATTTATACACACTATATTGACATTCCAATATTTATACACACTATATTGACGTTCCAATATTTATACACACTATATTGACATTCCAATATTTATACACTATATTGACGTTCCAATATTTATACACACTATATTGACATTCCAATATTTATACACACTATAGTGACGTTCCAATATTTATACACACTATATTGACATTCCAATATTTATACACACTATATTGACATTCCAATATTTATACACACTATATTGACATTCCAATATTTATACACACTACATTGACATTCCAATATTTATACACACTTCATTGACATTCCAATAGTTATACACACTATATTGATGTTCCAATATTTATACACACTACATTGACATTCCAATATTTATACACACTTCATTGACATTCCAATATTTATACACACTTCATTGACATTCCAATAGTTATACACACTATATTGATGTTCCAATATTTATACACACTTCATTGACATTCCAATATTTATACACACTACATTGACATTCCACTTCTTTTCGCCAGCTTGCTTTTAAAGCGCATTTCAGAAATACTGTTGTTTTGTCTTTCAGTTGAGTGATGAAATACATCGATGTGAGGCACTGAAGCTGGCACACATTCAGAAGTTCATCGACGGTATTAGACAGGAACTGGAAATCTGGTGGAATAAATGTTACTTTAGCGCTAAAGAGAGAAGCGAATTTAGATACTTTTCTGACCGTAAGTTTTTTACGGGGTTATTGGTTGGAACATACCTGTATGCTTGGTGCTTGTGGGGGTGTATTGGTTGGAACATACCTGTATGCTTGGTGCTTGTGGGGGTGTATTGGTTGGAACATACCTGTATGCTTGGTGCTTGTGGGGATGTATTGGTTGGAACATACCTGTATGCTTGGTGCTTGTGGGGGTGTATTGGTTGGAACATACCTGTATGCTTGGTGCTTGTGGGGGTGTATTGGTTTGAACATACCTGTATGCTTGGTGCTTGTGGGGGTGTATTGGTTTGAACATACCTGTATGCTTGGTGCGTGTGGGGGTGTATTGGTTTGAACATTTCTGTATGCTTGGGACTGCCGGTGGGGGCGGGGGTATTGGTTGGAACATACCTGTGTGCTTGGGACTGGCAGGGTATATGATTTCAACATACAGGTAGTCTGTTCTAAATGTGGAATACGTTTTGAGACAAGTTTGCAATGATGAAAATAGCTACACCTTTGACTGTAGAGTGAAAATAACTTCATTTGCTGAGCAAACTACATTATTTAACTGCTTAGGATGGGCATGGGTATATAAGTAGAGCATATTGCTATTGTGAATCATGTATACCCTTTGAGAAAATATTGCTTTAAAAAATCCAAACATTTTTCTGGAGCTATTTTTATGATCCACACAACGATCTAATGAGTCGAGTCAAAATTGTGTGAATTTTGTTTGTTTTGAAATGAAACTTGATGTGTGCAAATGAAACAGCGATAAAAAGGGAGTATTCACGGGCATTAACTGACCAATGTCTCTCATTGTCCCAGGTTAGCAAGGGGAAATAGTACAATATGGAGGTTCTAATAATGGTTTGTAACTTTGTATATATCTGTCTGCTGGGGACTCAGGGTATATTGGTAGCTCGGGACTAATGAATCCCATTGAGGGTGGGGAATTAATTCAAGTGACAAAGTTATCCAGCTGGCTTGCGGTAGGTCTGTGGTTCTACCCGGGTGTCCGTCCGTGCCTGCAATACCGCTCTGAGGAGCACCCCAGGTCTTCCTCCACCAATAATTGCTGCAAGAGTCGCTGTATGTCAGACCTAAGTAAGCTGATGATGCGACTTCCAAACCCCATTAATTAACTAACTGTGCGATATGTTGATCAAGTTCTAGTATTGGTTGGAACATACCTGTGTGCTTGGGACTGCCGGTGGGGGTGTATTGGTTTGTACATACCTGTGTGTTTGGGACTGTCAGTGGGGGTGTATTGGTTGGAACATACCTGTGTGCTTGGGACTGCCGGTGGGGGGGGGTATTGGTTGGAACATACCTGTGTGCTTGGGACTGCCGGTGGGGGGGGGTATTGGTTGGAACATACCTTTGTGTTTGGGACTGCCGGTGGGGGGGTATTGGTTGGAACATACCTTTGTGTTTTTTGACTGCCGGTGGGGGGTGTATTGGTGTGAACATACATGTGTGCTTGGGACTGGCAGGGTATATGATTTCAGCATACAGGTAGTCTGTTCTAAATGTGGATAAAGTTGAGACAAGTTTGCAATGATGAAAATAGCTACACCTTTGACTGTAGAGTGAAAATAACTTCATTTGCTGAGCAAACTGCATTATTTAACTTGGGTCTAAGGACGGGCCTGGTAAATATAGTATATAAGTAAGGCATATTGCTTTTGTGAATCATGTAAATCCGTTGAGAAAATAAGGGGAATTTATCGGGAAATATTATCCTCTATCACCGACAGTTTGTTACCCAGCTAACGAGTTATGTGATTGGTAAATATCGATCTCTAAGGATAAATTTAGCGGATCCACTGCTTGGGACTGCCGTGGGGGGGTATTGGTTTGAACATACCTGTGTGCTTGGGACTGCCGTGGGGGGGGGGGTATTGGTTTGAACATACCTGTGTGCTTGTGACTGCCGGTGGGGGTGTATTGGTTTGAACATACCTGTGTGCTTGGGACTGCCAGGGTCCGCCTCCGTGGTCGAGTGGTTAAGGTTGCTGACTTGTATACCACTGTAACCTATCATCACTGATGGTCACGGGTTCGAGCCCCGCTCAGGCCATGTCTCATTTATATGAAAAAGTTGGCAGTTTCTTACGGAGGTTGGTGTACCCAAGTACTGGTTAACCGCTGGAGCCTGCCCAGGAAATGTGTTGTTAGGTAAACTGCCCGCCGGCAATATAGCCCAAAATGGTGCTGATGCAGGCGTAAAACCCGAAATATAACATATAAAATTGGGACTGCCGGTGGGGGTGTATTGGTTTGAACATACCTGTGTGCTTGCGACTGCCAGGGTCCGCCTCCGTGGTCGAGTGGTTACGGTCGCTGACTTGTATACCACTGTAACCTATCATCACTGATGGTCACGGGTTCGAGCCCCGCTCAGGCCATGTCTCATTTATATGAAAAAGTTGGCAGTTTCTTACGGAGGTTGGTGCACCCAAGTACTGGTTAACCGCTGGAGCCTGCCCATGAAAGGTGTTGTTAGGTAAACAGCCCGCCGGTGATATAGCCCAAAATGGTGCTGATGCAGGCGTAAAACCCGAAATATAACATATTAAATTGGGACTGCCGGTGAGGGGGGGGTATTGGTTGGAACATACCTGTGTGCTTGGGACTGCCGGTGGGTGGGGGGGTATTGGTTGGAACATACCTGTGTGCTTGGGACTGCCGGTGGGGGGGTGTATTGGTTGGAACATACCTGTGTGCTTGGGACTGCCGGTGGGGGGGGGTATTGGTTGGAACATACCTGTGTGCTTGGGACTGCCGGTGGGGGTGTTTTTGGTGTGAACATACATGTGTGCTTGGGACTGGCAGGGTATATGATTTTAGCATACAGGTAGTCTGTTCTAAATGTGGATAAAGTTTTGAGACAAGTTTGCAATGATGAAAATAGCTACACCTTTGACTGTAGAGTGAAAATAACTTCATTTGCTGAGCAAACTACATTATTTAACTTGGGTCTAAGGACGGGCCTGGTAAATATAAGTAAATAAGTATATAAGTAAGGCATATTGCTTTTGTGAATCATGTAAATCCATTGAGAAAATAAGGGGAGGTATGGCTATTAAAAAATCCAAAACTTTCGGGAGTTATTTTTATGATCCACACAACGATCTATTCGAGTCAAAATTGTGTGAATTTTGTTTGTTTTTGTGTTCTGAACTAACTGGCACATTTATCGGGAAATATTATCCTCTATCACCGACAGTTTGTTACCCAGCTAACGAGTTATGTGATTGGTAAATATCTATCTCTAAGGCTAAATTTAGCGGATCCACTGCTTGGGACTGCCGTGGGGGGGGGTATTGGTTGGAACATACCTGTGTGCTTGGGACTGCCGTGGGGGGGGTATTGGTTTGAACATACCTGTGTGCTTGGGACTGCCGTGGGAGGGGGTATTGGTTTGAACATACCTGTCTGCTTGTGACTGCCGGTAGGGGGGGTATTGGTTTGAACATACCTGTGTGCTTGGGACTGCCAGGGTCCGCCTCCGTGGTCGAGTGGTTAAGGTCGTTGACTTGTATACCACTGTAACCTATCATCACTGATGGTCACGGGTTCGAGCCCTGCTCAGGCCATGTCTCATTTATATGAAAAGGTTGGCAGTGTCTTACTGAGGTTGGTGCACCCAAGTACTGGTTAACTGCTGGAGCCTGCCCAGGAAAGGTGTTGTTAGGTAAACTGCCCGCCGACGATATAGCCCAAAATGGTGGTTATGCAGGCGTAAAACCCGAAATATAACATATAAAATTGGACTGCCGGTGGGGGGGTATTGGTTGGAACATACCTGTCGCTTGGGACTGCCAGTGGGTGGGGGGGTATTGTTGGAACATACCTGTGTGCTTGGGACTGCCGGTGGGTGGGGGGGTATTGGTTGGAACATACCTGTGTGCTTGGGACTGCCGGTGGGGGGTGTATTGGTTGGAACATACCTGTGTGCTTGGGACTGCCGGTGGGGGGTGTATTGGTTGGAACATACCTGTGTGCTTGGGAATGCCGGTGGGGGGTGTAATGGTGTGAACATACATGTGTGCTTTGGACTGGCAGGGTATATGATTTCAGCATACAGGTAGTCTGTTCTAAATGTGGATAAAGTTTTGAGACAAGTTTGCAATGATGAAAATAGCTACACCTTTGACTGTAGAGTGAAAATAACTTCATTTGCTGAGCAAACTACATTATTTAACTTGGGTGTAATGACGGGCATGGTAAATATAAGTAAATAAGTATATAAGTAAGGCATATTGCTTTTGTGAATCATGTAAATCCGTTGAGAAAATAAGGGGAGGTATGGCTATTAAAAAATCCAAAACTTTCGGGAGTTATTTTTATGATCCACACAACGATCTAGTCGAGTCAAAATTGTGTGAATTTTGTTTGTTTTTGTGTTCTGAACTAACTGGCACATTTATCGGGAAATATTATCCTCTATCACCGACAGTTTATTACCCAGCTAACGAGTTATGTGATTGGTAAATATCGATCTCTTAAGGCTAAATTTAGCGGATCTACTGCTTGGGACTGCCGTGGGGGGGGGTATTGGTTGGAACATACCTGTGTGCTTGGGACTGCCGGGGGGGGGGGTATGGTTTGAACATACCTGGGCTTGGGACTGCCGTGGAGGGGGTATTGGTTGGAACATACAGTGTGCTTACTACCGTGGGGGCAACAACCCACCGTGGGGGGGGTATTGGTTTGAACATACCTGTGTGCTTGGGACTGCCGTGGGGGGGTATTGGTTGGAACATACCAGTGTGCTTGGGACTACCGTGGGGGGCGTATTGGTTGGAACATACCTGTGTGCTTGTGACTGCCGGTGGGGGTGTATTGGTTTGAACATACCTGTGTGCTTGGGACTGCCAGGGTCCGCCTCCGTGGTCGAGTGGTTAAGGTTGCTGACTTGTATACCACTGTAACCTATCATCACTGATGGTCACGGGTTCGAGCCCCGCTCAGGCCATGTCTCATTTATATGAAAAAGTTGGCAGTTTCTTACGGAGGTTGGTGCACCCAAGTACTGGTTAACCGCTGGAGCCTGCCCAGGAAATGTGTTGTTAGGTAAACTGCCCGCCGGCGATATAGCCCAAAATGGTGCTGATGCAGGCGTAAAACCCGAAATATAACATATAAAATTGGGACTGCCGGTGGGTGTATATTGGTTTGAACATACCTGTGTGCTTGCGACTGCCAGGGTCCGCCTCCGTGGTCGAGTGGTTACGGTCGCTGACTTGTATACCACTGTAACCTATCATCACTGATGGTCACGGGTTCGAGCCCCACTCAGGCCATGTCTCATTTATATGAAAAAGTTGGCAGTTTCTTACGGAGGTTGGTGCACCCAAGTACTGGTTAACCGCTGGAGCCTGCCCAGGAAAGGTGTTGTTAGGTAAACAGCCCGCCGGTGATATAGCCCAAAATGGTGCTGATGCAGGCGTAAAACCCGAAATATAACATATTAAATTGGGACTGCCGGGGGGGTATTGGTTGGAACATACCTGTGTGCTTGGGACTGCCGGTGGGTGGGGGGTATTGGTTGGAACATACCTGTGTGCTTGGGACTGCCGGTGGGGGGTATTGGTTAGAACATACCTGTGTGCTTGGGACTGCCGGTGGGGGTATTGGTTAGAACATACCTGTCTGCTTGGGACTGTCGGTGGGGGGGTATTGGTTGGAACATACCTGTGTGCTTGGGACTGCCGGTGGGGGTGTATTGGTTGTACATACCTGTGTGTTTGGGACTGCAGGTGGGGGTGTATTGGTTGGAACATACCTGTGTGTTTGGGACTGTCAGTGGGGGTGTATTGGTTGGAACATACCTGTCTGCTTGGGACTGGCGGGGGTGTATTGGTGTGAACATACATGTGTGCTTGGGACTGCAGGTAGGGGTATTGGTTGGAACATACCTGTGTGCTTGGGACTGCAGGTAGGGGTATTGGTTGGAACATACCTGTGTGCTTGGGACTGCAGGTAGGGGTATTGGTTGGAACATACCTGTGTGCTTGGGACTGCCGGTGGGGGGGTATTGGTTGGAACATACCTGTGTGCTTGGGACTGCCGGTGGGGGGTGTATTGGTTGGAACATACCTGTGTGCTTGGGACTGCCGGTGGGGGGTGTATTGGTGTGAACATACATGTGTGCTTGGGACTGGCAGGGTATATGATTTCAGCATACAGGTAGTCTGTTCTAAATGTGGATAAAGTTTTGAGACAAGTTTGCAATGATGAAAATAGCTACACCTTTGACTGTGGAGTGAAAATAACTTCATATGCTGAGCAAACTACATTATTTAACTTGGGTGTAAGGACGGGCATGGTAAATATAAGTAAATAAGTATATAAGTAAGGCATATTGCTTTTGTGAATCATGTAAATCCGTTGAGAAAATAAGGGGAGGTATGGCTATTAAAAAATCCAAAACTTTCGGGAGTTATTTTTATGATCCACACAACGATCTATTCGAGTCAAAATTGTGTGAATTTTGTTTGTTTTTGTGTTCTGAACTAACTGGCACATTTATCGGGAAATATTATCCTCTATCACCGACAGTTTGTTACCCAGCTAACGAGTTAGGTGATTGGTAAATATCGTTCTCTAAGGCTAAATTTAGCGGATCCACTGCTTGGGACTGCCGTGGGGGGGGTATTGGTTGGAACATACATGTAGCTTGGGACTGCCCGTGGGGGTGTATTGGTTGGAACATACATGTAGCTTGGGACTGCAGGTGGGGGTGTATTGGTTGGAACATACATGTGTGCTTGGGACTGTCAGTGGGGGTGTATTGGTTGGAACATACATGTTGCTCGTGGACTGCAGGTGGGGGTGTATTGGTTGGAACATACATGTGTGCTGACTGCAGGTGGGGGTGTATTGGTTGGAACATACATGTAGCTTGGGACTTACTGTATTGTGCAGGTGGGGGTGTATTGGTTGGAACATACATGTAGCTTGGGACTGCAGGTGGGTATTGGTTGGAACATACATGTAGCTTGGGACTGGCGGAATGTATTGGTTGGAACATACATGTGTGCTTGGGACTGCAGGTGGGGTGTATTGGTTGAAACATACCTGTCTGCTTGTGGGGGGGGGGGTATTGGTTAGAACATACCTGTCTGCTTGGGACTGCCAGTGGTGGGGGGGTATTGGTTGGAACATACCTGTCTGCTTGGGACTGCAGGTGGGGGTGTATTGGTTGGAACATACCTGTGTGCTTGGGACTGCTTGGGGGGGGTATTGGTTAGAACATACCTGTCTGCTTTGGGACTGCCAGTTGGGGGGGGGTATTGGTTGGAACATACCTGTCTGCTTGGGACTGCCAGTGGGTGGGGGGGTATTGGTTGGAACATACCTGTGTGCTTGGGACTGGCTGTGGGGGGTGTATTGGTTGGAACATACCTGTGTGCTTGGGACTGGGGCGGGGGGGTATTAGTTGGAACACACCTGTCTGCTTGGGACTGGCGGGGGGGGGGGGGGTATTGGTGTGAACATACATGTGTGCTTTGGACTGGCAGGGTATATGATTTCAGCATACAGGTAGTCTGTTCTAAATGTGGATAAAGTTTTGAGACAAGTTTGCAATGATGAAAATAGCTACACCTTTGACTGTAGAGTGAAAATAACTTCATTTGCTGAGCAAACTACATTGTACACTGGAATTATTCTCATGTCTGTCTCACTGGGCGCCCTCAGAAGTTATAGGAAGGAGGGGTTATGTATCTCTTTGTCTGGGACTGGCATGGTATAGTTGTTTAAATTTGTCCATCTGCCAGCGTTGGATATTCATGTCAATATGTTCCGGCCAACTTGGCCTGTACTTGAGAAAAGGTACCGGCCAAGATGAAATAGTACAGGCCAATTTTTGGCCTGTACTTAAGAATTAGTTCCGGCCGCAAATAAATGGTACAGGTCATTGAATGTTGTTCTGTCCGGTGGCAAAGCAACCGGATGCAAGTGCCACAGGCAATTGCCATGCTAGGGGGGTCCGGGGGCATGCCCCCCACGAAATTTGTTTTAAGTAGACACAAAATGGTGCATTCTGGTGGACTTTGGGGTAAAATCAACCTCTTTTTTTTATCTTAAATTTTGTCACTTTTTTAGATAATTTTTCTTCAAAATTGCTATGTAAGTAACTGTTTAACTAAGGGGGGTTGATTTTGAATCATTTTTAGGACTGTCCCCATTCAACTTATCTTTTTTTATTAAAAACCTTTATAACCACATATACGCTTACATCCGAGCCAACGAGAGTGATTAATATAAGTTGTTCAAACTTGCTTCGCAATCGTTGTAAAATAAATAAATTATAAAAAATAATAAAAAAAATAAAGACATCTCGCCACGATGTCGAGTGCGTAGTAAACGTTTCTCGCCAGTCTAAAAACGTTATCGCCATGGCGAGTGCGAATATCCAACGCTGTCTGCTAGTGGTTGGCGGGGGTTTGTCTCTATGCATGCTGGGTAATATAAAGGTTATTAATAAATCAAATAATTGTCCATCTGCTAGTGGTTGACGGGGGTTTGTCTCTATGCATGCTGGGTAATATAAAGGTTATTAATAAATCAAATAATTGTAATAGACGACAATTCATTTAATGTTCGTTTTCCAATTTGTAATTGAAAACTGGAAATATGTATTCAGTCTCGTTGAACAACGCTTTATTGATGGAATAGCTAGTCTCAAGCTTATTTATTAAAAAGCAAACTTTTGTATTATACCATTATGTACAATTGTTATTTGTGTACCTATGTAATATGTACAAAAGTACTACAATTGTTTGAATAAAAAACATCGAAATTCAAAAAAAGAAAGAAATATGTATCGTGGAATTCCATTGTCGTAACCTCGCAATTTTAATGCAGGGATCATTCTAGAGGGCGATGTGGGCGAAATAGTCGCCCTAGGGACCCTGACTTTGCCCTCTGGGCACTTCTCCCTAAAAAAAATTTAAAAAATTGTTTTTTACGATTTTTACAACATTTTGTCTAGTAAGATACACTGGCCCATTATAAAGCACTCCTTCTGCAGAAGTATATTAAAACACCATTTAAGGAAGCGATCACATGCTTTCTCACTTCTCCCAAAAATTCTGACCTAGAATGATCTCTGTTAATGAAATTCCATTTCATATTTAACTATCAGCGTGTTATTTTCACTACTAGTGTGCAAAGAGTTAAGTATAGTCTGAATATGGCTTCATTTCCTAAGCAAGCTGCATTATTTGTATGATTTGTTTCTGCTACTGTCGTATATATCTAGAGCGGTGTATGCATGGTGTGGAATATATCTGCTA
The DNA here is from genome assembly GCA_014843695.1 of Archivesica marissinica. Taxonomy (NCBI): domain Eukaryota; kingdom Metazoa; phylum Mollusca; class Bivalvia; order Venerida; family Vesicomyidae; genus Archivesica; species Archivesica marissinica. Next base: position 55,541,235 of record CM026393.1, on the reverse strand, counting down.
CTGTCGTATGTATATAGAGCGGTGTATGCAATGTGTGGAATATATCTGCTACTGTCGTATATATCTAGAGCGGTGTATGCAATGTGTGGAATATATCTGCTACTGTCGTATATATCTAGAGCCGCAGAGCGGTGTATGCAATGTGTGGAATATATCTGCTACTGTCGTATATATCTAGAGCGGTGTATGCAATGTGTGGAATATATCTGCTACTGTCGTATATATCTAGAGCGGTGTATGCAATGTGTGGAATATATCTGCTACTGTCGTATATATCTAGAGCGGTGTATGCAATGTGTGGAATATATCTGCTACTGTCGTATATATCTAGAGCGGTGTATGCAATGTGTGGAATATATCTGCTACTGTCGTATATATCTAGAGCGGTGTATGCAATGTGTGGAATATATCTGCTACTGTCGTATATATCTAGAGCGGTGTATGCAATGTGTGGAATATATCTGCCACTGTCGTATATATCTAGAGCGGTGTATGCAATGTGTGGAATATATCTGCTACTGTCGTATATATCTAGAGCGGTGTATGCAATGTGTGGAATATATCTGCCACTGTCGTATATATCTAGAGCGGTGTATGCAATGTGTGGAATATATCTGCTACTGTCGTATATATCTAGAGCGGTGTATGCAATGTGTGGAATATTTCAGCCAAGTACACAGAGGAATTACTGGTGCTGCACGAGACTGAGGTGGCAATGTTGAAAACATACTACGAGAATCATAAACACATCCTGGAACTTGTAGATAGACGAGAAATGTTGTTCCGTAAAATGATGGAATTTGAGGTTTGTAATACAGTTCCTTGAATCGACGTACGTTGCTTTATGACGTTAAATAATAGGTTTTCAGGCAGATCTTGAGCTACATGGTGAGGCCAAATAAAAAATACCTGTGTTTACCGTTTTATAAAAAAATAGGGTCGGTCTGTAGCGTATTTTGTTGTTGTTTTTTAACCATACTCTTGGGCACAGAAAAATGAATCTTCAATATATTTTTTTTAAATCAGGGTTTGGGGGGAAACTGTAAACATGGGGGGGGGGATTTGGCAGAAGTATTATTTGTTGTCTCAATGTCCCAATAATGAGCTCAGTGACAATTTTTCATATATAGTTTGTAGACGATATTTGACTGAAGACAATAAACTTCTCCCATCTACCTTATTTTAAGCCAGGGGAGAAGTTGGTTTCAGATGGAATGCCCAAGGCACCATATTCTTCCCTCGTATTCCATAAACGTCACCCTATTTTGCAGATCTACCCTTTAAATAGCTTAGTGTTCAGGTAATTTTGCAATGTATTCGCAATCTGACTATTGATTTGTGGAATATAGACATGCTACATGTAGTAATGTTTCTAATTATTCCTCTCCGCTAACACATGCTGGGTATAGAAATGCTATGACGGACACCTTATCACATAGCTGTGACATTATCAGTGTGCGACATTAACATTTTGAACATCATAGCCAATGGGGCTATGAAGTTTGGACTTTCATAGCCCTAGCCAATGTTTCATAGCCCCACAAAATTTATGAAATTTGTTTATAAATTGGTCTAACAATAAACAGATATCGTATTTATTTGATATGTATTTTTAATTTCAGTTTGAATATTGTATGATTTTGAGGCAGTTTGATGAGTAGGCTTCATCAGAATCATAATCTGATTCCTGTTCACAGTCAGACTCGTAACCGTCTTCTTCCTGTGAGGTTTCTTGTATTGCTGGAGATTTTCTTGAATCAGGCAGAGCCCGAGGCCTGCTAAAATCTGGCCGCCTTGGACGTGTACAATATATAGATATAAGATACGATATAAAACAATGAAACTAAATAAACTGTGTTTATTATGACGTAGGCTACAAACTCCTCAGTGGTCGTATAGTATGGCCAATGAGTGGCATTCTGTTCTGGCTAGTTGGACGTTTTGTGAATATTGCAATACAATGATTATGTGATTATGTAATATATTATGACTGTAACATACCTTAAAATTTTAGTAGGGAAATACTTTATTGGGATCATTCCAATGAAATGAATTTATGACAGGTGACAGATATGACATCATATGTTGTTTCCTATCTTCAGATACAAAACATAATTTACATTATAGGACTACGGTAAACAGAGTTTCATCAATAAGAAATGGTAACACTCAATTCAGGACATTATTATTAAAAGTAGAAGTACTTACAGACCAAAGATCAATGGCGGGCAAAGGGTCAAATTCACTCACATCCGGCGTCTCTAATTTCACAACCATTAGTTCCGTCATTGTTGTGCTCTTCAAACGCCACCGTCGGTCTTAAAAATAAAAATTATATTAAAAGCCAATACTAGTTAGTAGTATATTAATATTATTACATAACTTCTAAGAACAGAGTAATTGTATAATAGGTAAATTTAAAAAATAATAATGAGCATACATGTAGGTTTCACAATAGTGAGTAAACAATGTAGTTACCAGTTTTCATTAATTTCATGTGTGAAAATGACCTCTCATTGAATACAGATGTTGGTGGTAAACTTAAAATCAAGTCTACCATATCCAGGCCAGTGTCAACACAATGTCCACATAAAGCCCTAGCCACCTCAGGCCACTTCAATGTTTGCAGTTCACTGCCATATCTGCAATAATAACCAAAATCCATAAGTCAAGTGTTGGACAACATGATAGAGGTTAAATACAAATGCCAAACACGGTTGATTAAATTATAGATATGATAAAATGCTCAATATACCTTTTGTATATGATGTTTTTCATCAATGACCATTCAGTCTTCAACTGATATATGTCTAGTTCCTTGGACAGATATGACTCAAAATATATCCGAAATCGTACATAGTCCGAACATTGATCATGTAACGGAAAAGGGCACTGACAAATTATTACCTCTTTTTCATATCTTCGACGTTTTGTAGACGTGTCGCTCGTGTCCGCCTGTCTATTCGCCTTTCCTGGTATTGCTCCAGGGACATATTTGAGCGTATTCAGCATTAATGTTGTGCAGACAGCGATATCGTGCGTCTGCAAGTAACGGATCGAGCGGAAATCGAGAAACGGTGTTAGGGTAAAAACTACCAAAATACGAAAATGCATCGATGAACTTCGCTGCAAGTTGCGAGTAATTTAATATATTTTGCTGTGATTCTGGAATGTAATTTTGAAGATTACGGGTAAATAACGTCATTTTCAAGTGATTGTCCCATAACAAAAATTTTTTTTTTTTTAGATACAACTTTTTTTTCTTCATAGCCCGACGGGCTACCATGACGATTTCTTTGGTCGCCCGAGCAGTTTTTTCATCGCCTCGGGCGATCGGGCGACTGTTAATGTCGCACACTGCATTATTGGTGTAAGATTGAGTCCTGCTCCATGAAGCAAGCCCATTCAGAAATAATTGCCCTTTTCCCACCAGAGCCTTCCTCTTAAGTATACAGTCCAACCTGTGTTAGTGGTCACCTCTAGCAGCCAACCTGTATTAAGCAGCCAGTTTCCAGATTCCCAATATGTTGTTTTATTATAAATTTGACCTCTATTAATAAGCAGCCACTTTCTGTGATTCCCTTGGCTGGCTGCTTATGACAGGTTTAACTGTGTATATATACATATAATTTTGTTTCAGAAAAAAGCAAATGATCCAAACCGATTCTTCTCTGACCGAGGCGGCAGGCTGCTACTGGAAGAGAAGGAAAGAAAAGCACTCACAAAACAGCTACCAAAGGTAGAGAATTTAATCTTATCTGTCCCAGTAATTGTAATGCAAGCTATCTGACTAGCTTGCTGGAGGGTGGTCGGTCTATCCCGTAGCCTCCCTCCTCATCCGATCCTACTTCAGGGCGTTCATTTGACCCAAGATCCCGGGTTTTGACACATGAACATCAGTAGGGACGCTTGTTTGACTCTTGGTGAAAATGCGTAGTGGGTCAAGCGGAGTCATCAAACATTTCTCAACAGTGTAATTATCCTAATCTGTCTGTCAAATGCGATCAGAGAGGGCGGAGTCCGTCTAAAAATAAACGCTGTAACTCCGGCTTCGGCCAATGAACGAAGGTGTCTGTAAAATTTGCCAACAACCCTATGCCTAGATGTAGTTGAAGCCAAATTTACATGAAAATACGACTTTTCTGCTGATTTATTAAAGGTCATGATTTTATCTTATTGTTGATACCAAAATCATTTCCGGAACAGACTATAAGCTGCCCGCATTTTGTTTTGAAATCGATGACTCGAGCCGTAAATCTAAGCGCGTCCATTTTGAATATACTGATGCCAGGGATATTGCAAGTGATAAAACTACTTTGTAGCCAATAAACAATTTAATTTACGAGTTTTTATGATTTATTGCAATTCGTAACTAAATATATTTTATGAAAATCACTTCTTTTCATAGTAATTCCGGGTCTTCACGTCGTTATCTTACATTATGAATTAACATTTTCAGATTCGATCCAGTTTAGCAACAGCTGATCAAAAATCTCTTTTCACTCGCCATAATAACTCGTAATTTTAGTTGATTTCACAAATGATACTACTTATACATATTACAAATAACATATGCATAAAAATGTGCTTACACTCAAAAATGCATAGATATTGAATTGAATATGTCCCCTTTATATAAGAAATTCATGTTTTACAATGTCGTGGAACAGTACTCGATCCATTTCGTACTCGAGCCGTTTCGTACCAATTTCATGAAAAATAAATCTCCACAGCTCCCTCTTACTTGTCTCTCACCTCATCCCTCCTACTTGTCTCCCTCCTACTTCTCTCCCGTCTCCCACCTCATCCCTCCTACTTGTCTCCCTCCTCATCCCTCCTACCTCATCCCTACTACTTGTCTCCCTCCTCATCCCTCCTACTTGTCTCTCACCTCATCCCTCCTACTTGTTTCCCTCCTGCTTGTCTCTCACCTCATCCCTCCTACTTGTCTCCCTCCTCATCCCTCCTACTTGTCTCTCACCTCATCCCTCCTACTTGTTTCCCTCCTGCTTGTCTCTCACCTCATCCCTCCTACTTGTCTCCCTCCTCATCCCTCCTACTTGTCTCCCTCCTCATCCATCCTATTTGTCTCTCTCTTCATCCCTCCTACTTGTCTCTCTCTTCATCCAGCCTACTTGTCTCCCTCCTACTTGTCTCCCACCTCATCCATCCTACTTGTCTCCCTCCTACTTGTCTCTCCTCATCCTCATTGTCTCCCTCCTCATCCCATCTCCCTCCTACTTGTCTCTCTCCTCATCTCCCTCCTCATCCTTCTTGTCTCCCTCCTTATCCCATCTCCCTCATCCCTCCTACTTGTCTCCCTCCTCAGCCTCCTTGTCTCCCGCCTGCTTGTCTCTCCTCATCTCCCTCCTCATCACATCTCCCTCCTCATCCCTACTACTAGTTTCTCTTCTCATCTCCCTTCTTGTCTTCCTCCTACTTGTCTCTCCTCATCCTCCTTGTCTCTCCTCATCCTCCTTGTCTCACTCCTCATCCCACTTCATCTCCCTCCTCATCCTCCTCTCCATCATCCCTCCTACTAATCCCCCTCCTCAGAGGAAATGCCATCTTTCACTGTTTCAAAACGGTGTTAGATGAAGTTTTTTCCCACTGAGAAAACTCTTTTATCTTTCATTGGAAAGCATAAAAGATATACTACTGTATGATTGCAGGTTGAGCAGAGTGTTAAGGACGAGATCCTGGTGTGGGAGCAGGAGCATGGCCGTCTGTTCTTGGTGCACGGCTTGCCATTCATTGAATACATCGATAAATCATGGACCGACTTCGAAGAGGCCAAAGTGAGAGAAAAGGAAGAAAGAGTAAGACTTAACAATATATATATATGCTACCGTATCTATCATTACAACTGGTTATGCTGCTTTGTTCATCATGCTAGCTTACTGTGGAGAAGTCGCAGGTTGAAGTCTGAGCAGCAATCAGGGGTCTTCCATGGTATTGTAATAAGTATGAATCATGCTGGGTTTGTATTGAGAAGGTTGCCGGTTCCAGTCTGGCCAACAGTTGAGGTCTAAAAAAGTCACTGTCTGACATGGTCTTGGTATGTAGCATGGTAGATTTCTAGGGAGAGGTTACAGGTTCAAGGCTGGGCAGCAATCCTGGGTCTGGCTTGGTCTAGTACTCGCCAGTCACGATGCTAGCTTACTATGGAGGGGTTGCAAGTTGGGCAACAGTCAGGGTCAGGCATATCTATGTAATTGCCAAAATACTGCTGAATTGTGAAAAATAATATGTTCCTCACCCGTCAGAAGTTTAATACAACATTTGTGATATACGCTAATGTATGGGGCCAGTATAAGGGAGTGTGCAGATCTGTATATGCGATGTTCAATGTACGGTAATGTATGGGGCCAGTATAAGGGAGTGTGCAGATCTGTATATGCGATGTTCAATGTATGGGGCCAGTATAAAGGGAGTGTGCAGATCTGTATATGCAATGTTCAATGTACTGTAATGTATGGGGCCGGTATAAGGGAGTGTGCAGATCTGTATATGCGATGTTCAATGTACTGTAATGTATGGGGCCGGTATAAGGGAGTGTGCAGATCTGTATATGCGATGTTCAATGTACGGTAATGTATGGGGCCAGTATAAAGGGAGTGTGCAGATCTGTATATGCAATGTTCAATGTACTGTAATGTATGAGGCCAGTATAAGGGAGTGTGCAGATCTGTATATGCGATGTTCAATGTACTGTAATGTATGGGGCCGGTATAAGGGAGTGTGCAGATCTGTATATGCGATGTTCAATGTACTGTAATGTATGGGGCCGGTATAAGGGAGTGTGCAGATCTGTATATGCGATGTTCAATGTACTGTAATGTATGGGGCCGGTATAAGGGAGTGTGCAGATCTGTATATGTGATGTTCAATGTACGGTAATGTATGGGGCCAGTATAAGGGAGTGTGCAGATCTGTATATGCAATGTTCAATATACGGTAATGTATGGGGCCAGTATAAGGGAGTGTGCAAATCTGTATATGCGATGATCAATGTACTGTAATGTATGGGGCCAGTATAAGGGAGTGTGCAGATCTGTATATGCGATGTTCACTGTATGGGGCCGGTATAAGGGAGTGTGCAGATCTGTATATGCGATGTTCACTGTATGGGGCCGGTATAAGGGAGTGTGCAGATCTGTATATGCGATGTTCAATGTACGGTAATGTATGGGGCCGGTATAAGGGAGTGTGCAGATCTGTATATGCGATGTTCAATGTACGGTAATGTATGGGGCCGGTATAAGGGAGTGTGCAGATCTGTATATGCGATGTTCAATGTACGGTAATGTATGGGGCCGGTATAAGGGAGTGTGCAGATCTGTATATGCGATGTTCAATATACGGTAATGTATGGGGCCGGTATAAGGGAGTGTGCAGATCTGTATATGCGATGTTCAATGTACGGTAATGTATGGGGCCAGTATAAGGGAGTGTGCAGATCTGTATATGCAATGTTCAATATATGGTAATGTATGGGGCCAGTATAAGGGAGTGTGCAGATCTGTATATGCGATGTTCAATGTACGGTAATGTATGGGGCCAGTATAAGGGAGTGTGCAAATCTGTATATGCAATGTTCAATATACGGTAATGTATGGGGCCAGTATAAGGGAGTGTGCAGATCTGTATATGCGATGTTCAATATACTGTAATGTATGGGGCCGGTATAAGGGAGTGTGCCGATCTGTATATGCGATGTTCACTGTATGGGGCCGGTATAAGGGAGTGTGCAGATCTGTATATGCGATGTTCACTGTATGGGGCCGGTATAAGGGAGTGTGCAGATCTGTATATGCAATGTTCAATATGCTGTAATGTATGGGGCCGGTATAAAGGAGTATGCAGATCTGTATATGTGATGTTCAATATACGGTAATGTATGGGCCCAGTATAAGGGAGTGTGCAGATCTGTATATGCAATGTTCAATATACGGTAATGTATGGGGCCAGTATAAGGGAGTGTGCAGATCTGTCTGTATATGCGATGTTCACTGTATGGGACTGTACACTCCTGTACATTGAATCAAATTATTTATTTTGAGACCCCATTTATTTTCCCCCAATGTAACATACAGAAATCCATTTTTGCCCAGTGTATATAAATAGATTTTTTACTATCTTTATATATGGAGGGTGACCTAATTAGTTATGAATTAATCCCCTTTAATGCCCTCTTAAATATTTAACATTATAGCATAAATCTACATACATAATATTTATAGCAAATGTACATAGTTACGCCATACAATACACATGTACAATGTTGTATAATGTAGCTTAAACCCGTTCCTTCATAATGTAGCTTAAACCCGTTCCTTCATAATGTAGCTTAAACCCGTTCCTTCATAATGTAGCTTAAACCCGTTCCTTCATAATGTAGCTTAAACCCGTTCCTTCATAATGTAGCTTAAACCCGTTCCTTCATAATGTAGCTTAAACCCGTTCCTTCATAATGTAGCTTAAACCCGTTCCTTCATAATGTAGCTTAAACCCGTTCCTTCATAATGTAGCTTAAACCCGTTCCTTCATAATGTAGCTTAAACCCTTTCCTTCATAATGTAGCTTAAACCCGTTCCTTCATAATGTAGCTTAAACCCGTTCCTTCATAATGTAGCTTAAACCCTTTCCTTCATAATGTAGCTTAAACCCTTTCCTTCATAATGTAGCTTAAACCCGTCCCTTCATAATGTAGCTTAAACCCTTTCCTTCATAATGTAGCTTAAACCCTTTCCTTCATAATGTAGCTTAAACCCTTTCCTTCATAATGTAGCTTAAACCCGTTCCTTCATAATGTAGCTTAAACCCTTTCCTTCATAATGTAGCTTAAACCCTTTCCTTCATAATGTAGCTTAAACCCGTTCCTTCATAATGTAGCTTAAACCCTTTCCTTCATAATGTAGCTTAAACCCTTTCCTACATAGAGATTTAGGTTAATTTACTATTATATCTCCATACAAACGACAGCCATTTAGCTATAATGCAGTGGATAAGTAGTCGCCATATCTGTCCCACTTCCATAGATATTACTGGGACTACATGAGATTCTTGCCTTTATTATGAACATTGGTTTGGCTACTACTTTATCAATGTATGTCGTATTGATAATGGCGTCAAGTGGTGCTTCTATGAGGGAAAGGGTTAAACAACAGCATAATTCAATCGTGTAATTTGATCCAAATACAACACGACATAAGCATATTGAATTACAATCATTATACAGCAGTCTACCGATTAAAAGGTTGGTGTTGTATTTAATGGTTGTACTGGGCATTTTAACCCTATTTTGCAGAAGAAGTATATTAAAGAACACCATTTAAGGAAGCGATCGCGCGCTTTCTCACTTCTCCCAAAAATTCTGACCTAGAATGAACCCTGATAAACTAACTGTATTGCAGTGTCATAACTGAAGATGTTCATTCAAGTTATATATGAAATTTGTATGTTGCATCCAGCATAAAGCCAAGACGAAGCTAATGAATGAGGAGATGATATTTGGCAGCAAGCCGAGCACGCCCGTCAAGAGAAGGTTCCATCCAACAAATACACCCACAAAAGCACCCAAATGCAGAAAGGTAAGACACTAGGCCTGATGAAGTACATCATCCGATATGTTTAGCATGCAATCCTTATGTCTCCCCCCCTACCCTCCCCCAGCCCTCCCCCAGCCCTCCATCACTCTGTCCCAGCTAACAGATGACTATAGCTGGATGGCATTTATTTCTTTATATGTTATGTAGTTAGTTATTTTATTTGGCTGCGAGAAGAGATCAAACAATGCGGTAGTCGCATAAATAGCCATGAGTGAGAAGCATCACACTGTCTCTGCTGATAGCTTGAAACTAGGGATGGCAACGAATATCCGCTCGTGAAACTAGGGATGGCAACGAATATCCGCTCGTGAAACTAGGGATGGCAACGAATATCCACTCGTGAAACTAGGGATGGCAACAAATATCCGCTCGTGAAACTAGGGATGGCAACAAATATCTGCTTGTGAAACTAGGGATGGCAACGAATATCCGCTCGTGAAACTAGGGATGGCAACAAATATCTGCTTGTGAAACTAGGGATGGCAACGAATATCCGCTCGTGAAACTAGGTATGGCAACGAATATCCGCTCGTGAAACTACGGATGGCAATGAATATCCGCTCGTGAAACTAGGGATGGCAACGAATATCCGCTCGTGAAACTAGGGATGGCAACGAATATCTGCTCGTGAAACTAGGTATGGCAACGAATATCCGCTCGTGAAACTACGGATGGCAACGAATATCCGCTCGTGAAACTACGGATGGCAACGAATATCCGCTCGTGAAACTATGGATGGCAACGAATATCCGCTCGTGAAACTACGGATGGCAATGAATATCCGCTCGTGAAACTAGGATGGCAACGAATATCGCTCGTGAAACTACGGATGGCAACGAATATCCGCTCGTGAGAAACTACGGATGGCAACGAATATCCGCTCATGAAACTACGGATGGCAACGAATATCCGCTCGTGAAACTAGGGATGGCAACGAATATCCGCTCGTGAAACTAGGTATGGCAACGAATATCCGCTCGTGAAACTACGGATGGCAATGAATATCCGCTCGTGAAACTAGGTATGGCAACGAATATCCGCTCGTGAAACTACGGATGGCAATGAATATCTGCTCGTGAAACTAGGGATGGCAACAAATATCTGCTCGTGAAACTACGGATGGCAACGAATATCCGCTCGTGAAACTACAGATGGCAATGAATATCCGCTCGTGAAACTACGGATGGCAATGAATATCCGCTCGTGAAACTAGGGATGGCAACGAATATCCGCTTGTGAAACTAGGGATGGCAACATCCGCTCGTGAAACTAGGGATGGCAACGAATATCCGCTCGGACAACTGTCATAAAAATCAGATACGTTGTTTTTGCTTTTGAAACCATCATAAAACCTTCCTGTACAAAAGAAATCGCCCCAGGATGTTTGAATAAACCATGTTGTGGTTGCATCCATGGCAGGTGTTAATTGAATAAAATTTCATTGGATAAAATTTACAGTAGGTGCTAAGGTAGGTAATGTTTAATTATGATGTCGAAACTGTTAAAACAAGAAAATATTTTATTTAATTTGAAATATTTTACAGAATCTTTGCGCAACAACATTGTGTACCTTAATTTTTTTAATTAACTGCTCAATATTACAAAAAAGTATTATTTAAAGTACTATTTTTATGATATTATCCTCAAAAATGCCGCCCGCTCAGTCACACGTTTGGTAAGTCTTCAATCGCTCTGAGAATAAGAGGTAATAACTGCTAGGTGTAATCTATGCCAATTGGATTTAACCTATTTGGGTACAACATCAATCTGAATGCGTAAAACAGAAAGTAGGTTAATTTGGCAACTTTTATAAGAGTAATTTTGATAGAAGGGTCATTCCGTGTCAAATCACCCAATAAAATGTAAAAAGTAAGCCATACCCCCTTCGATTTTGCTGAAATTTGGTTTATATGCTCATTTCGGCTGAACAATCTGATATTCCAAATTTTAGCTTCATCGGACTAATGGTTCCTGAGATACGGCCAACCAAAATAGGTCAAAATTGATGAAATATGAATTTCTGGAATGGAAATTCCACAAGGATTTCAAATCTACCCTTATTTTGGACATAGGAATGTTTTAAAGAGTGATAACCTTTTGACCTTGAATTTGACCTTGTGGCCCATGTGACCTTAAGATGAACTATCATGAAAAAAATAGCCCAACATGTTTTCTACACAATATCAAAAAATTGGAGGTATAATATCTTTTATAAGCCTGTAAAATCAAGTCAAATATCCACACATGAGGCTGAAAATCAGTGTCTTTGCACTTAAAAACAAGATTATGTTCATGGATAAGTTCTGAGGATACATCGTAACCTGCTGCAAATGATTCAAACAGAAAGTCATCCTCTTTTTATCAGTCTGATCATATATTACTTATTAGGTCTCAATGAGGGTTTTCAAACTATTCGTCATCAATGACCCAGTCTTTGCACACCCTTGAAATTTTTGCGATGTCATATTTGCTGATGCAGTAGCTTCTTGATGAGGATGAAGTAAGTGATGGTGCTTCAAGACTGCAAAGAATGTCAGACTCTTGAATCCGCTTATGTGTAATCTCACCAAGCAAGTTATTAAGCTAATCTGATTTCGTTAACAAGTCCAAAACTGTAAAATCAACTTTGAAGTGATCATATGAGCGTACCGGCAAAACATATTTGCATAGTATTGTAGATTTGGATATTTGATTTTGTAAGTTTTATGTTCTTTTTCATGTATATATGTACATTTGTCACCAGAACCATAGCGGTGGACTTCACATTGCCTGTTCTCCACCTCATGGCGATGGAGTCCATCAGAAATGCTGTCTCACAAGCAATTGGTTAGATGGCTGTAGGAATTTGTATGAACTGAACCTAACAAAGAGTCTTATATTAAAGTCTGTCCTACCTATACGTGGAACCTCATTATTTGTTCATATTATAAGTAAATTTATTTAAAATCACCATAAGCGATAAAAAGATCATTAGAACGGAGACTGTTTTTTAACATTGATGTATCTTAATTTGGAAGACATGAAGTCACAATTTTGTTATATTTGCCATATTACATGGCGGCTGTTTGATTACGGCCTATAAAGTACCGTATATATTCTCGGCCATAAATCGATATCGGCCACGCAAGGGAAATTTTGGCTTTAAAAAGGTGGTTTCTATCTTCTGATCTATATTTCTGTCTATTGACTATCAAGTCCGCCTCCGTGGTCGAGTGGTTAAGGTCGCTGACTTGTATACACTGTAACCTATCATCACTGATGGTCACGGGTTCGAGCCCCGCTCAGGCCGTGTCTCATTTACATGAAAAAGTTGGCAGTTTCTTACGGAGGTTGGTGCACCCAAGTACTGGTTAACCGCTGGAGCCTGCCCAGGAAAGGTGTTGTTAGGTAAACTGCCCGCCAGCGATATAGCCCAAAATGGTGCTGATGCAGGCGTAAAACCCCGAAATATAACATATGACCTAACTATTGACTATCAATCAGTCAAATATTTAAAAAATAAAAAATGTGCTTGTTTCTCATAGGTCGACATTATTTTCATCACATTTCGGGATAAGAAAAAGGTCGACTTATGGTCGGGAATATACGGTAGTGGCAAAATAAATTTGCGTAAATGACATTTTGATTTCACAATGATATCAATTCAAAAAGAATATATAACAATAAGGTTGCCCACCCTCCTAAATTGTTCTTCGTGATATGCCGGTAATATTAAATAAATTTAGTTATGATATTGAAGAAAACAATGAGATTCCACTGTTAGTTGGGAAAGATGTACGGCAGCTTGTGGTTGCTGTGGATTTGTACCCGTACCTCTGTGTGTGTTGTTGTAGATAGACAGAACATGTAGTAGCGGGAGCTCGGCCAGTACTCGGGTAAATCTACCTTGCTTATAACGAATGTTGTTTACTAAGTCGTTACTTGTTTCCCTAACCACTTTCAGCTCGTTTCTCTGCGGCTGCCGGTCAGATCTGTCATTGCACTTTACAGGGCTTACGCTAGAGTGTTTGCGGATATAAATAGTCTCCCTCTCAGCTCGTTTCTCTGTGTCGGCCGGTCAAAACCGTCATTGCACACTACAGGGCTTACGCTTCCCTCAGACGTCTGACTTCTCCCTACTTTATGCCGAGGGAGGAGATTTGCTATATATAGCAAGGCTGTTCCTGATTTTGGTCAAATTCTTGAAGAAGAAAAATAATTCAGATTTAACCCTTTCAACCCCAAGTAACTGACATGGACTGGTCCATGATATTTTTAGACCAATAAATTAATAACAAAATTACATTTGGATCAGTTCATTTATCAAAATGGGTAATTTTATCTAAAAATAGTAATAATTATTACTGGCAAAAAAGTGCAGATCCTGATGAGACGGCTCATTATGAGCCGGCTCATCTGGATCTACACTTTTCATAAGCCTATTTAGAGGCCTGTGGGGTTGAAAGGGTTAATATAAGTTGTTCAGAAATGATAACTGTTCATCATTTGGGTAGGGTGATCCTCTTTTTGCAGTATTTTGCCAGATTTCCTCTGTTTTCACAATTTTCCAATCACAGCCCTTAGATATACAGTCAAATCTGTGTTAAGCAGCCTACCAAGGGAATTACAGAAAGTGGCTGCTTAGCACAGCTGGCTGCTTAATACAGGTAAAATGTATAGTAAAACAACATATTGGGAATCTTGAAACTGGCTGCTTAACACAGGTTGGCTGCTTAATACAGGTGACCACTAACACAGGTTTGACTGTAGACGGCTTTTGGCTGAGCAGAATATACCCGGCTACCTGCAGTATATATCCCTCCATGAATGTCTAGCTTACGCCCTGTCTCTCACTTGCACTACTTTCTTATACTCTTTGTCTCCATGAATTCACCGTTATGCATGATTGTAGGCAATTAAGTGGATGTGGGGTCTCGGGTTAATGATGTTTGAAAATCGTGTACATGTACCATAATTATGTCGGATTCCCCCACACAAACACATATTTAGTGTGTGAGTTAGAATTATACATGTCTATTTATTTGTTTAGCGAATTGTATTTTGTATTTGTACGCAAAGCTTCTTTCTTTTTTTACAACGATCGCGAAACAAGCTTCAACAACTTATATTAATCACTTTTGGCGCGGATGAAAGCGTATATGTGGTTGTTTGTGTGGGAGGAAACCGGAGTTCCTGGGGAAAATCCACCTGTCCGAACTTGCGACCACCGTACCACGCCGGTCCTTTAAGTTAACAAATTGTTATGGTACTTGAAAGTATGTACATGTAAGTCCGTGGTCGAGTGGTTAAGGTCGCTGACTTGTATACCACTGTAACCTATCATCACTGATGGTCACGGGTTCGAGTCCCGTTCAGACCGTGTCTCATTTATATGAAAAAGTTGGCAGTTTCTTACGGAGGTTGGTGCACCCAAGTACTGGTTAACCGCTGGAGCCTGCCCAGGAAAGGTGTTGTTAGGTAAACTGCCCGCCGGCGATATAGCCCAAAATGGTGCTGATGCAGGCGTAAAACCCGAATCATAACAAAATAAAAATTGTTCGCAGATAAAGCATATTGGTAACATTGCAGATTCCTCGTATCCATGTGCTATGCTGTCATCGTCATCAATGTGTACGTTGCGATGCCTCACACATTGCGATGTATCTTCATTGCTGTGTAAGGTATCAATAAGCACACGCTGTATGTCCCTTGCTTACTGAAATATTGTTTATTATGAGCTGCAGTAATTTTTTACCAATTTTTTAACTATCTAATTAGCTTGTACATAATAATGCCAAATTCAAAATGGCAGCCTCCACAATCTGCCATTTTGTAAATGTTCAAGTTGCTGGTATATATATATATATATCTTAGCCAGTAGATATCTGATGTTGAAAATGATGTGAAATTCAGAATGTATTTAAGCGTAATGAGAGCTCTAATGGCTACTCTTGGGAGCTGTTCATTCTCCGTTAACCCATTCAACACCAAGTAACTGACATGGACTGGTGCATGATATTTTCAGACCAATAAATTAATAAGAAAATTACATTTGGACCAGTTCATTTATCAAAATGGGTAATTTTTGTCTAAAAATAGTAATATTACTGGCAAAAAGTGCAGATCCTGATGAGACGGCTCGTCACGAGCCGGCTCATCTGGATCTACACTTTTTGTAAGCCTATTGAGAGGTCTGTGGTGTTGAAAGGGTTAACAATCTTTCCTCAGTGACAACAGCCCTGCTTCAGTATCATTTCTTACTCTTCGCACATGTCCGGGACATTGCATCTGTTATCAACTGAATGCCGTAATTTTGCTTTTCTTTTTCAGATTCCTTTTCAGATATAGCTCGTGGCATATTGGATCTATTTCTCTTTCTCAATATTACCTGTGCTCCATGCTCGCCAGAAATGAACATATATTTGTGACTTTGTCTTAAAGTATTAAAACAATAGTTATAATAAACTTGCCAATAATAGCTAATATTTTTTTAAACAGCGGATTCATATCCTAGCAACTGTTCATAGTATAGATAATTCTATGTTATATTCATTAAATGTCGTTATTCAAAAATTCTGTCACTTTTTTGCGATATCAGATTAATAATTAGTTTCCCTTTTCCTTAACCTACCAATCACGACTACGGTCGCTTTTGCAAACAACATAGAGCTAGATCAGACGGAACAGATTGTATGTCTTGGTAATTGAATGAAGACAGAATATATTTGGAAATGTAAGGTTTTGAACTTTTGATGAATGAGCTAGTGCTGATTAAAGTCTTAGTACCTCGACACAACTAGGGCCACCATACTACATGAATGTTGGTTTGGCCAAAAAACCAGGGATCATTCTAGAGGGCGATGTGGGTGAAATTGTTGCCCTAGGGACCCTGACTTCGCCCTCTGGGGGCCCCACTTCTCCCTAAAAAAAATTTAAAAAATTGGTTTTTACGATTTTCAAACACAATATTGTCTAGTAAGATACACTGGCCCATTATATACTGTGCATTTTAACCCTATTTTACAGAAGTATATTAAAGAACACCATTTAAGGAAGCGATCATGCGCTTTCTCACTTCTCCCAAAAATTCTGACCTAGAATGAACCCTGAAAAACAACCTGTGTTTACGGTTCCCGACCCTGATTTTTTAAATGAAATTTGGGGGGGGGGTTTAATTTTTCTGTGCCTAAGAATATTATATATAAAAATATATATAAATGTCCCTACTATTCAACCATATCTTTTTTTTTGGCATTAAGCAGTAAACACAGGCTTTTTTGGCCTTTGCCTGCTACATTGTCAATGTATGTGATATGGTATTGGCATCAAGAGGTGTTTCTTTGTGGTAAAGGGGATAAAGTGACAGTTTACTTCATTTTGACCAATTTTTTTGGAATAATGTAACAAATATTCTTTGCCATCTGTAATGGTTTTAATTTCTGGAGCAACAACTGGCCATTGCCGATCAAGATGAAGCATAAAACTGCAAGGTGTCTTGCACAATATATGGTACTATTTCAGGGTCCCAATTGCGCCAAAAACAAACAAATATTGGCGCTAAATTTTCCTAATTAACGCAACTTTTTTTTGTCGCATCATGTTTTGTCAAATACATGGCTACAAATATTTATCTGTGAACTATAATATGACTTAGTTGGCTCCAAATTTTACAAATTTGCGACAGAAATGGCACGGAAAACATTCAGACAGATGGAACCCTGCTTTTTACAGACATTGTTTTGTTGGTCTTCTGACAAGACGGTGAAAACCTCGGAATCTGCAGACGTCAAATGTAGACAATCATTGTATTTAACTTAGCACTATACGAGACATAGCACTCTGTTGATTCAGTTTGTAAGATTGCTCTTTATGTTACAGATAAATGATTCAAAGACGCCAGGATCCACGAGCAGGATGCAACAAACAGTATATCACTCGCCCTACAGAAAGCCCACGCCAAGCGTACCTCATGCCAGTAAACTACTATCTTCTACCAGTAAAACAGTACGTACTTGTCACTACATACAACCATATCACTCACCCTACAGAAAGCCCACGCCAACCGTACCTCATGCCAGTAAACTACTATCTTCTACCAGTAAAACTGTACGTACTTGTCACTACATACAGCCATATCACTCGCCCTACAGAAAGTCCACGCCAACCGTACCTCATGCCAGTAAACTAATATCTTCACCAGTAAAACTGTATGTACTTGTCACTACATACAGCCATATCACTCGCCCTACAGAAAGTCCACGCCAACCGTACCTCATGCCAGTAAACTAATATCTTCACCAGTAAAACTGTACGTACTTGTAGGGTTTTTTTCTAGAGCGGAATGGTAGGCTGTCCTGCCCTTTTTAGCCTCTTGCCTCTTTTAAAAAAATGTTTTTTAGTTTTTGTATGAAGCTCAGCAGTTGCCTTATGGTGTGCAGACATATATAACTTAGAACTTGTCCACCCATTTCACCAATATGTACTTCCTCTTTGATCAATCACCACAATCTAGCAACGTTTTCTAGAGGCTAGCTCCAAAATGCACCCTGCCCCTTTTCTGACCCACCCTGCCCTTTTTTCCACTCGAGAATACATGTAACCTCTTTACCTGTCACTACATATAAACGTATCACTAGCACGCCAACCACACCAAAGTACTTTACACTTCAATAGTTACTTGTAATGTATACCGTATACTCGAGAGAGAGAGAGAGAGAGAGAGAGAGAGAGAGAGAGAGAGAGCCAACCACACCTCATGAACTCATGCGTTCTACCAGCAAAACAGTAAGTACTTTATACTATAATGGTTACCTGTAAAGTATACCGTATACTCGAGAGATGCACGCCAACCACACCTCGTGAACTACTGCGTTCTACCAGCAAAACAGTAAGTACTTTACACTGCAATGGTTACCTGTAATGTTACCTGTAATGTATACCGTATACTCGAGAGAAGTGCACGCCAACCACACCTCGTGAACTACTGCGTTCTACCAGCAAAACAGTAAGTACTTTACACTGCAATGGTTACCTGTAAAGTGTACCGTATACTCGAGAGAAGTGCACGCCAACCACACCTCGTGAACTCATGCGTTCTACCAGCAAAACAGTTAGTACTTTAGTAACTTTACACTGCAATGGTTACCTGTAAAGTATACCATATATTCTAGAGAAATGCACCACATGAGCACCAAACCTCAATACTGTTATAATAGATGTACTATGAAAGTGGAAATGTTTGCTATATTCGCGAACTTTACATCCAGCGTAAATTTCGTCGAATGCCGATGCTGCACCAGTATTTACTACCAGTGTTCCAGTACAAAAGTGGCTCAAAACAATGAATTTTGAAGCACAGTTTACTGGTATACACCCACGCATATATCACTTAATATACAATACTACTGTACATTGCACTGACAAACTTGTATCAGATTGTGATTTGTGATCAATGCCGTTACAGGTTGTAGACCCGGACTGGCATCCTGGATTTCTGTAAGCCAGCTGGGAATTTCAGCTCATAAAATAAATAACCGCGCATGGTTGGATTTAAACCAACCATTGTCGATGTATCCTAGTAGTTACATATCTGACCACTCTACCAGTGCGCCTCCACAAAACAAAACAAACGGCTGACCATGTACATAACATTAGGATATTTCTTCTGGTTTCAGGCCCCAGGCAGTCGAAACAGGCGGCGGTCGAACAGATTGGCACGGAAGGTTCTGGCTGAGCATAATGAGGGTACGAACGAGACGGCGTTCAGTCATACGACAGTTAACAGCACTACAAACACAGGGTTTGGTGGGAACATGTCTCTCGCTTCAACCGGATCTTATCAAGACTTTGCTGTGTGTACTCTTATAATATAAGCGGAATGTTTCCATGGTCACCAGACAGACAGATTTGTTTGTCCTGGTTTAACCCTTTCCCTCATAGAAGCACCTCTTGACGCCATTACCAATACGACATACATTGACAATGTAGTAGTCAAACCAATGTTCATAACACTTTCCCTCATAGAAGCACCTCTTTGACGCCGTTACCAATACGACATACATTGACAATGTAGTAGTCAAACCAATGTTCATAAACCCTTTCCCTCATAGAAGCACTTCTTGACGCCATTACCAATACGACATACATTGACAATGTAGTAGTCAAACCAATGTTCATAAATCCTTTCCCTCATAGAAGCACTTCTTGACGCCATTACCAATACGACATACATTGACAATGTAGTAGCCAAACCAATGTTCATAAATCCTTTCCCTCATAGAAGCACCTCTTGACGCCATTACCAATATGACATACATTGACAATGTAGTAGCCAAACCAATGTTTATAAACCCTTTCCCTCATAGAAGCACCTCTTGACACCATTACCAATACGATATACATTGGCAATGTAGTAGCCAAACCAATGTTCATAATAAAGGCCAGAATCTCATGTAGTCTCAGTAATATCTATGGAGGTGGGATAGATTTGGCAACTACTTATCCACGTCATGATAGCTAAATGGCTATCGTTTGTATGGAGATATAATAGTGTATTAACCTAAATCTCTATGGCGTCCCAGTAATATCTATGGAGGTGGGATAGATTTGGCGACTACTTATCCACTGCATGATAGCTAAATGGCTGTCGTTTGTATGGAGATATAATAGTGTATTAACCTAAATCTCTATGGCGTCCCAGTAATATCTATGGAGGTGGGATAGATTTGGCGACTACTTATCCACTGCATGATAGCTAAATGGCTGTCGTTTGTATGGAAATATAATAGTGCATTATCCAAAATCTCTTATGAAGGAAAGGGTTATGTTTAGCGTGCATGTTTGGCTTGTTTCCTGCTGTGCGTGGTTCTAGGATATCCCGTGTAGAGGATTACCAGAGCGAAATAATTTCATACGTTTGGGATTCCATCGGGTGTGAAGGTTTTAGAACCATGGCTCATAGTTTTGTCTCTGTATGTAACTAATTCTTAAAGTAATAAATAGCCGCCTGGCTTCAAATAAACCAATCTCTGTTTGGTAAACAACTAATTTTGTATAAACAGAAATAATCGTAGCTTCTAATCCCTGCAGTGCTGGATAGCATGATTGTCTGCTTTACATAATACACGGAAACACGGTTTGGCTTATTATATAGTGTGCACTGTTTTGACCTACTTTCGCCAAAACGAGACTAACAGGTAAACAAACGTAAATATGCATTACTCGTATAGGAATGACACACCCAAGTGTGACATAATCTTGAAAGTTACCAGTAGTTAGACGCAATATCTATTCCTACGAATGTATATGGGTTATATGGTTCAGAGAATTACTTAGTGTGTCATCCAGTGTCCAGTGGTACAGTGGTAGAGTGTCTTATTTGGATTCAAAGGGTCCCGGGTTTGATACTAGTTTAGGGCACATATAGTGTCATTGAGTGAGGCATCTCAGTACTGGTTAGTGACTTAAGTCTGCTAAGCCTGTCCAAAAAACATGCCAAGGTCCCCACAAGGTGCTTGGCATCAATAAAACATACAATGTACATAAGTAATTGAATACATTAGTAACATTTAGGTCACACGCACCATATTAACTATAATAACGCATGACATTGGAATGGCCTCCCTCAACGAAGGATCACTGCCGGCCCAATGGAAGTCAGCAAATGTTGCTCCCATTGACAAAAAGGGGACAAGTCACACGCCGCCAACTATAGGCCTATCTCACTGACATGTGTTCTATGCAAGGTACTAGAACATATACTTAGTGTCCTCCTCGATAGTAAAACACTTCACTAACCACAGTATTCTGTAATTAGTAATGCTAATCAATGACTTGGTTACGTCTGTCTACAATAAGCATCAGGTAGATCTCATCCTATTAGACTTCAGTAAGGCTTTCGATAAGGTCAATCACGAGAAAGTACTACTAAAAATGCATGACTGGAGTCAGAGGTCAAACATTAAGGTGGATTAAGTGTTTTCTAGATAATAGACTCCAGTCAGTTGTCCTTAATAATGGTATTAGTTCAGATGACAGTCCTCTGGAGTCCCAAAGGGATCCGTACTTGGACCCCTGCTTTTCCTAGCCTATATAAACGACCTCCCACAAAACATCAGTTCCAAAGTCTGTATCTTTGTAGATGCAGTCTATCTATCATCTGCAGATGAATCGGTCACACGCCAAAACGATCTTAAGAGATTAGAAAGGTGGGAGTTGGAGTGGAACATGGAATTTAACCCCTCCACATGTCAAGTTATCCACGTCACCAGAAGGAGACATCCCATTCCCAGTCAATATAAACTCCATGGAGACCTACTCGAGTCGGTCACCTCAGCCAAATACCTTGGCGTGAATATCTCAAATAACCTGTCGTGGGACACTCGCATAAAAAGGTCAACTAAGAAAGCAAACCAAACATTAGGATTCCTATGTAGAAACCTCCAGGTCAAATCCGAACCCTTAAGTCCATGGCTTACCAGACACTAGTGAGACCCCATCTTGAATATAGCTCCGAGATCTGGTTGCCCCATGCCCAAACATTGATAGACCATATGAAGGTGTCCAGCGAAGAGCAGCCCGTTGGATAAAGGCTGACTTCTATCGTACCTCTAGTGTTACAGACATGCTACATTCCCTAAATCTACGCAGACTAGATCAACGGCGTATTGACAATAGGTTATCCCTTCTGTATAAAATTCATAATGATCTTGTTGCTATTCCCATTGCAAATTACCTAGTTCCCCTCTCCCGTCCTGCTCGCCATTGCCATTCCATAAGCCATAGGTTAATTACAGCAACTACTACAAGTTTTCCTTTTTTCCAAGAACAGTCTACCATTGGAATCATCTCCCTCCTGACATTGTCCATCTCCCTACCACAGAGCAATTTAATACGATAGTTTGCCATATTGACCATGCCAGTCCCTAGTTGTTCTGCGCAGCTGCTTTTAAACTTTTACCACAACTTATTTTCATTATTTTCTTAAATTACACTTTTAACTATTCATACTTGTCTACATCTCCGCAAGTGTTTCGACATTATATAGATATATATAGATATAGAAGATATATAGATAGTCAAATAGATAGATAGATAGTCAAATAGATAGATAGATAGTCAAATAGATAGATAGATAGTCAAATAGATAGATAGATAGTCAAATAGATAGATAGATAGTCAAATAGATAGATATATATAGATAGATAGTCAAATAGATAGATAGATAGTCAAATAGATAGATAGATAGTCAAATAGATAGATAGATAGTCAAATAGATAGATAGATAGTCAAATAGATAGATAGTCAAATAGATAGTCAAATAGATAGATAGATATGTACAGTCCAACCCCAGACTTTACCATTTTTGCTGAGCGGCTGGCCACTGTACCACACGGGACTGTTTTTGACCTTAGTATGTGGTTATTATCAACATTCTGTGTCTCAAATGAGATCTTTATCAACGGTCCACAACAAGCGCCATCCTGTCATACTCAGTAGTGTATGCTGGGAGTACCCAGTATATGTGGATGAATACGTTACTACCCGAAATCATCGTTAGACGAAAGGGGTTATAGACGAAACAAGTACGTGAATTCGTGTTTACTCTCTAATATTCACGTGTTATCAGTAGTTATATAAATACGGATAGAATACAGTTACAAAACAACCTACCAAAGTAAACAGAGTATGTCGAAGGTAGTATATTGCCAAAATACGCTAAACCGGTGATTTTATAACGAACGGTTTTAATGTTTGTTTACCTGTTTATAAGAATCTGGGTCAAGACGGTCTCCAAACCGTGTTTCCGTGTATACAACACAGAGTTCCCACTGTCGGTCGCCAATTGCAACAAAAAACAAATAGCACTAAATGTTGCGAATTGGCGAAAATGTTTGGCGCAATTTAAAAATTTGGTCAAATGCATGGCTTCAAATATTTATCTGTGAACTATACGGCTCCTAGTTGGCTCCAGTTTTTTTTCAATTGGCGACAAGTGGCGCAGACAAAAATTCAGGCCGGGGGAACCCTCACAACACTAGGCATAATAAATAATGCCGGCATTCCTCTACTGGGCACACCCTGTCTTGCACTCTTTCTCAACCATATCGAGACACCAAGGATGTGTGATGTTGATTGGAGGAATTTTAAGACCCAAGTAAAATTGTTATTTAATTCAGTCTAAATTTGGCAAATGGCTGCAATGTAATGTAATGCATTCTCGCCTATTGATGGATAAATGGACACATATCGAATGAGTTCCTCCGAAGTTCATGGTAAATTGGAGATCTGGAGTTTGCTATGGAAAGTGAATACCTCTGGTTGACACCGTGTCGTATTCGATGTGTTGCGAGGTTGAGCCCCCGAGAGATCGTGTATTCCCTATAGAAAGTGAATGCCTCTGTGATTGATACCGTGTCCATCTCGTACTCGATGTGTTGCGAGGTTGAGCCCCCAGGGGATCGTGTATTCCCTATAGAAAGTGAATGCCTCTGTGATTGATACCGTGTCCATCTCGTACTGGATGTGTTGCGAGGTTGAGCCCCCAGGGGATCGTGTATTCCCTATAGAAAGTGAATGCCTCTGTTGTTGATGCCATGTTAGTTTATACAAATTTATTTTAGCTCAATTGCGAAACAAGTTCTTGCAACTTATATTAATCACTCTCGAGACCTCATTCCTGATGGAATCCATCGCCACAAGGGAGAGAGAAGAGGCAACATGGAAATTAAATACCTTGCCTAAGGGCACAATCGTAACGGCTCCAGCGGGGCTCAAACTCCGGACCTTTCACACCTGGAACGAACGCGCATCCACTGCGCTATCACGACTTCCACATGCCGTGTTCACCTCATACTCGATGTGTTGCGAGGTTGAGCCCCCAAGAGATCTCGTATTCCCTATTGAAAGTGAGTCGCTGCTAGATCTGGAATCCCCTAATGAAATTGGGACTTAATTTGTTGATAGTAGAGCGGAGAGAATGTGTGCAGTAACATGGTTTTGTTTTATTCAGTGCACCCTGTCGGTAAATCTTCATTCTACGCAAGCACACAGTCCAACCCCAAGCCCTGGCCTCAACGCACTCTAACAAATGTGTAAGCAACCATTCATTTCTAGCTTGCATCTCTTTATTCACCATAACGTGTATTATTTTACATTGTTCTTGTACAATTAATCCACCTTATTGTCTGTGGGGCCTCCGTGGTTGAATGGTTGCGGTCGTCAACTACAAGCCACTTACCTCTCACTGCTGTAGGTTCGAATCCCACTGGGGACGTCGAATGCTTTCATGTGAGGGGGCTATCCAGCTGGTTTGTGGAAGGGCGGTGGTTCTACCTTTGTTCCCCTCTTTGCCAGAAATATTGCTCGGAGGGCACCCTGGGTCTTCCTCCACCAGTAATAGCTGGAGAGTCGCCATATGACCTAATATGAACAAATGATTTAGCCTGTTTGCATCAGTCATTTGCACAGACAGGTCATTTTGATAAATGTAGTTGAATAGTTGTTGCGTAGTTGATGGCGGCCGAGGGGAGATTATTACACCTTGTAACACCCTTATAACCATTTCCACTCATCCATGTCGTTATTTGAGCTGTAGACAGAATTCTAACGATAGTTTTAACAATGTCTGTAAACCACACAGTTTCTCTACTAACATGTTGCGTTACTAACATTAAATACTGACTAACATGATATGCATGTTATTTTGTTCCGTTGCAGAGTGTTCCCACCAAATTCTAACCATTTCATACTGCTAACTATGGATGGCAACGAATATTCGCTCGAACGTCCGAATATCCGAATACTATTACAGTATTCGAATATTCGGGGGGAAATATTATATTGTCCTCAAAACTGCCACCCACTCAGTCACACGTTTGGAAATGCTTGAATCGTTCTGAGAATAAGAAAACTGCTAGGTGTAATCTATGCAAATTGGATTTAGCATATTCGGGTACAACATCAATCTGAATAATCATTTGAAGAAGATGATGTTTACGCGTAAAACATAAAATTTAAAAAAAGATTTTGAGTTTTTGATAGAATTCTATCGAATATTCAAATAGTATAATCGCTATTCGTTGCCATCCCTAGTTTCATACTGCTAACTATTGTAGGTTTTAGAGTTATTGTTTTAGCTCCACCGAGCAGAGAGTGCTCATTGTGGACTATTGTGATCACCCTTTGTACGTCCGTATGTCTGTCAATTTGTTGTAGACATCTCCATTGAAAACCAAATTGGTAATTCTTTAGCTTTTTCACCACCAATGTCGCATAAAAGCGACTGCAAATAGCAGAGAACCTGATCAGACAGAACAGAATGTGCTGTCTGATCAGGCTGAAGCTGTATGCTGATTGCTCTTCAGACAGTGGAGCTGAAACATCTGTCCGAATAGCAAGCAACATAGATCCTGGTCAGATGCGGCTGATCTGAATCCATGTTGTTTGCACATGCTCTGAATTTATTCGGCGCTGAAAGAGTTTAGAATCATCTTTTCTCTGATCAAGTCCGCCTCCGTGGTCGAGTGGTTATGGTCGCTGACTTATATACCACTGTAACCTATCATCACTGATGGTCACGCGTTCGATCCCCGCTCAGGCCGTGTCTCATTTATATGAAAAAGTTGGCAGTTTCTTACGGAGGTTGGTGCACCCAACTACTTGTTAACCGCCGGAGCCTGCCCAGGAAAGGTGTTGTTAAGTAAACTGATACCGCCGGTGATATAGCCCAAAATGGTGCTGATGCAGGCGTAAAACCCGAATAATAATAATGCTCTGATCAACAAAAATATATTGATTCATTTTTTACCTCTAAATTTTAAGATATATAGAGGATAATTGTGATCAAGCTGACCGTGAAGTTACGAGTATGAATGTGGGTATTTTCCCGCTACAACCAATCTGAGCGTCGCATTGCATTCAGTGTTGTCCTTGCGTTATGGGTATTCCATTAAATATACCTATTGTACAACAAGTTTATACTTTTAATTATAATTTTATGTGGTACAAATATGTATCCCTGTACAGACTTACATCGAACTTTGCCCCTTGTTTTCTCTGAGTTTATTGTCCGTGAATTACTAAATATTGTCCCAATGCCCTTGTTTTTTCTGAGTTTATTGTCCATGAATTACTAAATATTGTCCCAATGCCCTTGTTTTTTCTGAGGGTTATTGTCTGTGAATTACTAAATATTGTCCCAATGCCCTTGTTTTCTCTGAGGGTTATTGTCTGTGCTAAATATTGTCCCAATGCCCTTGTTTTCTCTGATGGTTATTGCCCTTGAATTACTAAATATTGTCCCAATGCCCTTGTTTTCTCTGAGGGTTATTGTCTGTGAATTACTAAATATTGTCCCAATGCCCTTGTTTTCTCTGACGGTTATTGCCCTTGAATTACTAAATATTGTCCCAATGCCCTTGTTCTCTCTGACGGTTATTGCCCTTGAATTACTAAATATTGTCCCAATGCCCTTGTTTTCTCTGACGGTTATTGCCCTTGAATTACTACTACTCAATGTCCTCATAGCCAATATCTTAGTTTCTACAAATTTATTTTAGCTCGATTGCGAAACAAGTTCTTACAGCTTATATTATTCACTCTTGAGAACTCATTCCTGATGGAATCCATCACCACGAGGGAGTGAGAATAGACAATGTGGAGCTTAAATGCTGCGCTATGACGACTTCCACACATCTTGCGTATGAAATACGAAATCCATATGTCCAATCGCCACAATTGGCTACCCGGTAGTCAGGTAATGGTGACAAGAAAGAAAGGCAGTAACGGTTTAATTTCTTTAATGCTAAACCTTTACATCCAACTCGGGTAAAGATACAAATAATCTATAACTTTAACCCATTCAACACCAAGTATCTGACATGGACTGGCCTATGATATTTTCAGACCAATAAATGAATAAGAAAATTACATTCAGACCAGTTCATTTATCAAGATGGGTAATTTTGTCTAAAATTAGTAATACTACTTGCAAAAAGTGCAGATCCTGATGAGACGGCTCGTCATGAGCCGGCTCATCTGGATCTACACTTTTTATATGCCTATTTAGAGGTCTGTGGTGTTGAAAGGGTTAACCATCATAATAAAGGGAGATAATAAATAACAAGATTTAAAGGGAGATCAGTCACTGTGTGCATTGTGGTCCAATAGTAGTTACATGATATGAATGGTAGCGAGACGTAACTAATTGCGTCATCGATGTCGTATCGCTGTTCTCATAATGATGTAGCTTCAAGGCAGTGTTCGGATTTTACCGTTATCCAAAGAAATTAAATAAATGTGGGCATGGAAACTACCGGAATTGTTCGTGATATCTAATTAACATAAAGTAGTCCCTTTGTCTACCCGGTTAGACAGATTTATCTCGCACTCCCAAAACAGCGCAAAAAGCCTGTCTACAGGTCCCCCGTCTGACCCTAATAAAATTAACTCTTTCAGGTGGGATGTTAAACCGAGGTCTTGTGTCGGTGCTTTACACCGTGCACGTAAAAGAACCAGAGGAGACTCTAGAATGGGTCTCTGTCTGTATCATGCACTATCCTCCAAAATCTAAAATGACTAATCTCTACAGGAGGCGTCGCTCATATGGGCAACCGGTAGCGACGATAAATAAATGTAAAAACACACACAAGGTAGGGTATATAAGCTGACTTTATCCATTGATTATGAATGGAGATACAGTAGTATATTAACCTATGTCTCTATGGAGGTGGGGTAGATAAGCATATAAACCTATGTCTCTATGGAGGTGGGGTAGATAAACCTATGTATCTATGGAGGTGGGGTATATAAACCTATGTCTCTATGGAGGTGGGGTAGATAAGCATATAAACCTATGTCTCTATGGAGGTGGGGTAGATAAACCTATGTATCTATGGAGGTGGGGTAGATAAACCTATGTCTCTATGGAGGTGGGGTAGATAAGCTGACTTTATCCATTGATTATGTATGGAGATACAGTAGTATATAAACCTATGTATCTATGGAGGTGGGGTAGATAAACCTATGTATCTATGGAGGTGGGGTAGATAAACCTATGTCTCTATGGTGGTGGGGTAGATAAACCTATATCTCTATGGTGGTGGGGTAGATAAGTTGACTATCCATTGATTATGAATGGATATACAGTAGTATATAAACCTATGTCTCTATGGTGGTGGGGTAGATAAGTTGACTATCCATTGATTATGAATGGATATACAGTAGTATATAAACCTATATTTCTATGGAGGTGGGGTAGATAAGCATATAAACCTATATTTCTATGGAGGTGGGGTAGATAAGCATATAAACCTATGTCTCTAAGGAGGTGGGGTAGATAAGCATACAAACATATGTCTCTTTGCATTAATGAACTGCTTAGGACAAGTATATACATTAACTGTCGGGAGAAAACTGCTATCTTAAGGCGCTTCTTCCTTTATGAAAGTAAATCTTACATTTCAAAATAAAATGGCGATCTCTGACCAATTAGAAGAACTCAAATTCTAAGAGTGGACGTCGTTATAGCGCAGTGGATGCGCGTTCACTTCAAGTGCGAAAGGTCCGGAGTTCCAGCACCGCTGGAGCCGTTACGATTGTGCCCTTAGGCAAGGCATTTAAATTCCACATTTCCTCTCCTTCATGGCGATGGATTCCATCAGGAATGAGGTCTCGATACGGTGATTAATATAAGTTGAAAGAACTTGTTTCGCAATCGTGCTAAAATAAAGTTGTATAAACTAAATTCTACAATGTTTTCATTCTTCAGGTGGGATTGAACCCCTCGGCCCGTCCGTTCTGCCGCAGCTCTATTCTTCCCCCCGCAGAAACGCCCACCAGACGCATGGACCATCATAGACTATAGACAATGAAGATAATATTTATTTACAACACAAATCAACGATTCTGCTCTACACGAGTACACACTGGAAGACAAACTTATGGCAGCATATAAACCTATGTATTTATGGAGATGTGATAGATAAGCATATAAACCTATGTATCTATGGAGGTGTGGTAGATAATGGGTGGGTATACAGTAATCAGCATGCACATTGTTTGCTGCATTTGTGTCTTCTCGGAAAATGTTGCTGCTGTCAGAAGGGGGTGTGTAGAACTGAGACAGTCAGGAGTGATGTTCAAGCTGTGGAGTCTGTTGTTATATGGAAGTAGTCCCGTCAAGTTCAAGGAATGGTAGTGGAAAGTACAATCGTAGCAGCTACTGGGAATGTATATGTCGCATGGCAGTAGGATTTGTCAACGTTAACGTCAAAGAATTGTATTGGCAAAAACAAGATCTACGTGTTACAAGCGTGTTTTAATCGTAGTATACCAGTATATCTACTTGTTGCAAACGTGTTTTAGTGAACTTTTGGTCTAAACAGCGACACATTTTAACTAGAATAGGTGATAATGGGCTTTTGAAGTGTGCATACACATAAGTGTTGATGTTTGAATTGCCCCTGATCATGTGTGCGTAGGCAGTAAGTGTTGCCCCTGATCTTGTGTGGGTATACAGCAAGTGTTGCTCCTGATCATGTGTGCGTAGGCAGTAAGTGTTGCCCCTGATCATGTGTGCGTAGGCAGTAAGTGTTTCCGCTGATCATGTGTGGGTAGGCAGTAAGTGTTGCCCCTGATCTTGTGTGCGTAGGCAGTAAGTGTTGCCCCTGATCATGTGTGGGTATACAGTAAATGTTGCCCCTGATCTTGTGTGCGTAGGCAGTAAGTGTTGCCCCTGATCATGTGTGGGTATACAGTAAGTGTTGCCCCTGATCATGTGTGGGTATACAGTAAATGTTGCCCCTGATCTTGTGTGCGTAGGCAGTAAGTGTTGCTCCTGATCATGTGTGCGTAGGCAGTAAGTGTTGCCCCTGATCTTGTGTGCGTAGGCAGTAAGTGTTGCCCCCTGATCATGTGTGCGTAGGCAGTAAGTGTTGTCCCTGATCTTGTGTGCGTAGGCAGTAAGTGTTGCCCCCTGATCATGTGTGTGTATACAGTAAGTGTTGCCCCATGATCATGTGTGCGTAGGCAGTAAGTGTTGCCCCCTGATCATGTGTGCGTAGGCAGTAAGTGTTGCCCCTGATCTTGTGTGCGTAGGCAGTAAGTGTTGCCCCCTGATCTTGTGTGCGTAGGCAGTAAGTGTTGCCCCCTGATCATGTGTGTGTATACAGTAAGTGTTGCCCCATGATCATGTGTGCGTAGGCAGTAAGTGTTGCCCCCTGATCTTGTGTGGGTATACAGTAAGTGTTGCGCCTGATCTTGTGTGCGTAGGCAGTAAGTGTTGCCCCTGATCTTGTGTGTGTAGGCAGTAAGTGTTGCCCCCTGATCTTGTGTGCGTAGGCAGTAAGTGTTGCTCCTGATCTTGTGTGCGTAGGCAGTAAGTGTTGCCCCCTGATCTTGTGTGGGTATACAGTAAGTGTTGCCCCTGATCATGTGTGGGTATACAGTAAGTGTTGCCCCTGATCATGTGTGGGTATACAGTAAGTGTTGCCCCTGATCTTGTGTGGGTATACAGTAAGTGTTGCCCCTGATCATGTGTGGGTATATAGTAAATGTTGCCCCTGATCATGTGTGGGTATACAGTAAGTGTTGCCCTTGATCATGTGTGCATATACAGTAAGTGTTACCCCTGATATTGTGTAGGTATACAGTAAATGTTGCCCCTGATCATGTGTGGGTATACGGTAAATGTTGCCCCTGATCATGTGTGGGTATACAGTATGTGTTGCCCCTGATCATGTGTGCGTAGGCAGTAAGTGTTGCCCCTGATCATGTGTGGGTATACAGTAAGTGTTGCCCCTGATCATGTGTGGGTATACAGTAAGTGTTGCCCCTGATCATGTGTGCGTAGGCAGTAAGTGTTGCCCCTGATCATGTGTGAATAAACCATTATAACCAATCACTGGGTAGGCAGCAGACACCTTATTTCTAACCAATCACTGGGTAGTCGACAGACGCCTTATTTCTAACCAATCACTGGGTAGTCGACAGACGCCTTATTTCTAACCAATCACTGGGTAGTCGACAGACGCCTTATTTCTAACCAATCACTGGGTAGTCGACAGACGCCTTATTTTCTAACCAATCACTGGGTAGTCAGCAGACGCCTTATTTCTACCCAATCACTGGGTAGTCGACAGACGCCTTATTTCTAACCAATCACTGGGTAGTCGACAGACTCCTTATTTCTACCCAATCACTGGGTAGTCAGCAGACGCCTTATTTCACTGGGTAGTCGACAGACACCTTATTTCTAACCAATCACTGGGTAGTCAGCAGACGCCTTATTTCACTGGGTAGTCGACAGACACCTTATTTCTAACCAATCACTGGGTAGTCAGCAGACGCCTTATTTCTACCCAATCACTGGGTAGTCGACAGACGCCTTATTTCTAACCAATCACTGGGTAGTCGACAGACACCTTATTTCACTGGGTAGTCGACAGACGCCTTATTTCACTGGGTAGTCGTTTAGTATGCTGTAACCTGTATTCAGCTTATGATGTATATCTGGCCATATTGAACAGACATTTATACAGTCAAAAGCTGTGTTAGCAGTCACCTCTAGTGAACACCAACCTGTGTTAAACAACCAGATTTAATTAATATTTCCTAGCTGGAATTTTTATTTCAAATTTTATCTCTAAATAGAGGCCATCTGTGCTAAGCAGCCAATTTCTGCATGTTCATTTAACCCGTAAGACCGACTCTGTGGTCAAGTGGTTATTGTCGCTGACTTGTATACCACTGTAACCTATCATCACTGATGGTCACCGGGTTCGAGCCCTGCTCATGCCGTGTATCATTTATATATGAAAAAGTTGGCAGTTTCTTACGGAGGTTGGTGCACCCAAGTACTTGTTAACTGCTGGAGCCTGCCCAGGAAATGTGTTTTTGGATAAACTGCCTGTCGGCGATATAGCACAAAATGTAGGGTTAAAACCTGAACAAACAAACAATTCTTAAGACAGGCATGACTGACTTATTATTTATTAGATTACGGGACTTGTATAAGCAATATGTGAAAAGACTACTATATGCTTTTTAGACGTGTTTTTAACTGGATTGTTGGGATGACTATTGAGGGATGTTGTAATGTGGTGGTGTTTTACGGCCAGGTTTCTCCATTGTTAGAATCGGCGCACACTCTTGTTCCGTCACCATGTTAGATGTATAAAGCTCCATTGTAATTGACAGTTTATTTAACAATATTGTTCCCCTTGTTTTTAACATAGGGTTAAGTTTACGGCCAAGTTAATACATGTAGCATATTGGTGTGTATCTGGTCTGGAGCTTGACGGGGGGGGGGGGGGTCCGAGTTTGGCAAACTTTTTTCATATAGAATATAGAGGATACTTGGCAAACCTCTCCCTGGCCATACCTTAAACTTCTCCCTGGCCATACCTTAAACTTCTCCCTGGCCATACCTTAAACTTCTCCCTGGCCATACCGTAGACTTCTCCTGGCCATATCTTAAACTTCTCCCTGGCCATACCTTAAGCTTCTCCCTGGCCATACCGTAAACTTCTCCCTGGCCATACCGTAAACTTCTCCCTGGCCATACCTTAAACTTCTCCCTGGCCATACCGTAAACTTCTCCCTGGCCATATCTTAAGCTTCTCACTGGCCATACCTTAAACTTCTCCCTGGTCATATCTTAAGCTTCTCACTGGCCATACCGTAAACTTCTCCCTGGCCATATCTTAAGCTTCTCACTGGCCATACCGTAAACTTCTCCCTGGCCATATCTTAAACTTCTCCCTGACCATACCTTAAACTTCTCCCTGGCCATATCTTAAACTTCTCCCTGGCCATACCGTAAACCTCTCCCTGGCCATACCTTAAGCTTCTCCCTGACCATATCTTAAACTTCTCCCTTGCCATACCATAAACTTCTCCCTGGCCATACCTTAAACTTCTCCCTGGCCATATCTTAAACTTCTCCCTGGCCATACCGTAAACTTCTCCCTGGCCATACCGTAAACTTCTCCCTGGCCATACCGTAAACTTCTCCCTGGCCATACCGTAAACTTCTCCCTGGCCATACCGTAAACTTCTCCCTGCCATACCGTAAACTTCTCCCTGGCCATACCGTAAACCCTGGCCATACCTTAAACTTCTCCTTGGCCATACCGTAAACTTCTCCCTGGCCATACCGTAAACTTCTCCCTGGCCATACCTTAAACTTCTCCCTGGCCATACCGTAAACTTCTCCCTGGCCATATCTTAAACTTCTCCCTGGCCATACCGTAAACCTCTCCCTGGCCATACCTTAAGCTTCTCCCTGGCCATATCTTAAACTTCTCCCTTGCCATACCATAAACTTCTCCCTGGCCATATCTTAAACTTCTCCCTGGCCATACCGTAAACTTCTCCCTGGCCATACCGTAAACTTCTCCCTGGCCATACCTTAAACTTCTCCCTGGCCTTAAACTTCGGCCATACCGTAAACTTCTCCCTGGCCATACCGTAAACTTCTCCCTGGCCATACCGTAAACTTCTCCCTGGCCATACCATAAACTTCTCCCTGGCCATACCGTAAACTTCTCCCTGGCCATACCGTAAACTTCTCCCTGGCCATACCGTAAACTTCTCCCTGGCCATACCGTAAACTTCTCCCTGACCATACCGTAAACTTCTCCCTGGCCGTACTAACATTTATTTTTTACAATTTTCATACACATTTTTTCCAGTAAGATACACTGGTGCATTATAAAACACTGCTTCTATTCATATGGTCTATTTAATGGCCTATTTTGTTGAAATATTTTAAATAACACCATTTAAATACGCAATTGCGCGCTTTCTCACTTCTCCCAAACATTCTCACCTAGAATAAGCCCTAATATATATAGTCAACAATTATGCATGTAGAACTTTGGATTAGCTGCAATTGTGATTTATACTTAGCATTAATCTAGTAACTGTATTGTCGGTCCGCCTCCGTTGTCGAGTGGTTACGGTCGCTGACTTGTATACCACTGTAACCTATCATCACTGATGGTCACGGGTTCGAGCCCCGCTCAGACCGTGTCTAATTTATATGAAAAAGTTGGCAGTTTCTTACGGAGGTTGGTGCACCAAGTACTGGTTAACAGTTGGAGCCTGCCCAGGAAAGGTGTTGTTAGGTAAACTGCCCGCCGGCGATATAGCCCAAAATGGTGCTGATGCAGGCGTAAAACCCGAAATATAACAATAATAACTATGGATTAGGTGCAGTAGTGATTTATGCTTAACATTAATCTAGTAACTGTATTGTCGTGCTCAGAAATATAACACAACATTTATAATCAGCATGGGTTAGATCATGTAACGATGACACGTTAAATATCAAACATTTAATTGCATTTTGAATGCTCACATTTTCAATGTTTTACTGTATATAATCGGAATATAGGCTGTATAATATATATGTATATATTCTATGAACTAATATTGCAGTGATTTACTGTACCATTACTGTATATTTCCGGCTATAAGTCGATCTCCGGGCCATAAGTAGAGGGTCACGTTTTGGCAGGATCCGTGCATATGTCCAGGGTACTTGCAGACATTCGGTACGACAATGGTTTTTTCTCTCATTTTTGAATGAAACTGAGCTCAATTTGAGATATCATTTTGACTTTTTTCCATTACAAATTATACAAAAATGCACTGACAAGAATTTATGACGTTTGTTTATCAGTTTTTCTATGGTTTATAATGTAGATAATTGTCTAAGCAAATTGTTATATTTAATCAAATAAAACAAACAGAAATAAATAAAGTTCCAACAAATAAATTCCAATGTTTTATATTTTAAAAAAATGTGTTTTCTTGTTTCTTGTCCATAAGTCGACCAAGTACTTGATGTGAAAAGGTTTGACTTATGGCCGGGAATATGCAGTACTTGTTTTATTTAATAAATTCACGCCTCTTTGTACATTATATAGAAAATAACGGATAAACGGTTTTAGGTTGTAGATGCTCGCAAAGCTGTGAAATTAATCAAAATGCCATAAAATAAACTGCGTAGTATACCGTCTGAGCGAGAGGGGGAGAGTGGAAGAGATGTGTATGTAACTGCCTTGGGTTGTTAACCCAACCACGTCCTGTCATTTTAAATTGCTACTATATTTACTGTGATTGCACGAGTTCATAATTCCTTCCTGTTACCCAGCATGTTCCATGTATACGTCCCCATATTTAGTTTCGTTTTTACAAATTTATTTTCGCTCAATTGTGAAACAAGTTTAGACATTTCATTCAACACCACATGGGAGAGAGAAGTGATACTGTGGGTTTTTTAATGAAATACCACCATAGTTGTGATGAGGTTCAGTTGACCCCACCGTTACAAGTCACACACCGAATCCATTACAACACGTCACCCTTACAACACGTCACCCTGTGTTGTTCTGAGCATCTATGTTACTGGAGGTTTGAATAACTCTCGTTTCAATGCATGATCGTAAGAGACCACTGACAGGATCCTGTACGTACTGCCTCTCTGTGATTGCAGATGTGTAAGATTTGGTTATGTACGGTCTCGTGTATTTATCTGTGTGTAAATGAACATAATCAGTCTAATTCAGTGTAACATGAACTGTGTTGGTGTGCCGTAAAACCACAACTCAACATCATCGTGCCATTGGTCATTGTTTGTCTTTAGTTAAAGGCTCTCGAATCTCGATGTCTTTAATTTTACATAACAGACTCTTATAACATTCCAAGAACAGATGGACACACTTTTATTAATCTGTTATCACTAACATACCCGGTCATAGCCTGGGTTCCAGTCTGTCGATTTTTCACTTCTAGCCAAATGACAGCCTGGGGAAACTGTATTTCCGATCGTAGCGACATCTACTTACACCCACTTTTTTGAGGGTGTAGATTTGAAGAACGACAACTCTTCTCTACAAGATAATATCGCTAAATATAGAAACGGAATTCTATCGGAAATCGCCGAACAGGCACGATTATACATGATCATTTCCGAATATACATGAATGCTCCCGTAGACTCACTCATTTACATATAATGTCCTGTTTCTGTGTTATATCGACGATATGGCGGATTTTAAATATTACATTTACATGGCAATGAATCGATTCGGCGTAACTGAACTAAGGACGACTTAAATATTGAGTAAATATGTCAAATCAGACGCACATTGTACTTTTTAAAACTATTTAACGTTCCGTTGACCCATAAACAATGGCGGCCAATTATATAAAGTTTTATCTGCAGTGCCTCGCTTTCGATTCAAGTTATTCATTACTTAAGTCACGTGCTAATAGGTCTATTAATAATTTCACGGGAAACCCCGCCAGTTTCCCCAGGCGTTGATATGTTCAGAAACTCAATACGGCCCAATTAATAGTCTCAGATTTAAAATATATTTATTTGACTGACCAGGCAAAATATATCGACGTCTGTTCCCAGACCAGCCCGGTCAGCCATGTTTGCTAACTTGTTTCATTTGTTGTTATTTCCAATTCCACACATATCTATAAATAGCTTGTGG
Source organism: Archivesica marissinica (assembly GCA_014843695.1). Lineage (NCBI taxonomy): Eukaryota > Metazoa > Mollusca > Bivalvia > Venerida > Vesicomyidae > Archivesica > Archivesica marissinica. The sequence goes on along the minus strand of CM026393.1, from coordinate 55,504,137 downwards.
TGTACATGTCATCTAAGTATAAATTGTGTGCGTGTAGACAACTTGTAAGCCGAAATAAACACAGCTAAAGTGAGAAATCTGAGAGTATATACATGATCTTAATGTATAATAAGCAGGACAAATTGTGATATAATATTTTACGATCTATATATATCTACCCATTTTCTGATTAAAGCCGACATTTTTTCTAATGTTTTGGGATCCCATGTACTCAGTATGCATGCGCATATGAAAATAGATGTGTTGTACATTTTTTAAAATAGAGATTAACTTCAAACTTCATGTTTACATCTAAGTTACATTGTTTATCTGCCAATATTTAAAAGATGAATAGTATTTATTTATTTATTTTCAATTTAAACCTGCTTATCATCAAACCATAGACAAATTTGATGGACAATTTGCAACAGGCCTATTCAAAATATTTGCATTAGAACTTGAAAGTTCAGAATTGCTGTGTGTCATGGTGTCTAATGTGAATGTAGACAGACGGACGTTTACCCATTAGGTGGCACTGTTTTCCTTATAAATATTATATTATGTGTTGCAAACATGGTGTCTGCTGATGTTGCGGAGAATAAGTTACTAGTGGTGCTTTTATTTGTTATTGTGTTTGTAATATCTGTGCAACATGGTATAACAGTAGAATTGTGTGTGCTCCCGAGTGCAATTGTTACAATACATGCATCAATAATTCTAGTCTAATCTCACCACAACTCATATGTGTTTTTTGCGTTTAGTATTGGGATGGCAACGAATAGCGATTTTGGTATTCAAATATTTGGTTTTGAGGGTATTCGATATAATTCTATCAAAAACTCAAAATCACAGGAAGGTATTCGAATATTCGGTGTTTCGATATAATTCTATCAAAAACTTTTATAAAAATTGCCAAATTAACCTACTTTCTGTTTTGCGCGTCTTCTTCCTGTAAGGCCATGCACACTATTTATTGTCGCTGCCAGTTGCCCATATGAGTGACGCCTCCGGAAGGGATTAGTCATTTTAGATTTTGGAGGATAGTGCAATGATACAGACAGTGACTAGTGGATAGCACCGATATACGAGACCTTGGTTTAATGATTGTCCCAATGACTTGGTGTTAACCACTGGACTACTGACATGTCAGTTTCCGATGATATTTCACTGTTTAAATAAATACTTTATGTGCAATTGTAAGAAAGAGAGATTTGGTTTGTGTGTGAGGCATGCAATGCATTGAATACTGGTAGTGTTTCTCACCTTGCATATTCCCTCTGTCTGAAATTTTGTCTGCGCAACTTCTGTCGCCAATTGAAAAAAACTGGAGCCAACTAAGACCATATAGTTGACAGATAAATATTTGAAGCCATGTATTTGACAATACATGTGCCAAACAGAAAACATTTAAAAAATGTTCAGATAATTTAGCGCCAGTATTTGTTTTGTTGTTGCAATGGCAACCGACAGTGGAAACCCTGATTGTTCTTTCTGAGTCAATCGTCGTAATACATGGCAAACTCGTTTTAATTTAATTGAAAGAATTGTTGTACAAACTTATACACAGGAATACTGTGCATTATAACAGAAATAATGTGTATTCACATTTGAAACTCACTTCTTCCAAAATGGCAGTTTCTTACGGAGGTTGGTGCCCCAATTACTGGTTAACCGCTGGAGCCTGCCCAGGAAAGGTGTTGTTAGGTAAACTGCCCGCCGGCGATATAGCCCAAAAATGGTGCTGATGCAGGCGTAAAACCCAAAATATAACATATAATCTTCCCAAATGGCATTATAATAAAAGGGAGGTAAGTTTTGTAAACTAGATTTTTAAACAAATTGTTTTTATGTCGCAAACCATACCATTTATTTTAGAGAATAATGCTTGCTTTTTCCTTACTTTTATATGCAATAATATAAGTCGTTACTCACAAACTTATTTTCCAAAATAGCAGTATAATTGTAACTTAAGCTTAAATCTCTCCACAAATACATCAAACAACATCTCTCCACAAATGCATCAAACAACATCTCTCCACAAATACATCAAACAACATCTCTCCACAAATACATCAAACAACATCTCTCCACAAATGCATCAAACAACATCTCTCCACAAATACACCAAATCCACATCTCTCCACAAATACACCAAATCCACATCTCTCCACAATTACATTTTTGGTATACATTCTTACCATATTTTGCATATTAAAAAAATCAGTATTTTTAAAAGATACATACATAAATGCTGCATTTCGAGCTGTCTTTTTAACAGCTGTAAATATGATGTTTTAAAATGATTAAATGTCTACTGTTTGGCAAGACGAGAGAGTATCCGATGTATTTTAAGAATAGACAATTGATTACCTGTACATCATGCCATTGTTTGTGGTCAGTTATGTCCCTCTATGCATTCATATGCTCCTGCCTTTTAACTGTCAATATCTCAATAATTTTATTATTTTTAGGCATAGATGTAAGAGTAAACTCCCTTATTATGTGTTTGACTTTATTGTATTGTTTTGGTGTTTTTAAGTTTTTGTATATCCATGAAAAAGGTTTTGGCATGTGTCACTTGGATGCTAGTGATGTGAACAAATTCATGCTTGTTGAGAGAAAAAATGTTGATAATGTATCAATGAAGTATCTACTGTGATTTCGTGATTGAAATGAATTTATTTTCATATTGATGTTCTAAATGACTGTCACATGTGACAAATTCTAGAAATGTTATCAAGTAATTATGTTCTGTAGTCGTTACAAAATCAATATATGGAAGTCGTGATAGTGTGTCCTTAGGCAAGGCATTTAAATTCCACATTGCCTCATCTCTCATTCGTGACGATGGATTCCATCAGGAATGAGGTCTCGAGAGTGATTAATATAAATTCCAAGAACTTGTTTCACAATTGAGCTAAAATAAATTTGTCTTAAGCTAAAATCAATATTACCAAATGTGTTATTTAAAAAGAAATCCAATGCATTTGAAATGTATTTGAGAAATATAATATTTATTTTAGCTACGATAGTTTTATCATTCGGTTTCGTAGCTCTGTTTCTCTGTACCAAAACATATAATAGTCAAGAAAATGATTTAAACTTTATTTATTTTACAACGATTGTGAAGCAAGTTCTAACAACCTATGTTAATCACTCGTTGGCGCGGATGAAAGCGTAAATGTGAGAGGTACCCGGAGAAAACCCACCTGTCCGATCTGGCGACCACTGTACCATCTCACATACTACCTGGTCCGAGGATCAAACTCGAGTTGCATTGGTGAGAAGCATGTACGCTAACCACTGTGCTAAACAGAAAATGATGGTGCGTAGATCACTACACTTGACGGACATCCTTCTGAACAGTGATACGACTTTTTACTTGAAAATATTTGTAGGACATGATTGAATGGTTGTTTCATGTTCACATGTGTAAACTGTACCTGGTAACTATGTTCACATGTGTAAACTACCTGGTAACTATGTTCACATGTGTGTAAACTGTACCTAGTAACTATGTTCACACGTGTGTAAACTGTACCTAGTAACTATGTTCACATGTGTAAACTGTTATGTTATTATGTTATGATTCGGGTTTTACGCCTGCATCAGCACCATTTTGGGCTATATCGCCGGCGGGCAGTTTACCTAACAACACCTTTCCTGGGCAGGCTCCAGTACTTGGGTGCACCAACCTCCGTAAGAAACTGCCAACTTTTTCATATCATGTGTAAACTGTACCTAGTAACTATGTTCACACGTGTGTAAACTGTACCTGGTAACTATGTTCACATGTGTAAACTGTACCTGGTAACTATGTTCACATGTGTAAACTACCTGGTAACTATGTTCACATGTGTAAACTGTACCTAGTAACTATGTTCACACGTGTGTAAACTGTACCTAGTAACTATGTTCACATGTGTAAACTGTACCTGGTAACTATGTTCACATGTGTAAACTGTACCTGGTAACTATGTTCACATGTGTAAACTGTACCTGGTAACTATGTTCACATGTGTAAACTGTACCTGGTAACTATGTTCACATGTGTAAACTGTACCTGGTAACTATGTTCACATGTGTAAACTGTACCTGGTAACTATGTTCACATGTGTAAACTGTACCTGGTAACTATGTTCACATGTGTAAACTGTACCTAGTAACTATGTTCACACGTGTGTAAACTGTACCTAGTAACTGTACCAGTACTATTCACATGTGTAAACTGTACCTGTAACTAGTTACATTTAACTGTACTGGTAACTATGTTCACATGTGTAAACTTACCTGTAACTATGTTCACGTAAACTGTACCTGGTAACTATGTTCACATGTGTAAACTGTACCTGGTAACTATGTTCACATGTGTAAACTGTACCTGGTAACTATGTTCACATGTGTAAACTGTACCTAGTAACTATGTTCACACGGTGTAAACTGTACCTAGTAACTATGTTCACACGTGTGTAAACTGTACCTAGTAACTATGTTCACAACTATGTTCACATGTGTAAACTGTACCTAGTAACTATGTTCACACGTGTGTAAACTGTACCTAGTAACTATGTGTAAACTGTACCTAGTAACTATGTTCACATGTGTAAACTGTACCTAGTAACTGTGTAAACTGTACCTAGTAACTATGTTCACATGTGTAAACTGTACCTGGTAACTATGTTCACACGTGTGTAAACTGTACCTAGTAACTATGTTCACATGTGTAAACTGTACCTGGTAACTATGTTCACGTAAACTGTACCTGGTAACTATGTTCACACGTGTGTAAACTGTACCTAGTACAGTGCCATACCGTTCCATTACAATATGTACATCATGTAATTATCATCTTCCTGATTTAAGTGATCTTCATCGACCCTGCTTGCGAGATGATGCACACGGCTTGTAGTATTTGTGTATATATGTTTGTTTATCTTGCAACTGTTGCAACTTTCTTCCCTCGCTCTTATTCCTTGACTTTATTTACTACATGTATAATGTGATAACCATATCGTTATAACCAGACATACCAGATTTACTTGCTTATAACACGCAAGGTTTTTACAAGCGGTAGTATCATCTTATTTGCATATCACAAATAGCGATCGTGCGGAAGTAGTGAATCTGTTCTTATATGCGACCTGCTTTATAAGGGAGTAAATCTTCTATAATAAAAGAAACCAAAATAGTGTGTTAAAAGTAGTTTTTATTTGTTAAACCATGTTTAAAGATTTTAAGCACCAGTCAATTGGAGCACAGTATGGAAACTGCGAGATTTTCATAATTGGCGGCTATTTGAAAATTGACATATTGTTCACTTCATGTGGCCAGAATAATGAAGTAATGCAACTGGTCCACTTCATGTGGCCAGAATAATGAAGTAATGCAACTGGTCCACTTCATGTGGCCAGAATAATGAAGTAATGCAACTGGTCCACTTCATGTGGCCAGAATAATGAAGTAATGCAACTGGTCCAACAATAATAAGCTTGTTAACCCATTTCATTCTGGATATATTAAAAGGCTTTTGCAAAACAATATAGATCCGGATCAGCTACAGTGTGCTCAGGATCTACGTTGTTTTACATAGCAGTGTCTTAGCACGATCATCTGAATAGCAAACAGCATAGAGCCTGATCAGATGGCACGCTCCGTGGCGGCTGATATGTATCTCTATGTTATTTGCAAATACTGTTTGAACTGTATCCAATGGGTTAAATAATGTAGCTATAGGAAATATTTGTATAATATAAACGTCGTACCTTCTTTATTTGCAGTGCTATCGTAGCGATTATAAATAATGGTTGATTGGAGTCAAATATGTCGTGGAATTTCATTAGAATTGTATAAAATCTTATTACAAAACACACAAAAATGAAATGTGCGAGTGGTCAATGACAGTTAACCCTGCCAATCACAACTAAAGTCGCTTTTGCATAGAGCCAGAGTAGGTGGGGCATTACTGGATATATGTTGTTTGCATATTCTGTGCAATTTACTCGGCAGGTTATGGGTTTAATGGAGGGGGTTATTCAGTTAGCCTAACTACCATACAAAATATACCACCCCCTAATAAACCCACATTGTTGAAGACCCGACCCATAGACAGGTCTTATAATTTAGTTTTATATTTTTTAATTTGTTTTATATACACGATATACTATTTGACCACTGTATATTTATTCCTCATAATTTGTATATGGCAGTCGACCAATTGACCTTTCTGCAAACGCTACTTAGGCACGCCACCCCATAGTTACCGGTGCTCGCTTTAACCACGTGAGACAAGCTATCTAACAAAATGGCGTCTAACGCAGTCATGCATCGAGTTAACCTAGATAAAATTCCGTCTAATTTCTCGGTTTTATTTCACCCAGATAAGAATATCTCGTTGAAAGCAAGACAGTAATGGTTTAAGTTTTTCAGTGAAGGTTATTTCTCTAAAGTACAGATATATTTAACGGACGAGGAAAATGCTTTCGCAGTCAACGGAAGAGTGAACAACCATATCGTGTCAACTTTGACATCAAAAGAAATGAAATATGCCACCGTCTTATAATTGACCAATTAGCACAATCAGTGCTAAATTCCGATGTGCAATACTCTGATCTTGATAATAGCAGTAGGCCCCTATCGGGATATTATAAAGTCGGCGGTCTCTGTGATGTACCGGTAGTCGATAAGCTGTTGATTACTCCCAATAAACAGTGGGACACGCTTAAATTTGATTGCTGTGTTTGCTAGAAAAGAATGACTATATTGGGTCGGTCGGTGTTTTTATAGATGCATTGTTTTTAAAGCAGCTGTCTGGTATTTTGTGGTTCATATACACGCTTAGATTTGTCCAAGGATTTTAAAATGGGTTGAATTTAACGTGGATCATCAGGATATCGACTAATTTTGTACTATAACTAACCCACACACCAAAGCTACACATTTTCAACATCATTAAAACAATTTTAAACCCGTATTTTCGATCAAATTCACGCCTTTTCAAATTTGTCTACTCGTTACTAGTTTGTCTAATATGCATTGTTTGTCTAACAAGATGGCGGCGATAAGCCGTTGTTGGGGGTGTGCGCGAATGGTGCGATGCGATTGGCTAACGCCAGCTGTCAATCAAAATCGGCAGAAAGGTCGATTAATACTGGCAGATACAATTGGATCAAATGTCATAATTTGGTCAAACTTTATGTAAGGCATCTTTGCAAGACCTACTACCAATACCAATCAATTTGCATGGGCACACAATAAACAACTACTGTAATGACTGTAAAAACTATTTTTATTTGGCACCATTTCATGCATCACAGTCTAATTAAGCCACGTTTTATGGCAACCCTAGATGATATGACTGAGCTAGGTCAGGTTCGCGAGGATGTGAGGAAGTAATGGACGATTATTCCCAAGGTGGCCCTTTATTAAACTCGAACAACATATTGGGATCTGGTATAGTCAAAGTTGTGGAATTATTTTCTGAAACATTCACTGTCTGATACTTGCTCCAGTGAGCTAAAGACTAGAGATCTCTTGCAAGCTCACTTGATTAAACAGTCGTGGTTAGTTGTGATAGCGCTTTCGCTTCATGTGTGAAAGGCCCGGAGTTCGAGCCCCACTGGAGCTGTTACGATTGTGTCCATAGGCAAGGCATTTAAATTCCACATCCATCCTCCCTCCCTGGATTCCATCAGGAACCTCGATAGTGATTAATATAAGAACTTGTTTCGCAATCGAGCTAAAATAAATTTGTATACACTAACAGAGATGACTGGAACATGTTGAGCAGGAAGAACTCTGCACATCCATTACACAAGTCCTGAAAGCAGGAAGATCTCTGCACATCCATTACACAAGTCCTGAAAGCAGGAAGATCTCTGCACATCCATTACACAAGTCCTGAAAGCAGGAAGATCTCTGCACATCCATTACACAAGTCCTGAAAGCAGGAAGATCTCTGCACATCCATTACACAAGTCCACTGGAAGCAGGAAGATCTCTGCACATCCATTACACAAGTCCTGAAAGCAGGAAGATCTCTGCACATCCATTACACAAGTCCTGAAAGCAGGAAGATCTCTGCACATCCATTACACAAGTCCTGGAAGCAGGAAGATCTCTGCACATCCATTACACAAGTCCTGAAAAACAAAGTACACATCAACGGCTATTATTTCATCGAGTGGTCACAAAAATTATATATAAAGGGGGGATCAAACTTGAGCATAAGTTGAGAATATTAAATCATAATAAATTAAACGAGATATGGAAATGTGTTATAACGGCAAAGATGCAAGCTGTGACTCTGTTCAAATCGGCCTACAATTTATTTCGCCCAATAGTACAAATTTAATGTAGCTACGCCACTTATACATGTCAAGATTTTACTTCTGTGCCAAAAATGATATCACTAGGGTTAAAACCAGATAATCATAACTCGATGTTGCACATGGTCGGAACCACATAGGACAGTAACCGTTACTTTATGGCACACAGGGCCAGAACCACATAGGACCAATACTTGATATTGCACAGTGTCAAATAACACATAGGACCAATACTTGATATTGCACAGTGTCAGATACCACATAGGACCATTACTTGATGTTGCAGTGTCAGATACCACATAGGACCATTACTTGATATTGTACAGCGTCAGATACCACATAGGACCAATACTTGATATTGTACAGCGTCAGATACCACATAGGACCATTACTTGATATTGTACAGCGTCAAATACCACATAGGAGGACCATTACTTGATATTGTACAGCGTCAGATACCACATAGGAGGACCATTACTTGATATTGTACAGAGTCAGATACCACATAGGACCAATACTCGATATTGTACAGCGTCAGATACCACATAGGACCAATACTTGATATTGTACAGCGTCAGATACCACATAGAACCATTACTTGATGTTGCACAGGGTCACAGAACCATTACTTGATGTTGCACAGGGTCACAGAACCATTACTCGATGTTGCACAGGGTCACATAGAACCATTACTCGATGTTGCACAGGGTCACATAGAACCATTACTTGATGTTGTACAGGATCACATAGAACCATTACTTGACGTTGCACAGAGTCACATAGAACCATTACTTGTTGCACAGGGTCACATAGACCCATTACTTGATGTTGCACAGGGTCACATAGAACCATTACTTGATGTTGCACAGGATCACATAGAACCATTACTTGATGTTGCACAGGGTCACATTACAGGATGTTGCAGTGTCGGATACCACATATGATGTCCCACAGGGCCGGAACCAGATGACCATGATGGGAGGGAGGGGTCCATTACTGGATGTCACAGTCCAAACCACATACACTGTACGGCATTTAGTTGACAACATTAAATCGGAATGCGTCCTGCGCAGACTCGCTATTAATTAATTTGTCCGACACTTTACTCACTTACCGTATGATTACTTCTATGCAGGACGTCATCAAAGGGGATCCAATTTACAGCTTCAAAGATAAACGTTAAGACACATAGTACAAATGGGACATAAAGACATCCTTAAATCAACCCAGTACAAAATGTAATTAATGGTTTAAAAATTAAAATATGTAATTTACGAAGTCAGTGATGAATGAAAGCACTGGAACGAAAGTCAATGACGGGGAACACTTCATTGTCGGTCTGAAAGGAGCATAGGTAATAAAAAGTAATGGTATTGAGCATGGTTCGTGCGCAAACAAAACCCAGATTGCCCGAGAGTTTCACGAGCCAAGGAGCTATGGTGAACACCATTTTATGGGATGCGTGTTCATTGGATTATGTATATGTAGTACTAAATGAAATGCATAAAAACTATGAAAAGTGATACACAAATAACGACACAAAGGACAGAACAAGACAAACAAAACGTCACAAACATGAAACACTGAACATAGATCACTGACTAGCAGTGGGTTTGACAAATTCTGAGAGGCACATCTTCCGAATGATTTGTGGGTCCTGAAGAGGACCCGATAGGACAGGTAGAAGAAGATTGGTCTGCGAAGAGGAGGTGTCGGAGAAGTCGACGATAGGAACACTGGAATGTCATGATGATACCGGGGTTGATGACGCTGTCAGCATGTAGTCGTAGAGTTCACCAGTCTATACACAATTCAAATTTTGAAAAATATGAAACTCTGTTTTATCACAATGTTTCTCGCACAATGTATATATTACAGTACATAATAAGTCTGTATCACCAGATCGACGAGACGTAGGTCACGAGAGAATATAGCTTACTCTCGCCTGCACACTTGTAGTAACGTAGCACAGTTTGTGGCAAGCACAGAGGCTTGTCTCGTAGGAATCACAGTAAGTTACTGCAAGTGTCGAATGAGATCAATTTCTTGGTCACTCTATCCAATATCACATAGTATGTAGATATGATCTACTTTAAAAACTGTCCACACATTCCTTAGTTGCACTTTCATTATAAAACTTTATATCTGTTCGAGATCCGCTTCGTTTGCACACGTATGAGCATTTTTTCCATGATTTCAGCTCCGATCTCCATTCCATCATGTGATATGTTCATTATTCCATCACTGTTTCATGGGAAGATTTCTCCCTTTTACTGTTTGCAGAGTTGGATGTTTAACATCCGCTCTGCTATGTATGAGAAATTCACGAATAAATCCCTGATGAAAACATTGGTCTCTGTACGATGATCTGGAAAAGTTATCCCTGAATTCACAAATCTTCACTGCACATTTATATGGCGACATCATGTAATCTTCACAGTTTGAATGCACAAATGATGAACATAAAGGGCACAGTCCGGCTGTAGTTCTAGTGTAGAATCTCTTGTAGAGACATGGCTAGTTTTAGACTGTCCTAGAATAACATCAAACATTTGATTGGAGTGTTCTTTCACTTATACACAGCTGCAGTACAACTCTGTCCATATAAATCTTTAAAGGTTAACAAGTTTTTCATATATACATCGGTAGTATCGATCATACCATTGGTGTGGTAAGTTAAATGTACAATTTTTTTGATGTAACAATGTGTCCAAACATTAGTTTTTAACATAGTTGTACTTTTACAATACTTGGTTGGTAAATTAAAATCTCTATGTTCATTTTTCAACAGCACAAACTTTACCCAGTAGATATAATTTACAAGTAAACATGCAAGAACAAATAACTCATTTTCTAGAACTGTCATATGCTTAGAAAATGAAGGATATCACAATTTTAGAGTACAAAACAAGAAACTGAAGTTATGAGTTTCGGTATTGAATCAGGCAATCTTTCCCGCTTTCAAATTAATGACCAATGACAGAAATTAAATTGAAATACTTAAATTAATCTTTAAACACGATTCATTTTATGTTCCCCCCCAAAGTGTATTACAAGGAGCCAACTAGAATGAATGCCCAAGTTCAAACACCAACTACCACATTTGTTTACAACAACACACAATGAACAAATCATTTTAAGGAAAGAAAGTACAAGAATAGTGTTCTTCCTGTAAATTCATGCACTGATTTCATGAAGCAAATAAATGGATTATTTCAAACAAAAACCCCATTTTTTGATTAAAATACTTCATAACTTCAGTTTATCACGACTATTCAGGAATTTTCAGTCATTTTACAAACATGGTATCATTATCCATGGTAAACATGGTATTGAAGCTTTGTGAAAAAGATTTTAAACATTCACTCTGCATTATTTTAAGTCGACATCATTAACAGTACGAGCTAAACAATCATTTTAACACCCTCCCCACTAAAAAACTTATAAAACTAACACCAAAATTCCTGAATGAGATGTGTATTAAATCAAATATAGGTACATGTATAAAATAACCTCTAAAAGCACAATTTCTTGATATATTACTGCCAAGACTGCTGTCTCTTAATATACAACATTTCATGTGGAAAATCTATTCTCTTTGGGAAGATTAGCAGTATATTCCTGTCACACATGACAAATGCAATCTAGCACACAAACATTCCATGCATTTACTATTTAATACAGCTTTTTCATTGCAAAGCAGAACACTTTCTTTCTGAGTAAACAATTCAACTCTGAGATTTCTGGTATTGGGCTAACAAAGTTATTTATCCTTCCATTAACAGAATGTCCCCATTCCGAGAAACAAAACCTTTTCATTCTGAGTTACAAAACTCTTCCATTAACAGAATGTCCCCATTCCGAGAAACAAAACCTTTTCATTCTGAGTTACAAAACTCTTCCATTAACAGAATGTCCCCATTCCGAGAAACAAAACCATTTCATTCTGAGTTACAAAACTCTTCCATTAACAGAATGTCCCCATTCCGAGAAACAAAACCTTTTCATTCTGAGTTACAAAACTCTTCCATTAACAGAGAATGTCCCCATTCCGAGAAACAAAACCTTTTCATTCTGAGTTACAAAACCCTTCCATTAACAGAATGTCCCCATTCCGAGAAACAAATCCCTTCCATTAACAGCATGTTACCATTCAGAGTTTGAAAACCATTCCATTAAATAAATGCTTTTCTCAATTCACTTCATCCCTTAGTAATTTACTCTTAAAGTTCCACGCTCTCTCTCAGACTTGTAATACATCTAAATCATTCAATAAATATTAAAGATACTTCAAAAAGTCTGCATGTGGAACTTAACCATCAAATTTCTTTCACAGTTCCATATCAAGTTAACTCTAGCCCATGTGCATATTGTACAATAAATACACCATTCCTTTAAAAAAAAACAGAGTTTCAATTAAAAACAGTATTTAAAAAAAAATAAACGTAAAAATATTTGTATATACAAATATTTGGCATATCTTTGTACAAACATATTGCACTATAGTGTCGTTATGAACAATACAACTACAAAATGACAGCTCAGTCCAACCCCTAACTCTTATGTACAGATTAAAATCCAGATTCGGTCGTCATCACAAGATTCCAGTAAGTAATGTGAAATATTTTAAAAACTACACAAAACATGAAAATGATCGGTGGAAACTAAGATGAGCACATCACACACGGCATTACCATCGCATCAGGGCCAGTCGACCAACACAATCTTCAAACGTGTGTATATCAACCAAATATTGCTCGAGGTAGGTAGGAACAAAAAGATCAGCTATTAAAACAACTTATCGCGAAAGGTTGTATACAACAATAAAGATGAAAATTATTTAAAGTTCATTTTACAGTCAAGATGAAGGATTTCTTGCATTATTGCTCAATCATTTACAAACGACTCCAGTTTCAGCTACGTCAACACAAACGTATCTTCTATGTAGTATATTGGATGGTCTTTCTCGTGGAATATATTGGGACTGCCCATCACAAAATGAAATCATTACTGTAAGGAAGTTAAACATGGATTATCCCACTGTATTTTTCTAACATGTGACCGAAACAAGTGTTATTCAATTCTGATACAGTGCTAACATGCCCAATTAATAAAACTAAAAAACTTGATAAAAATAATTAATAAGCACTGCTATATTCACAGGTGCGTATTTCGTTAATTGAATACAGGTAATCAAGGAAGATCACAAGTTGAGTGCAGTAAAGGCTTTTTAAAAATTATTTGCTGTAAACAGTTGTTAAACAGGGTTCAGAAAATCCACGTATATATCAAAACTCCATTTCACTAACAATAGCAGATGCGAATATCACAATCTGTTAGTCAAAAAATATGTCTTGCAAGAATAGCCTACAGGTGTGTGTTCAACATGTCATGCCCATCTTAGTTTCAACAAAATGTCCTAAATACTGTATGGAAAGACAGAAATATCCAGTATAACAACTAACTTATGATACACGAATGAACATGATTATGAAGAAAACGCATAACAGAACTCATGAAATCTGTAATGATAATGAAGTAATACTGACCCATGAGCAATGTTTTACAAAAACCGATTAATGTATGTTTGGAATGATCTAATACCAAATCATGGCGGATTATGCTTGGGCAGCAACTTTTAGCATTAGTTTTAATTGACTAGCCATGTCATTGCAGCTTGCTGGTTCCTCAGACTGTCCAAAGGTCATCCAATGTGATGGGGGCTTTGGTAGCAACTCCGGTGATGGTGGGTCACTAAATTTAGCCCCTGCATACGCATTTTCTTGAGGCGATGGCGACCTGGATAGACTGGGATCTGCGAGACATGGTGGTGGGGAGGTTCTCTGTGCGAGCATTGGTCGTTGAGATAACTCGCCGCTCTGTACAGGACTACACCTGCAAAAACAAAAAATTGCAACATATAGACATGCGCAACAAACCATCCTCTCAAATCAAGAAACAGTTTCCCGATTCTTTTACGTGCACAGTGTAAAGCACCAACAGACCTTGGTTTAAAGTCCCATCCCTGAAAGTTACTAAATATTATGCAGATACTGATATCTGGAGGCTTTGCTTGAACATGATTTTATGAAAAAAATCATAACTCTGCTTGTATTCAGTGTAATAATACCATCTCATAATTTCTTTCTTATATGTACACATTGTGATTGGTTGAGAGAATATTCTTTATAATTTGTAAATTACTTTAAATCATGCATATTTCTATTTGAATTGATACATTAATGGTAAGACAAACTACGACTTATGGGAAGTCTCTGCGCAATTATAACGCTGTTGTAAAACAAATATAATGCTGCTATGCGTATCGACGTCGTTATAACTTGCGAATAATAGATAAATTCCAAAACTTATCATAAAACATGGTATGAATTCACCACTTTGTGTAAGATCTTGTATATATGCGTTTACAGAGTGTGTTCCATGATACAGGACCTCACTGATATCAAGTTATTGACCAACCAGTGACACCGATGTAATATTGTGATTGTGCCCATTTTTAATCACGGGGGGTCACCATTTGTGGCGTCCGTGGTCCAATGGTAGAGCGTAGGATTTGGAATCGAACGGTCTTGATTCGATACTCAGTCAGGCCACGTATGTAGTTTCATTGAGCAAGCACTTCGCACACATTGCTTAGTACTGGTTAACTGCTATGGTCAGCTAAGCATGCCCAGGAAAACATGTCTACATCCCCGCAAGGGATTTGACATTAATGGTACATACATACATTTGAACAACGTTCAATGAGAATGTGTACATCTATAATTCCTACCAAGATACGTAAAAATCGACTGGCGGTTAGTGAGTCTCTGTTTCAGAGGATGACTAAATACACCAACACCCTATATATTAATCAAGACATTTAACGTACAGTATTATACACTATTTTAGTACCATTTCGGATTCGCCAGTGCACAGTATGCAAGTAGTACAATGTACCAACGCGAAACGCTCCAATCAATAATTCATTGGTACGAAACATCTTTTAACGTTATCATAGGGTATGAAACACCCCTAACCCGTAATTTTACAAACTGTCCAGACTTCAGCACAAAATGACATACATCCGGTAAATTACAAACATCAGATTAGTTCACCGATATCTGTATGTTATCTGACTGGCCATTTTATTGTCATAGTTATCACTAATTGTTGCATTTTTCAGAGTGGATTCACAATTCACTTCTTGGCATTAACTACTACAAAAGCCCTCTGGCACATTCGAGCAATGTTTTAAAAGTGACCAAGCAACGAAAAAGTCAGTGACCCGACATGGAACTTATATATAGGTGGACTTATACAGTCTTGCTATAGAGCTAGCTTTTATAGAGACGCGGTGTTTGCCTCCAGGTAATGGAAGATCAGACAGGCGTGGGTACGAACCAGGACTTGGACCTGGTTACTTTGTGTCAGAAGTGTTTTTCAGGCCCACTACACTCGTACCTTGGTTGGAGGGCTATCCACTGTTGAATTTCTGTATGACCAGTTGTTGTCTGGATATGAATAGGGGACTTCTACTTCTACCAGTTACTGGCCAAGTTCAACAAACTGAACATTATTGCCAGGTGGGTGCGCATAGAGAAAGAATTGGAATAAAAGTGATAGTATGTACAGTGGAGAGTTAAAATAAATAAGACTGTTAGGAGATTAGATAAAGATGGTGGCTAGTTGAGCCTTGAAGGCGTCAACTGTGCCAACTGATATAGTGTCCGGAGGAAGACTGTTCCACTCCTTGATGGTTCTTGGGAAGAATGACTGTTGGCGGTAGCTAGTAGAACAGCGTGGAATTTGGAAGGCATGGTCTGCTGTGTGACGCGAGCAGCGCGGAGGGGGAAATAGGCGGTCGGTCTTGTTGACAGTGACTTGGTCGTTGACTATTTTGAATAGTAGAACTAGGCGAGATGTTTTTCTTCTGTCCTGGAGTGATGTCCACTATAGGTCTTGGAGCATCTCGGTGACACTGGATCTGCTCTGGTAGCAGTGTTTGACGAATTGTGCCCCACGACGTTGAACCATTTCCAGTTTGTTGATATCTATTGTTTCGTAGGGATCCCATACCGAGCAGGTGTATTCTACGGTGGGTCTGACCAGTGACTTGTAAGCAAGTTCTTTTGTTGGGGATGAGGCAATGTTAAGGTTCCGTCGTATGAAGTTCAGGTTTCTATTAGCTTTGTTTGTGATGTTGGTAATATGTTCTCCCCAGTCCAGCGTGTTGTTGATGGTGACTCCCAGGTATTTTGCTGATTTGACGTGTTGTAGTGATTGGTTATGAAGTTGGTAGTCAAAATGGATGGTTCTTTTCTTTCGAGAGATAGAGATGACCTGGCATTTGTCTGGGTGGAAGGCCATTTTCCACTTGCTTTCCCACTGTGATAGTTTGTCAAGATCTTTTTGTAAGTTGGTGCAGTCGATGTTATTTGCGATGGTTAGGTAGGCGATGGTATCATCGGCGAACAATCGGATGGTAGCATCCAAACCGTGAGGGATGTCCTTGATATAATACAGGAACAAGCTGGGTCCAAGGACAGAGCCTTGAGGGACACCGGACTCTACCTTGACTGTGTCTGAAGTCTCCCCTTCCAGTACTACTGACTGGGATCTTCCGCTCAAGAAGGCATGTATCCAGCGGTTGGTCTTTCCTTGGATGCCGTAGTGGTACAGCTTGTGGAGGAGAAGACTATGTGAGACCTTGTCGAACGCCTTGGAAAAATCCATCACCAAGACGTCCGTCTGTGTTCCGCTTTCCAGGTTTGATGTGATGTCGTCCGTGAATTCTAGAAGCTGTGTTTCACAGGATCGACTTTTGTTGTAGTGGATAAAGTATGTTGTTGTTTTCGCCATGTGGAGACGAATAGTGGTATATATAGGAGACTTTATAGCGACGCGGTAGTATTGATAATGGAGGATCGGGCAGTCATGGGTTGGCACCCCGACTTGGGCCTGGTTACTTTAAGACTCTAACCCACGATCTCCCAATACAGCTCTACCAACTCAGCTGTCCGGGTCTACCCACGATGAAATACACTACAGAATGTTATGATGAAATTGTCAGAAACATCTACTGTAGGCCTATTATGCTATTTTAAACATTTACTGAACAAGTTCAACACATTTATGATTTAATAATTACAAGATCTTAAGGTTTACCTATCATCTAGTAACTTTGGCGAAGGTGATCCCCTAGAGTTGTTACTGCTACTGCTGTTGTAGCGGTGTCTTTTGTAATGCTGTCTACCTTCCCTCGATTTCATGTTGCCCGACCAAGTCATTGCCCTAGTCCTTCAAAGATTGGAGAAAATCTTGGTCCAAACTCTGAAAAAGAAAACATAATTTAACGTTCCTGTATAGTCATCATTTAAATATATTGTATATTACACTTCTTAAATATTCAAAATAACCTATAATAACGAAGAACATTGCAAATACTTACACAATTTGTGTATCTGAAAATCAAAACAAAGATGGCTCCTTTGTTTTCCAACTTCTTCGTTTCGGCAATAAACAGTTTTCCGTTAATTAGCAGACACTTTTCAACTTTTCTTTGGTGCTAATTCTTTTCAAACATCAATTGTTTCGTTTTGGAATGAGAATATACCAAATTTAAATTCACAA
Organism: Archivesica marissinica; assembly: GCA_014843695.1. NCBI lineage: Eukaryota > Metazoa > Mollusca > Bivalvia > Venerida > Vesicomyidae > Archivesica > Archivesica marissinica. The sequence continues at coordinate 55,486,201 of CM026393.1, read as the reverse complement.
ACATGAAGAATTTGAGTGAAATTTGTTCGTCTGTCGAGCTTCGCCCTGCACTGGACTTTTACATTTCTTGCTAACAAAAACACAATGCGCGAACCAATAAAATTGCTTGATATTGTCACGTGGTTTAGAATATCCAATCAAACGGCATCTATTTTAAGACATATATTGACCGACATAATTATCTATTATTAGCAGTTTGACCTCATTATATCAGCACTTGTGTACATGTAGGTGCTCTCTTAATTGGTCCATTATTTTTGAAAGAGTGATGGCCTATCAATATTAAAAGCATTTCAATGAATACATAAATTGATGTTAGAAAACAAATAACATGGTCATTATTTATTTATTTCAACAACTTTTTTGGGGAACAATTAGCCAAACAGAAGTGACGTCACGGGGGTGAAAAGCTGAACTAAGCTAAAGTAATGCAAACACAATTTAATATATTATGTTCTCTTTATGCAAGTTAGACATATAACGTTAATGAGAACGCTAGAACTAGCTTTGCGCGGAAAAGGATTGAGAAACAGACTCCGGAAAGGGGTAAAACACTGTATATTTTTGTTTCAAATACATATTAACGTTTCGTACCAGAGTCGGTTCGTACTAAGCGATTCAATTCACTACCTTTCTGTTCTAAAGTGTGTGCTGATTGTATTATTTTTGGACTTCTGTAGTTTAGTTTAAAATCTCCTCCGCCGAGGAATGTGGGTGACTGTTTTCTCTAAGTTGATTAGTTGCTTCCTGATGTTGCATCTTCGCAGGTCGACAAGTCCTGTGTCGGTATTACTTTTTTTCGAACAATGGATCCTTGTTAGGGCCACCATTTGTCAGCTCACAGCAGCAAGGATTATTCCGGTTTCTTCACTGGAGTCCTCGGCAGCAACGGATCGGGGTAGAAGCCGCATCCCACCTGCTCCATAGAGGATTCAGCTAAAGACATCGGCCATCTATCCATCGTCTTTAACACCACCAAACATTGCTGTCTCACCTAGTAGGGAAGTTACTTTGAGGCTACTCATACTAAGGTCAGATGGATTCTTCTGTTCCTGATAGCGAGGCTGACATCTGTGAGCGTCCGTGGCCCAGTGGTAGAGTGTCGGATTTGGAATCGAACGGTCCCAGGTTCGATACTCGGTCAGGCCACGTATGTAGTGTCATTAAGCAAGGCACCTCACACACATTGCTTAGTACTGGTTAATCGCTTAGGTCGGCTAAGCTTGCCCATGAAAACATGTCTAAGTCCCCGAGAGGGGTTTGACATTAAAGGAACATACATACATACATAGCTGTGCCTAGGTCACGACTAGCACATTGTGGAGGCCAGACCTGATGGCTTTCATTGATGATATTTTTTTTAATTACGCGTGTCACCAATGTATTTGGAGTGTCAATATTTCCTTGGACACCCTGCTGTTTCATGTTGCCATATATATATCATATCTTACACCAGTATCTAATTCTTCTTCCTGGATAAGAGCCGGTTTTCAGTAGAAACGCGTTCCTGTCTTAAGTTCGGATCTCCGATACTATTTATTTTTTTACTTTAACCAGGTCATGTTCGACGCGGTATAGCATGGCAAACCTGTGCCTCCTGAGGGTGTTCTGGATGAGTAGTCGTTCGTTGAAAACCTGGCTGACCATATTTGGACTTGCTCCAATGTGTGATTGTATTTGGGCACCCCATGCAGTTGCCTTCAAAAAACGTAGCTTGCAGTCTTTCGTCATGGTCCTAATTTTTATTTAAAATGATATCATTATTAACATGAAGACAATCCTAGGATAGCAACCATTTTATTCTATCGATTTCTTTGACATAAAATGGGTATAAAATCAAAAACACCTCCATTAACTTTTCCTTTCAGTTATGATGATAAAAATTTAAATATATTTTATTTGGCGACTCAAAATCACTTGCCCATTCACTGCTGACAGTTCGAATCCTACCAGGACAAAGCTATTCAGCTGGCTTGTAGAAGATCGTTACCTCTAAGGGCTACCTGGGGTCTTCTTCCACCAGTAAAAGCTAAAGAATCGCCATATCACCTAAACTGCTTTATTATAATACAGCCAATATGAACCAGTTTTCATCTGTTTGACTTGAGACTTGGTACTCGTCTTCAAGGAAGCCAATTGCATCATGTTGGGAGTGTGTGTGCGACGCCTCCTAAAGAGATTAGTCATTTTAGGTTAGTGCAATGATACAGACAGAGACCCATTCCAGAGCCTCCCCTGGTTCTTTTACGTGCACAGTGTAAAGCACCAACAAAAGACCTTGGTTTAAAGTCCCAATCTGAAAGACTGTTAATTTTATTAGGGTCAGACTGTGGGAAAGAACCTGCGATCCCTGGATTACCAGTTCAACGTGTTAACCATCCTTGGGCTGTCTGATTAGCGCAGTGGTTAGCGCGCTCGCTTCTCACCAATGCGACCCAGGTTCGATCCTCGGACAGGGAAGTATGTGAGATGATACAATGGTCGCCAGATCGGACAGGTGGGTTTTCTCCGGGTACTCCGGTTTCCTCCCACATGAATGACCACTCTTTCATCTGAGCCAACGAGAGTGATTAATAATAATCGTTGTAAAATACATAAAGTATAAAAAAACCATCCTTTTGCATCATCAAATAATAGCAATTTATTTACAAAGATTTATTTTATAATTTCTCACAAAGACAGTTTTGCGCATGTGTCAATGTTGTTATTACAATAAAATAAAATGTATTGTGGATATCTTATGAATTCCAGCAAAATGTCACGAAATTTGGTCCATCACAGGTTAAGTAAGTCATATCACTGAAATGTTATCATATAAATATGGTCCGCCTCCGTGGTCTAGTGGTTACGGTCGCTGACTTGTATACCACTATAACCTATCATCACTGATGGTCACGGGTTCGAGCCCCGCTCAGACCGTGTCTCATTTATATGAAAAAGTTGGCAGTTTCTTACAGAGGTTGGTGCACCCAAGTACTGGTTAACCGCTGGAGCCTGCCCAGGAAAGGTGTTGTTAGCTAAACGGCCCGCCGGCGATATAGCCCAAAATGGTGCTGATGCAGGCGTAAAACCCGAAATATAATATAATATATAACATATAAATATGAGTAAATATTAAGTAGAAAAAGAATGGTTTATTAAGACATAGACTTATACAGTTTATGGTCTACAAGCAAATGAATATAATAATAATAATTACTAGTCAACCAATCTTGTATTACATTTACACTTCTCTGATATACATTACTCCTATAACGTATTATTACCGTGTGCTTACTAATTGAAGCTTTTAAATGTTTACTATAATACCGTACTTACTCTCCTATAAGACAGGATTTTTATCACCAGATTAGTGCATCAAAGAATATATATATATCTTTCTTTTTTTAATCAGTTTGTTCCGACTCGATAATTGATGACCTCTTATTGAAATAACTCCAAGGGTGTAAGAAAAGCATAGACTTTCATAGCTCTGTCTGTAAACTGAACTTGTCGATAGTATTTTAGCAAATCAAATTTATTGTTGTGCATCAGTACATTTTTACATAATTTAATTACGTATGAGTGGTTTCCATTGTCTCAACCCGTCATTAAACGCGGGTCTGATAATGATTTAAGACCAAAGTTGGCGGTTATCATATTATCGCGTTAGATCGTATTATAGGCGAGTAAATACGGTAATCATGTTGATCATGTCTCGAGGATAATCTCAAAAATGAAGCCGATATAATTTCATGTTTATTAATTTTGCACATAAAAAATAAATTACTCTCGGTTATGATGAAAAGTAAGGTTTCAATAAAGAGGAAAGAAATGCTACATCAAAAACATTATGGACACTTTGATAAATAGTTCAATTCTATTTGACAGACACAATTAACTGTTATATATACTAATTGCAGTAGGAATGGTGGATACATGCGTGTATTTACAGTTTATTGAGGTCTGAAGGCAGTGTAAAGGCCAGTTTCCACCAAGCGGAAAAACTACGCTTTTTTTGCGCGGCTTTATTCGTCACTGAAAGCTGTGGGTCTACCCTGATCATTTCATTTTTCATCTCTGTATTTGCATCATCGCACATAGGAAGAACTTGTTTGTTTCTTCTGAACACATTGGATTCTGCCGGTTTGCCTGTCATATCGGTGAGTATAGCTTTACCGATTTCATTTGCCTTATCCACTGACACTCTTTCATCGGCCACTACACCACTTGATATGCTTCTCAGCTCAGGTTCCGGTGTAAATGGGTTTCTGTTCACCAAATAATCAGCCATCACTCTTATATCATTATCATCTTTTGCAAGTCTAGACTTTCCGCAATCCCCATGTTGTTCGCTTGTTACGATTTGCTTTCCAGTTAGTTGTTGCATGGCATAATTTATTTCCGAACAACCAGGTCGAGACAAAATCCACATTGTCCTTTGTAGCTCATCGAACCCTCTTCCCCGAGTCAGTCCACCAACTGTTTTTATACACCTCATCAGGACCTGTTCAATTATGAGATCTGTACTAAGACCTGCCCAGTATCTTTCACTCCGTCTAACAACATGTTTTTCGTCCATAAAGTGTTGATACGCATATGGATGCTTGTTTTGTAAGTCAAGCATGTTGGACAAGTAGATATGTAATGATATAATATTGTATAGGCATTATGTCCAGATGCAACCATGTATGGAAGCATATCCAAAACAGCTTGGAGGTGTAATCACCAGTCACCTGTTCTTTCAGTCTTGATGAATTACTTCAAGATGATAAGCATTTATATGTATTGTACCCAGAGTCTTGATGTTCTTCCTTTACTTTTCATTTCTTTTTAAGTTTAGCTTTCCATGTGTGTGCTAAATTCGTAACAATATCAGATCTCACCGCAGTCTTTAATATCCATGTTTTTGTTCATCTTCATCAGGTTGTCTAACACTTTCATAGCTTCATCAATTTCTTCACATACTTCTGTACTATCAATCACATCATCTTCACTTTCTCTTTCTCCATTTTCTCTGTCAGGAGGATGTATTGCATCCACTTCATCTTCAGTGTTCTGATCTTCCAAATTCACAGTCTCTTCGCTATCCTTCTGCGTCTCTACACTAATGTAGCTGGATAAGTCGATGTCAAAGCAGATATACATAAGAATGATACCGAGTGCCAATTCTGCCAAGGCATGGCCTCGTACGGCTCGTAAAATTGCCTTGCCACTTAGCATGTGTGGAACAGTGTTATCTGCATACACTGTCTGAAATAGCTCTTTCAGACCTAAGTCAGTCATAAGATGGGCTATGCAACCCATGTAGCTTATCTGCATATGAAGTCCACCCAACTGAAGAACTATCTTCTTTACATGGCTATCTGGTGTCTCTGTGTCTATTAAGCATTGAGCTTCCACCAAAGTGGCTGATCAAATGTCAATACAGGTGTGTCATTATATGCCTGTGCGTGTTCTGCTACAAAGACGAGGGTGGAGTATATACACGTTTCATTTGATGGATCCATGTCAATCATCGGCATGAAGAATGTAGATGAAGCACCTGGGTGACTTCCAGCGTAAATCATCTGCATGGTGCCATTCGAAAGTGGCGACTTCGGTCTTAGTACCCTTAGTATCTTCCAAAGTATGTCTATATTGTACGTCTTGTGTTCTGTGATAGACTTCGGCAAGGCTTTAAACACTAACTTCATTTTTCATCGGGATTCGGTAGTGTATTCTGATTCTTGTCATTTCCACAATATCAGAAGTAGAAAGGTTTACCCTAGGAATAACCTTTTTGGATCAGCTTTCTGGGGTAACAGTCGCAATTATGCCCATCCCATGACATGTATTCAGTTCGGATGTTATCGTCAACATTATCGGCCATGAACTGCACAAATGAGTCGTCAGCACATATTGAAATTTCAAGATTTTGTGTCAAGGCTGCGTTCTGTTCATACCGTAGCACGTCCCGATAGGAACTACAAAATCCCTAGTTCATTTAATGTATCTAATAGAGAACGTGACATGTCATGATATAGATGGAACAAGTACCCAGTTCGAAATGTTTAGAATAATTATGTATTACTGAAGTCCGCCTCCGTGGTCGAGTGGTTAAGGTCGCTGACTTGTATACCACTGTAACCTATCATCACTGATGGTCACGTGTTCGAGCCCCGCTCAGATCGTGTTTCATTTATATGAAAGAGTTGGCAGTTTCTTACGGAGGTTGGTCCACCCAAGTACTGGTTAACCGCTGGAGCCTGCCCAGGAAAGGTGTTGTTAGGTAAACTGCCCGCCGGCGATATAGCCCAAAATGGTGCTGATGCAGGCGTAAAACCCGAAATATAATAATAATAGTATTACTGAAAATATGCTTAAAATATTACAAAATGTTTGATTATGACTCAGATATATGAATTCTTATTATGTTCACTAGTATTACTTACCATTATTGATGCAATCCCGGTTATGTATACTACCAAGTCTGCTTCAAACCGAGTTCTAAGACTACTGTTTACATAAATCTGAAAAAAGCTTATATAAATCGTTTTCAATATAATAAATATAACAGCAGTAAAGCAAGTGAAACTTTGTCAAAAATGTCAGAAGTTTAACATTGACAATGGGTGTCAAGGTCATCCTTAAATGACTGTACACTTTCTTAATTTGTTTACATCATTATACTCAAATGAGTATTTAGGGAGTATTAACTGTTTATGCCTACATATATTTGGATAATGCTATATATCACCACCACTTCATGCTTTTACCATTCCTGGTGACCTTGACCTTGAAAACAAATTATATTTTCTTTTTTCTGAAGGGTTCATCCTAGGTCAGAATTTTTGGGAGAAGTGAGAAAGCGCTTGATGGCTTCCTTAAATGGTGTTCTTTAATATACTTCTGCAAAATAGGGTTAAAATGCACAGTACATTAAATACAACATTTGAATACAAGGAGTGCTTTATAATGGGCCAGTGTATCTTACTAGACAAAATTTTGTTTGAAAATCGTAAAAACCAAAAAATATTATTTTTAGGGAGAAGTGGGGCCCCCAGAGGGCGAAGTCAGGGTCCCTAGGGGGACCATTTCACCCACATTGCCCTCTAGAATGATCCCTGGATTATGACAATATAGGTGCACTATCTGTTAAATTTTTTTCTCTGGTTCGGTCATTTTTTTTGGCTAAATGTATTCCTCTAGATTGATTTGATGAGGTTGCTGTACCTTCATGGATCTCATTGGTCAACAACACTGTAGTTTTTATTTCACATTTCATATCTAGAGATAAATTTACCGGTTTGGTCTCAAATATAAAATGGAATGGTCTGTTTTACGTTTATTTATTGTCACTACCGGTTACCCATATGAGCGACGCCTCCTGAAGAGATTAGTCATTTTAGATTTTTGGAGGGTAGTGCAATGATACAGACAGAGACCCATTCCAGAGTCTCCTCTGGTTCTTTTACGTGCAGTGTACAGCACCGACACGAGACCTCAGTTTAATGTCCCATCTGAAAGACTGTTAATTTTATTATGATGAGACGGGGGATCGAACCTGCGACCCCTGGATTACCAGTCCAATAAAATAAAAGTACCCTTAAGTCATGCAATATACACAGCAGTGTCATGCCTCAACAGGTGACAGGTGCCACGTTTCCATGAAACCTACTATGCGCACTGGAAAACTATTTACATGAAGCCGAAACCAATCGAGCTAAAATAAATATGTATAAACTGAAATCATAAAATCAATGTTGAATTTAGTATTGACCATCAACCGACCGGTACTGACCACTTTCTGAGTATTGACCAGGGTAGTTTTAACCGGATGTAGTTTTGACTGGCCAACATTGATTGTAAAGTAGATGAGCATTCAGTGTCCATGTAGAAGTGGTCGTGGCTTCATTCTCGTTGCCACCATCAATGCCATTATTCCTCGACAGTGACCTTGAATCCTCATCTTCTGAACTTTCTGAATTCGACATAATCGACTTTAACATAACGGATGTAGACTGTACCACAAGTTTCAAATGTCAGAACTGTCTGATGCCAAATTGTTTTAACTTATTTGTTTTAATGAAAGAGAATTTCATTGTACCAGTATATCTAAACGAACTTATCCCTCTCAGCTTTCTAAAAATATCAACTTTTACCAAATCGAATATAGTGTCAGGATCGTTTTGATTAACATGATCATGTCACAGTGTGGTAATCTCTTTAGTTATAGAGATTTCATCGACTCAGTGAAAAAGAATATCACTGTTTATACGGGAACGAAATCAAAAGGATTCTGCTTTATATTATATTAGATACCAACAGTAGTTTTAATTGAAATATCTTAACCAAATTATGAGGTAAGTGATGTTTTTTATTGCAATATATTTTGTTGACATGGTTCCGTCTGATTTACGAAAATTTTCAAACCGATTTGTGTGCTCGATTTTGTAAACACACAAAATAGCAATGGTGGACTATTGTGGTATTTTTAATGTAGTGGTGTGATGATAAACCAGTGTTCTATTTAACTCTTTGCCTGCTGAGTAAACAAAATCACTTTAGCAAACAACACAGATCCAGATCAGCTGCGTCTGATCAGGATCTGTGTTGTTTGTTTGCTATTCCGCCAAGTGATTTTAGCTCCACTATCTGAATAGCAAACAGCAAAAAGCCAGATCAGACGGAACGTTCTGTTCCGTCTGATCTGGCTCTATGCTGTTTGCAAAAGTAACTTTATCTGCTGCTAGCGTGCAAAATGTTAATTGTGTTGCGAATTACTAGTATTCAAGGCTGGAAGGTTATATATTTTCACGATGATATAGAGCTTGGGATATGCTCACAGAAAATGACATTCTATACGGGGAAACTCCTTTTTATTCACACATTTCTCGGTTATGGTCTCATTAATGTGCCAGTTACAGTGCTATTATATTTCAAATTGAACGTTAAAATGTATATTTTTGGATGACTTAGATCATTGTGATTGGTTGTGACACATGGTTATTATGTAAATTGTGATTGGTTGTGACACATGGTTATTATGTAAATTGTGATTGGTTGGGACACATGGTTATTATGTAAATTGTGATTGGTTGGGATGCATGGTTATTATGTAAATTGTGATTGGTTGGGATGCATGGTTATTATGTAAATTGTGATTGGTAGGGACACATGGTTATTATGTAAATTGTGATTGGTTGGGATGCATGGTTATTATGTAGATTGTGATTGGTAGGGACACATGGTTATTATATAAATTGGGATACATGGTTATTATGTAAATTGTGATTGGTTGGGACACATGGTTATTATGTAACTTGTGAATGGTTGGGACACATGGTTATTATGTAAATTCAAAATATTATGTTTTTAGCTCACCTGAGCAAAGTTCATGTGAGGTATTGTTATCACAATGTATCTGTCCATCGTCCGTGATCATTTTCAAATGTCTTCTCGCAGTAACCATTGGGTGTATAGCCACCATTTGTGGTCATGATACCTGGGTTTGTGGCGGATTACATACTTGTAAAAATCACCTCATTACGTAATTCAAGATGGCCGCTGTCTAAAAACAGCACAAATTCTTGAAAAATCTTCTTCTGACAAATCTTGGTAAAGATGAGAGTTGTAAAATACTCTTTCAAAATTGCTCAAATGGTGACCCTGGGATAAAAAATGAGCGTGGCCTGGTAGGTCAAGTAGGGGTTGATTTTGTTTCTCCAGCAATATGGTCATGTAATATATCAAATTGAAGGTATCGACGAGGTGATCGTCTTAATTCAATTTTCATCAACATTCAATGGCCGTCAAAAGGTCAACCTTTTATGAGATATTTCAAACGTCTTCTTCTCATGAACTGATCCGCCAGTGTTGAAGAAACTCTACTCTTCTTGTATGATACTTAGGTGAAGCCATTCCTAATAAAGTTCCTTAGAAATCCAAGATGGCCACCATCTAAAAATCGCACAAATTAAAAAAAAAACCAGCCAGATTTTGACGAATCTTGGTAGGAATGATCGATGTACAATGCTCTTTCAAAGTCCTTTAAACGGTGGCCCCGGATCAAAATGGGTGTGACCCGGGAGTTCCAAGTAGTTATCCAATTTTATTCTTTAGCGAATATGGTCATGTCATATATCAAATCGAAGGAATCGACAAAGTGATCGCTCTTATGCAATTGTTATCAAAATCAGATGATTTAGTCATCCAAGATGGCTGCAAAAAAAAGGTCAAAAAATCATTCTTTTATTATAGTTTTCATAATTCTTCTTTACCCAAACTGCTTGGCCAATGGTAGCCAAATTTCACAGTCCATGTGTGTAGACATTTCAGATTTGTTAAAATGGAGATTGTCGCAAATAAAAAATGGCCACTGTCTCTAAAAATAACAACAATTCTTCAAACATCTTCTCATGAACCACTTGTCAGATTTTGGCAAGAGTTGGTTGGAAGGATCGATGTACAATGCTCTTTCATAGTTGTTGAGATGTTGACCCCGGGGTAAAAAATGAGTCGGGTGAGCGATACAGGGCCATCATGGCCCTTTTGTTTTTGTTCCTATATATACCGGTAGGCAATTTTTGGCAGGCTTGAAAACAAATAATTGAATAGAAATTCTCCAAATTTAGTATGCACAAGCTGGTATATTTATTTATTGCTATCCACCAATAATTTTCTGATTATTATTTGGATGTGAATCTGCTAAGGAAGGAAAAACACAATATTGATATATGATATGAATATGATATATATAATATCTATCATTTATGACACATTTTCAGGGTTTCCCCATAAATTTCCATTTGTTCCCCCACATATTAAAATTTGGGGGACATAACATATTTTGCATATTAAGTCCCAACCATTATAAGCTGCATAGTTTTCTGTCAAATTCCTTATTTAAATTGTTGTAAATAATCATGTACATGATAGAATATAAATATGTTTAGACCAAACATACAAAATAAATATGTTTAAACCAAACATACACAATAAATATGTTTAGACCAAACATACAAAATAAATATGTTTAAACCAAACATACAAAATAAATATGTTTAATCCAAACATACAAAATAAATATGTTTAGACCAAACATACAAAATAAATATGTTTAAACCAAACATACACATATAAAATAAATATGTTTAAACCAAACATACAAAATAAATATGTTTAGACCAAACATACAAAATAAATATGTTTAAACCAAACACTGAAAAATAGCGAGAGACTCTGTCTGTCTCATTTATTAGTCAATCAATGTCACATATGCATCATGCCAGCAGAAGCTGTTGCTATAGCTAGATATTTTTGGTGCCAGGCAGTTCACTTTTTCTCTTTTCTTCATAATACCAATGCTCTAGCTGCACTGAGAAAATGCACATGTTGCCTTGGAGATCGGTTGATCCAACTCGTTTTATGTTTAACTGTTTGTTAAGTCTATCCGGATTCAGTCTGTTTCTGAGTTTTGTTTTCAGTGCATTTTGGTGGGAGAATCCACTTTGGCAAGGTGCTTTGGCAAGGTGCACTGGATACCGGTATAATGATAGGTAACTGCAGGCCCGTAGCCACACCGAGGCAGCTGCTTCGGTTAAAATTTCGAAAGCCAAAAAAATAAAAATGAAAACTGTAAATAAAATAAAATGCAAAAATATCCCTTTGCTGCATAAAATGTTGACTGATAGAGAGCTGAAAGGTCAGTACATAATTATACGTCTAAACTCATTAAATCAGAAATCGTGAAGAAGCGTGACAGCTTCGACTGCGCAATGACTAATAATAACATCTTCAGACTGGTTTACAATAATCCGAGAAAATTATTGTTTACTATTGTTGGCTTTAGTGGAATAGTACTCGCACATTGATTGTAATTTTCGATGCAGAGTCTATTAATAATTTTTGTACACAAAATTGATCGTACCTGCAGTGGACTTAGTGCGATCATTATTTTATTTAAAAGTTACGACACAATGACGCAACAGAAATAATTTAGCGCGTCAATTGCTGCAAATCTGCAGTATAAAAGGGAGGGTCCCTGCGCCGGGGAAAACCCTGTATTTTACTTATTATCGAACAAATAATTGGAAGTACATGTGGCAAATTTTAATAATTGACGGCGTTTGAAAACTATTATATATATATTCGCTAATTAACTTGAAGTCTTTTGAAGGCTGATCAACGTGGCAAACAACATTCATCAGCCTTTATTTCAATTTGCATTAGCTGAATGCCGTGTATGATGGTGTGGTTCATTTGGATTGTATTGCTAAAGTACTTGGTTGAATAGCAAACAACATAGACCCTAATCAGTAAGCAACATTACAATGTGTGCTCAGGATTCCCTCTGTCTGAATTTTTGTCTGCGTCAGAAGTGGCGCCAATTTCCAAAACATTGGAGCCAACTAAGAGCCATAATGTTCACAGATAAATATTTGAAGCCATGTATTTGACAAAACAATTTATGGCAAAAAAAAGTTGGGACCCAAAAAAAATTGCGCCAAACAAATAATTGCCCCAAATATTGTCGCCAATTCACAAAATTTAGTGCCAGTATTGGTTTTTTGGCACAAGTGTTTTTACATTTATTTATCGTTGCTACCGGTTGCCCATATGAGCGACGCCTCCTGAAGAGATTAGTTATTTTAGATTTTGGAGGATAGTGCATGATACAGACAGAGACCCATTCCAGAATCTCCTCTGGTTCTTTTACGTGCACGGTGTAAAGCACCGACACGAGACCTTGGTTTAACGTCCCATCTGAAAGACTGTTAATTTTATTAGGGTCAGACGGAGGATCGAACCTGCGATCCCTGAATTACCAGTCCAGCGTGTTACCACTGGACTACATATCCGTCTGTGCAATTTGCGACCGATGGTGGGAACCTAGTGTGCTGCAACTGGTCTAGATCAATGTTGTTTTCAAAGATCTTTTAATTTTCTCAAGTCTGATTGGGTTAATGTGCACAATACAAGAAATAGATTCTAATGATGGTGATAACACTCGCCCATAGAGGCGAGGGTTAATAAGCTCAATCATCGATGGTGATAAATGTTACATAATTCTTCGGTGTCCGGACAATACCGCCACCGGACAATACCCCCTAAGTCAATACCCCCACTGGTCAGTGTCACCTAGGTGAAAATCCCCACTGCCTTATTGGAAAAATGGACATAACCCCCATCATTATCAAAAAATATTATTTATAATAACTTGGAACATTATTTACTTATTTTTAACTTTGGAACTCTTTTTTTTACTGGGGAAGGTATTTTACTAAGAATTTCATATCAATTAACACTGTAATTGTGGATCATATTCTGGAGGTGTTATCTACAAGGTGTCCTGAGAGCATAATGAGTTAATTAATGACCTGCAATCTACCCATATGTCTGCAGCTATAGAGTACCAGGGGGGGTGGGAGGTTATATAATGTTTTATTGCATACACAGTGGATCATTTCCTGCCCAAGTTTTCTAGAAATGTATGGTGTGTTTATTCTTGGAAGATTGTGTAGTTGTTTATAGCAGGCAGGATAAGCTTCTTGGAAATAGATTCTTTTCTATAAATATACAAGGTAATATAAGATATAGAATTACTTTCAGATGTATTATCGGAAAGGGCAGGACACTTCTAAGAATTAATTACATATACAGTCAATCTTGTGTTAAGCAGCCAGCCGAGGTAATCACAGAAAGTGACAGCTTAACACAGGTGGCTGCTTATAGAAATAGATCATTTTCTATAAATATACATGGTAATATAAGATATAGAATTACTTTCAGATGTATTATCGGAAAGGGCAGGACATTTCTAAGAATTAATTACATATACATTCTAACTTGTGTTAAGCAGCCAACCAAGGGAATCACAGAAAGTGGCTGCTTAACACATGTACAGGTGGCTGCTTATAGAGGGGAAATGTATAATAAAACAACATATTGGGAATCGGGAAACCGACTGCTTAATACAGTTTGGCTGCTTAATGGAGATGACCACTAACACAGGTTTGACTGTATAAGGAATAAAAATAATTTTGTTGGGTATACAACAGAGTTGTGCTGTTTAAAGTGTGTGGGACGCCCTTCCCGACAGAAATATAGAACAATTGCAAAGATCATCTGAGGTCATGTACAGAAGTGTTAATTAGCTTTTTTTTAATATTTCTTGTAGCTTGTCCAAGATTGTCATTTAGATGAAGTGTTGATATGGGAACCGAGCACCAGTGTAAATAGATTTTCCTATTATAACAAGGACTTATAAATAACTGGAACTGCATCTCATACATGTATATGATATTGTGACATAAGTAACTGGAACGGAATCTCATATATGATATTGTGACATAAATAAGTGGAACAGAATCTCATATATGATATTGTGACATAAATAAGTGGAACGGAATCTCATATATGATATTGTGACATAAATAACTGGAACTGAATCTCATATATGATATTGTGACATAAATAAGTGGAACGGAATCTCATATATGATATTGTGACATAAGTAACCGGAACTGAATCTCATATATGATATTGTGACATAAATAAATGGAACTGAATCTCATATATGATATTGTGACATAAATAAGTGGAACTGAATCTCATATATGATATTGTGACATACATAACTGGAACTGAATCTCATACATGATATTGTGACAGACATAACTAGTGTAAATAGATGTGAGAAGATATTCCTATTAATTAGTATTATAACAAGGACTTATTTTAACTGGAACTCAGATCTCATATATGATATTGAGACATAAATAGCCGAAACTGAATCTCGTATGTGATATAATGACATAAGTAACTGTATTATGAATCTCATAATTATATGATATTAATATGACATAAATAGCCAAACTGAATCTCATATAAATTATGTTATTGTGACATACATAACCGTAACTGAATCTCACATATATAAATTACAGACGGATCTGTAGTCCAGTGGTAACACGCTGGACTTGTAATCCAGGGATCGCAGGTTCGATCCCCCATCTCACCCTAATAAAATTAACAGTCTTTCAGATGGGACTTTAAACCGAGGTCTCATGTTGGTGCTTTACATCGTGCACGTAAAAGAACCAGAGGAGACTCTGGAATGGGTCTCTGTCTGTATCATTGCACTATCCTCCAAAAATCTAAAACGACTAATCTCTTCAGGAGGCGTCGCTCATATGGGCAACCGGTAGCGACGATAAATAAACGTAAAACACACACACATATATAAATTAAAATGACATAAATAACCAAAATTGAATCTTTACATGTATGTGTCATGCAAAACCCACATATTTCAGGACCAAAGTAGTGGGGGGGGTGGGGTGGTCATCTTATAGGCGAGTACGGACGGTAGCTTTATCAGGAAAGACTAAGTTCTCAACATAGTGATAACATATTTTCCTTCCTGTAACACTGTTCCTTCCTGTAACACCGTTCCTTCCTGTAACAATGTTCCTTCCTGTAACAATGTTCCTTCCTGTAACACTGTTCCGTCCTGTAACACTGTATACAGCATTACACAATATTTTATTTGGATACAGCCTTACACAATATAACACTGTTCCTTCCCATAACACTGTTCCTTCCCATAACACTGTTCCTTCCCATAACACTGTTCCTTCCCGTAACACTGTTCCTTCCTGTAACACCGTTCCTTCATGTAACACCGTTCCTTCCTGTAACACCATTCCTTCCCATAGCACTGTCCCTTCCTATAACACTGTTCCTTCCTGTAGCACTGTTCCTTCCTATAACACTGTTCCTTCCTATAACACTGTTCCTTCCTGTAACACTGTTCCTTCCTATAACACTGTTCCTTCCTGTAGCACTGTTCCTTCCTGTAACACTGTTCCTTCCTGTAACACTGTTCCTTCCTATAACACTGTTCCTTCCTGTAGCACTGTTCCTTCCTGTAGCACTGTTCCTTCCTATAACACTGTTCCTTCCTGTAACACTGTTCCTTCCTATAACACTGTTCCTTCCTGTAACACTGTTCCTTCCTATAACACTGTTCCTTCCTGTAGCACTGTTCCTTCCTATAACACTGTTCCTTCCTGTAACACTGTTCCTTCCTATAACACTGTTCCTTCCTGTAGCACTGTTCCTTCCTATAACACTGTTCCTTCCTATAACACTGTTCCTTCCTGTAACACTGTTCCTTCCTGTAACACTGTTCCTTCCTATAACACTGTTCCTTCCTGTAACACTGTTCCTTCCTGTAGCACTGTTCCTTCCTGTAACACTGTTCCTTCCCATAACACTGTTCCTTCCTGTAACACTGTTCCTTCCTATAGCACTTTTTTATTCTGGTATTGTTCTTTACCTGTGATGAACATTTGCTGCCTTGCCTTTGTCATATGAAAGTTCGGAACCATTTCTGTACCAGATTAAAACTTTTTGTTTATTGTCCAAGCATCAACAATTATTCATAGCTTCAGGTTTCTTGGAATTTGAAAAGGGGCCTTCGTGACCTAGTTGGTTACAGTCGTTGACTTCAAATCACTTGCCCCTCACCGTTGGGTTTCAAATTCAAATTGCAGATGGTCGGTGGTTCTACCCGTGTGCCTGGACCCGGGTCTTCCTCCACCAGTAATAGCTGGAGAGTCGCCATATAGCTGTTGGTGCAACTTTAACCCCAAAAACAAAACCCCAAAAAAAGAAATTTGAAATATGTTTATTTTTTATTTGGATACAGCATTACACAATATTTTATTTGGATACAACATTACACAATATTTATTTGGATACATTACACAATATTTATTTGGATACAACATTACACAATATTTATTTGGATACAACATTACACAATATTTATTTGGATACAACATTACACAATATTTATTTGGATACAACATTACACAATATTTATTTGGATACAACATTACACAATATTTATTTGGATACAACATTACACAATATTTATTTGGATACAACATTACACAATATTTATTTGGATACAACATTACACAATATTTTATTTGGATACAACATTACACAATATTTATTTGGATACAACATTACACAATATTTATTTGGATACAACATTACACAATATTTATTTGGATACAACATTACACAATATTTATTTGGATACAACATTACACAATATTTATTTGGATACAGCATTACACAATATTTATTTGGATACAACATTACACAATATTTTATTTGGATACAGCATTACACAATATTTTAATTTGGTTTATAGGAATCTGAGGATTTTACGTCGAAGTAGTTTCATCATGAAGGCAAAGAACTGATAATATTTATTATATGTTAGGACAGTTAGGTTGTCCGATTAGTGCAGTGGTTAGCGCTCTCGCCAATGCAACCCGGGTTCGATCCTCGGACCGGGATGTATGTGAGATGGTACTGTGGTCACCATATCAGACAGGTGGGTTTTCTCCGGTTTCTGACCACATATACTCTTTCATCCGCGCCAACGAAAGTGATTATGTTGTTAAAGCGTGCTTCGCAATCGTTGTAAAATAAATAAAGTTTAAACTTATACTATGTTGCACAGTGTGACAATTAACATGTTACATGAGAGACACTATTTGTGATGGGAGTGGAGTGTTTTACTATTTAGAGGAAGTTAAACACTGAGCAGACAACCTTCCATAACCGTTTTGCTAATAGGGTTTTTGGACCTGAGACACATCACGAGATTTTTCTCTCATTTGACAAAAATTGGTGTGATTTACATGTATAAAATCTTGATGAGCCTTTTAATGAAACAAATAAACCAAACTATGCAGCAGCTCTGTACATGTATATGTCTCTCTGATAGCGGTACCAAAGGCCATCTTTGAAATTCAACTGCATGCGCATACGCTTTGTCTTATTAGCGCCGAAGCCAATTCAGGTACAAAGTCAGCTGCTTGGGCTGGAATGTTAGGGTTGTTTCAGCCTGTGATTTATCAGCATGATCGCGTTCGTCATTATCCATGCCATCGGTGTTCTCGTCGTTCAGACTTTGTTTAAAATATGTGTCAAGAGGACGTTCTCACGATCGTTTCATTTTTGCTCAACCATCTTGGTCATTAGACGCTTACTTTATATTCATGCAAATAATCACTTTTAGAATGTGATTGGATCTTGGACTGATTGCCCAATTTCAAACAAAGACGACTTTTCGGCAGAAAGCAAAAGTATATAATGGCAAGAACTACAATGGCGTAATTTTTATTCCCATTTAGCCATTTTCTGTGTGTTTTTTCATACAAAATAAGTGTGAAAAGTGCTGAATTGCGGCCCAAAATTATTCGCTCATCAGAGAATAATAATGTTGCATTGCAGAAAATGGACAGTCTGAAGTGGCTTTTATTCCAGGAAAGCGAAGTTGTATGTTTTGTCTGACTTCATCTTTGTTCAGAACCATATTTGGCATTATCTTTCCCGTCAAGACTCTCTTTCATATGAACTCCGTTTGGCATCATCTCTCTTAATTAGAACTCTCCCTTGACATCATCCATCTCATCAGAACACAGAACCTTCTCTGGCATCATCTGTCAGAACTCTCTTTGGCATTGTCTCTCTCATCAGAACCCTATTTTGGCATCATCTCTCATTTGAAACCACTTTGGCATCATATCACTCATCAAAACCTTTTTTGGCATCATTTCTCTCTTCAGAAACCTCTTTGACATCAGATCTCTCATCAGAACTGTATTTGACAGCACCTCCCTCATCACAACACTCTGGGGCATCTCATTGTAACACTCTGTACTATCTTCTCTCACCCTGGAATACTCTTTAGCACCAGGTACATCATTGAAACAATCTGTACCATCAACTTTCATATTGGAACACTCTGTGGTATCGGCTCTCTCATTGGAACTTTCCGCATGAACATCTCTTTCACTGAAACACTCTACCATCAACTTTCATATTGGAACACTGTGTGGTATCATCTGTTTCATTGGAATCTTCCACACTTTTGAGTACTCTATCTATACATAAACTTGCAATCCATTTCCCCCACTTTGTTCCATATTAGTCCCTAGACTGTGTAGATATAGTTGCAAATTCTACACTGTCTGCTTCTGCGTCCTTAATACAGCTCTCATCTTTGGCTCCTTTGTCTGTCACTTTTCACATACATCCGCCATGACACATCACATCACATGTTTATATCAATTCTGTAAATGTGACTTCAAATGTGAGGTAATTCATCTACTTGTGTAAACATTGATCGAGGGGGGGGGGGGCGCTTTATTTTTATTGATTGTATAAGGACTATAAATATGTGGACAATTTATTAAGGTATAATCTAAATTAAAACACTGTCATGTCATACATGTAGCTTTATACTTGCTGTACTTTATTTTTAATATTAGACTGCTCTCAATATGTCAGGGCATTATATCAAATCCTGTACATAAATGAAATTATCAATTTGATATAGTAAGATCGTGTTTAGTATGTGTGTGTTTTAACCCATTCAACACCAAGTAACTCACATGGACTGGTCCATGATATTCATAAACCAATAAATGAATCAGAAAATCACATTTGGACAAGTTCATTTATCAAAATGGGTAATTATGTCTAAAAATAGTCATATCACTGGCAAAAAGTGCAGATCCTGATGAGACGGCTCGTCTGGATCTACACTTTTTGTAAGCCTATTTAGAGGTCTGTGGTGTTGAAAGGGTTAAGTAAGATATAACAGTTAATATAAGCGTTACATAGATCCAATATATGTAAGATATTTACACTGTGTTCAGCACATGTACATACCTCATACAATCCAATATATGTAAACTATTTACACTGTGCCCGGCACTACATGTACATACCTCATACAATCCAATATATGTAAACTATTTACACTGTGTTCAGCACATGTACATACCTCATACAATCCAATATATGTAAACTATTTACACTGTGCCCTGCACTACATGTACATTCCTCATACAATCCAATATATGTAAACTATTTACACTGTGTTCAGCACTACATGTACATTCCTCATACAATTCAATATATGTAAACTATTTACACTGTGTTCAGCACTACATGTACATTCCTCATACAATCCAATATATGTAAACTATTTACACTGTGCCCGGCACTACATGTACATACCTCATACAATCCAATATATGTAAACTATTTACACTGTGTTCTGCACTACATGTACATACCTCATACAATCCAATATATGTAAACTATTTACATTGTGCCCGGCACTACATGTACATACCTCATACAATCCAATATATGTAAACTATTTACACTGTGTTCTGCACTACATGTACATACCTCATACAATCCAATATATGTAAACTATTTACACTGTGTTCTGCACTACATGTACATACCTCATACAATCCAATATATGTAAACTATTTACACTGTGCCCGGCACTACATGTACATACCTCATACAATCCAATATATGTAAACTATTTACACTGTGCCCGGCACTACATGTACATACCTCATACAATCCAATATATGTAAACTATTTACACTGTGTTCTGCACTACATGTACATTCCTCATACAATCCAATATATGTAAACTATTTACACTGTTCTGCACTACATGTACATTCCTCATACAATCCAATATATGTAAACTATTTACACTGTTCTGCACTACATGTACATTCCTCATACAATCCAATATATGTAAACTATTTACACTGTTCTGCACTACATGTACATACCTCATACAATCCAATATATGTAAACTATTTACACTGTGCCTGGCAATACATGTACATACCTCATACAATCCAATATATGTAAACTATTTACACTGTGCCCGGCACTACATGTACATACCTCATACAATCCAATATATGTAAACTATTTACACTGTGTTCTGCACTACATGTACATTCCTCATACAATCCAATATATGTAAACTATTTACACTGTGTTCAGCACTACAGCATCCTCATACATGTAAACTAACATCTGCACTACATACATACCTCATACAATCCAATATATGTAAACTATTTACACTGTGTTCTGCACTACATGTACATACCTCATACAATCCAATATATGTAAACTATTTACACTGTGCCCGGCACTACATGTACATACCTCATACAATCCAATATATGTAAACTATTTACACTGTGTTCTGCACTACATGTACATACCTCATACAATCCAATATATGTAAACTATTTACACTGTGCCCGGCACTACATGTACATACCTCATACAATCCAATATATGTAAACTATTTACACTGTGTTCTGCACTACATGTACATACCTCATACAATCCAATATATGTAAACTATTTACACTGTGCCCGGCACTACATGTACATACCTCATACAATCCAATATATGTAAACTATTTACACTGTGTTCTGCACTACATGTACATTCCTCATACAATCCAATATATGTAAACTATTTACACTGTGTTCAGCACTACATGTACATTCCTCATACAATCCAATATATGTAAACTATTTACACTGTGTTCTGCACTACATGTACATACCTCATACAATCCAATATATGTAAACTATTTACACTGTGCCCGGCACTACATGTACATACCTCATACAATCCAATATATGTAAACTATTTACACTGTGTTCTGCACTACATGTACATTCCTCATACAATCCAATATATGTAAACTATTTACACTGTGTTCAGCACTACATGTACATTCCTCATACAATCCAATATATGTAAACTATTTACACTGTGTTCTGCACTACATGTACATACCTCATACAATCCAATATATGTAAACTATTTACACTGTGTTCTGCACTACATGTACATACCTCATACAATCCAATATATGTAAACTATTTACACTGTGCCCGGCACTACATGTACATACCTCATACAATCCAATATATGTAAACTATTTACACTGTGTTCTGCACTACATGTACATACCTCATACAATCCAATATATGTAAACTATTTACACTGTGCCCGGCACTACATGTACATACCTCATACAATCCAATATATGTAAACTATTTACACTGTGTTCTGCACTACATGTACATACCTCATACAATCCAATATATGTAAACTATTTACACTGTGCCCGGCACTACATGTACATACCTCATACAATCCAATATATGTAAACTATTTACACTGTGTTCTGCACTACATGTACATTCCTCATACAATCCAATATATGTAAACTATTTACACTGTGTTCTGCACTACATGTACATACCTCATACAATCCAATATATGTAAACTATTTACACTGTGTTCTGCACTACATGTACATACCTCATACAATCCAATATATGTAAACTATTTACACTGTGCCCGGCACTACATGTACATACCTCATACAATCCAATATATGTAAACTATTTACACTGTGTTCTGCACTACATGTACATACCTCATACAATCCAATATATGTAAACTATTTACACTGTGTTCTGCACTACATGTACATTCCTCATACAATCCAATATATGTAAACTATTTACACTGTGCCCGGCACTACATGTACATACCTCATACAATCCAATATATGTAAACTATTTACACTGTGTTCTGCACTACATGTACATACCTCATACAATCCAATATATGTAAACTATTTACACTGTGCCCGGCACTACATGTACATACCTCATACAATCCAATATATGTAAACTATTTACACTGTGTTCTGCACTACATGTACATACCTCATACAATCCAATATATGTAAACTATTTACACTGTGCCCGGCACTACATGTACATACCTCATACAATCCAATATATGTAAACTATTTACACTGTGTTCTGCACTACATGTACATACCTCATACAATCTAATATATGTAAACTATTTACACTGTGCCCTGCACTACATGTACATTCCTCATACAATCCAATATATGTAAACTATTTACACTGTGTTCTGCACTACATGTACATACCTCATACAATCCAATATATGTAAACTATTTACACTGTGTTCTGCACTACATGTACATACCTCATACAATCCAATATATGTAAACTATTTACACTGTGTTCTGCACTACATGTACATACCTCATACAATCCAATATATGTAAACTATTTACACTGTGTTCTGCACTACATGTACATACCTCATACAATCCAATATATGTAAACTATTTACACTGTGTTCTGCACTACATGTACATACCTCATACAATCCAATATATGTAAACTATTTACACTGTGCCCGGCACTACATGTACATACCTCATACAATCCAATATATGTAAACTATTTACACTGTTCTGCACTACATGTACATACCTCATACAATCCAATATATGTAAACTATTTACACTGTGTTCTGCACTACATGTACATACCTCATACAATCCAATATATGTAAACTATTTACACTGTGTGTTCTGCACTACATGTACATACCTCATACAATCCAATATATGTAAACTATTTACACTGTGTTCTGCACTACATGTACATACCTCATACAATCCAATATATGTAAACTATTTACACTGTGTTCTGCACTACATGTACATACCTCATACAATCCAATATATGTAAACTATTTACACTGTGTTCTGCACTACATGTACATACCTCATACAATCCAATATATGTAAACTATTTACACTGTGTTCTGCACTACATGTACATACCTCATACAATCCAATATATGTAAACTATTTACACTGTGCCCGGCACTACATGTACATACCTCATACAATCCAATATATGTAAACTATTTACACTGTGTTCTGCACTACATGTACATACCTCATACAATCCAATATATGTAAACTATTTACACTGTGCCCGGCACTACATGTACATACCTCATACAATCCAATATATGTAAACTATTTACACTGTGTTCTGCACTACATGTACATACCTCATACATGTTCAGGGTTCATTCTAGGTCAGAATTTTTGGGAGAAGTGAGAAAGGGCGTGATCGCTTCCTTAAATGGTGTTATTTAATATACTTCTGCAAAATAGTGTTAAAATGCACAGTACAATATCTTACTAGACAACATTTTGTTTGAAAATTGTTTTTGTTTTTTTAGGGAGAAGTGGGGCCCCCAGAAGGCGAAGTCAGGGTCCCTAGGGCAACAATTTCGCCCACATCGCCCTCTAGAATGATCCCTGAATATTTTACATACTGGATCGTTTTCGGCCTATATATCATAAAAAATGTCATCAAAGTATACTGAGAAGCTGCTAGTCTGTGCACACACTTTGGTGTTATACTGAGAAGCTGCTAGTTTGTGCACACACTTTGGTGTTATACTGAGAAGCTGCTAGTTTGTGCACACACTTTGGTGTTATACTGAGAAGCTGCTAGTCTGTGCACATACTTTGTTGTTATACTGAGAAGCTGCTAGTTTGTGTACACACTTTGGTGTTATACTGAGAAGCTGCTAGTTTGTGCACACACTTTGGTGTTATACTGAGAAGCTGCTAGTCTGTGCACATACTTTGTTGTTATACTGAGAGGCTGCTAGTTTGTGCACATACTTTGGTGTTATACTGAGAAGCTGCTAGTTTGTGCACATACTTTGATGTTATACTGAGAAACTGCTAGTTTGTGCACACACTTTGGTGTTATACTGAGAAGCTGCTAGCCTGTGCACATACTTTGGTGTTATACTGAGAAACTGCTAGTTTGTGCACATACTTTGGTGTTATACTGAGAAACTGCTAGTTTGTGCACATACTTTGGTGTTATACTGAGAAGCTGCTAGCCTGTGCACATACTTTGGTGATATACTGAGAAGCTGCTAGTTTGTGCACATACTTTGGTGACATTATACTGAGAAACTGCTAGTTTGTGCACATACTTTGGTGTTATACTGAGAAGCTGCTAGTTTGTGCACATACTTTGGTGACATTATACTGAGAAACTGCTAGTTTGTGCACATACTTTGGTGACATTATACTGAGAAGCTGCTAGTCTGTGCACATACTTTGGTGTTATACTGAGAAGCTGCTAGTTTGTGCACACACTTTGGTGTTATACTGAGAAGCTGCTAGCCTGTGCACATACTTTGGTGTTATACTGAGAAGCTGCTAGTCTGTGCACATACTTTGATGTTATACTGAGAAACTGCTAGTTTGTGCACATACTTTGGTGTTATACTGAGAAGCTGCTAGCCTGTGCACATACTTTGGTGTTATACTGAGAAGCTGCTAGTTTGTGCACATACTTTGGTGACATTATACTGAGAAACTGCTAGTTTGTGTACATACTTTGGTGACATTATACTGAGAAACTGCTAGTTTGTGCACATACTTTGGTGACATTATACTGAGAAGCTGCTAGTCTGTGCACATACTTTGATGTTATACTGAGAAGCTGCTAGTCTGTGCACATACTTTGGTGACATTATACTGAGAAACTGCTAGTTTGTGCACATACTTTGGTGACATTATACTGAGAAACTGCTAGTCTGTGCACATACTTTGGTGACATTATACTGAGAAACTGCTAGTCTGTGCACATACTTTGGTGACATTATACTGAGAAACTGCTAGTCTGTGCACATACTTTGGTGACATTATACTGAGAAACTGCTAGTCTGTGCACATACTTTGGTGACATTATACTGAGAAACTGCTAGTCTGTGCACATACTTTGGTGACATTGAATAGTTTTATTATTTGTGACATTATTATTTCAGCTCTCTGATCAAGGTTGTAGCCAGAGATGCCCATAGCTTCCCCCCAGAGTGATGCGGAACTGCTGCAGCTTATCCTGCAGTCCAAGCCACACGGGGTAGCGGGTGCCATCCCACAATCTCAGTTAGTGACCAACTGCAACAGGGTCGTCGAAGGAGCGTGCAGGACTGACTTGCGGCACAATGGAGCGTGTGGGACCGATTTACGACACGCCGGAGATTCCATTTCAGCCGGCAGCGATGAGTTCTTGATTAGTACCCATAGCCCGCCGATTCTGAATCTGAGCCCGAACCTGAGTCCAACTAATGAAAATCAGAGAACGTCACCGTGTTATGATTTGCGTGAATCAACGAAAAGGAAAAGTATACAAGGTACGTTATAGTTTTGGTTTCGATCCATTTCAGTGCTTTTTTATCAGATTATTGCTTGGAAATATTATTGGAGAGACAGACAGAAAAAACAACAATTGAATCACTTCTGTGATGCAATCTCAATCTTGTACTTTAAATCGGGGGGGGGGGATATATTGCAACAAGATTACCAGAACAATGACCCAGCCATTCGGTCAATTTGATCGACCGTGACCAGATCCCAAGTTCTTATCAAGCAGGGCTCATTCTAGGTCAGACGTTTTGGGAGAAGTGAGAAAGCTCACTATCGTCTTCTTAATTAAATGGTGTTATTTAACCCTTTCCTTCATAGAGATTTAGGTTAATATACTATTGTATCTCCATACAAACGACAGCCATTTACCCCTTTCATTCATAGAGAGTTAGGTTAATATACTATTGTATCTCCATACAAACGACAGCCATTTAACCCTTTCCTTCATAGAGATTTAGGTTAATATACTATTGTATCTCCATACAAACGACAGCCATTTAACCCTTTCCTTCATAGAGATTTAGGTTAATATACTATTGTATCTCCATACAAACGACAGCCATTTAACCCTTTCCTTCATAGAGATTTAGGTTAATATACTATTGTATCTCCATACAAACGACAGCCATTTAACCCTTTCCTTCATAGAGATTTAGGTTAATATACTATTGTATCTCCATACAAACGACAGCCATTTAACCCTTTCCTTCATAGAGATTTAGGTTAATATACTATTATATCCCCATACAAACGACAGTCATTTAGCTATCATGCAGTGGATAAGTAGTCGCCATATCTATCCCACCTCCATAGATATTACTGGGATTACATGAGATTCTGGCCTTTATTATGAACATTGGTTTGGCTACTACATTGTCAATGTATGTCGTATTGGTAATGGCGTCAAGAGGTGCTTCTATGAGGGAAAGGGTTTATGCACATTGGTTTGACTACTACATTGTCAATGTACCGTATGTAGTATTGGTAATGGCGTCAAGAGGTGCTTCTATGAGGGAAAGGATTTATGAACATTGGTTTGACTACTACATTGTCAATGTACCATATGTCATTGTCAATGTACCATATGTCGTATTGGTAATGGCGTCAAGAGGTGCTTCTATGAGGAAAAGGATTTATGAACATTGGTTTGGCTACTACATTGTCAATGTACCGTATGTCGTATTGGTAATGGCGTCAAGAGTTGCTTCTATGAGGGAAAGGGTTTATGAACATTGGTTTGACTACTACATTGTCAATGTATGTCGTATTGGTAATGCCGTCAAGAGGTGCTTCTATGAGGGAAAGGGTTTATGAACAATGGTTTGACTACTACATTGTCAATGTACCATATGTCGTATTGGTAATGGCGTCAAGAGGTGCTTCTATGAGGGAAAGGGTTTATGAACAATGGTTTGACTACTACATTGTCAATGTACCGTATGTCGTATTGGTAATGGCGTCAAGAGGTGCTTCTATGAGGGAAAGGGTTTATGAACATTGGTTTGACTACTACATTGTCAATGTATGTCATATTGGTAATGCCGTCAAGAGGTGCTTCTATGAGGGAAAGGGTTTATGAACAATGGTTTGACTACTACATTGTCAATGTATGTCGTATTGGTAATGGCGTCAAGAGGTGCTTCTATGAGGGAATGGGTTTATGAACATTGGTTTGGCTACTACATTGTCAATGTATGTCGTATTGGTAATGCCGTCAAGAGGTGCTTCTATGAGGGAAAGGGTTAATAAATTTCAACAAAATATGGTTAAAATGCACAGTATGACCTTTAAATACAACATTTAAATAAAAGGAGGGCTTTATAATGGGCCAGTGTATCTTACTGGCCAAAACATTTTTTAGGGAGAAGTGGAGCCCCCAAAGGGCCATGTCTGCATAGAGCAACTATTTTGCCCACATCGCCCTCTAGAATGATCCCTGCTTCTGTGATGCAATCTTGTACTTTAAATTGGGTGGATATATTGCAACAAGATTACCCGAACCAATTCGGTCAATTATGTCCCATGGATATACCTCCACCCAAATTCTTATCAAGTTATTTTTTCCTGACAATCTAGCAGGGCTTAAGCTAGACCCAAATGTTTGGGAGATGTGAGAAAGTGTGCGATTGAGTCATCTAATGTTATTACTTAATAAATTTCAACATAATAGGGTTAAAATACACAATATGACCATTTAACTCTTTCAGCACCAAATATGGCACTCTTATGTACAACCAACCAAAATAAACACTTGAGATAACTCGGTGCTCATCCAAGGCCAGAATCTTTTAGTCCTGGACCCACCATGCACCCCCTCAGCATTCACCGGCACCACTATTTACTTATGCATTTTGTGTTTTTATCACTTCACATTGCCGGGATAGTTTGTTTATTGTTTCCTTTCTTTATGTTTGCTAGCACTTATGTAATAGTAGTCTGCCTCCGTGGTCGAGTTGTTATGGTCGCTGACTTGTAACCTATCATCACTGATGGTCACGGGTTCGAGCCCCGCTCAGGCCGTGTCTCATTTATATGAAAAAGTTGGCAGTTTCTTACGGAGGTTGGTGCACCCAAGTACTGGTTAACCGCTGGAGCCTGCCCAGGAAAGGTGTTGTTAAGTAAACTGCTCGCTGGCGATATAGCCCGAAATAGTGCTGATGCAGGCGTAAAACCCGAAATATAACATAACATAATAAATGTAATAGTAAGGACAGATTTACCTGTCCTTCTTAGGGTCATGTGGAAAACATGTAACTGATTACTGTTTCACCCAGTTTATGGAACATTTACAATTTTCCAGGGGCCCATTGGTTACGGTTGTCGGCTTTAAGTCACTCGCCCCTCACCGCTGTAGGTTCGAATTCCACTTGTGGTGTCAAATTGTTTTCATGTGAGGAAGTCAGTGGTTCTACTCTGATGTCCTTCCTTAGTTTATACCAATTTAGTTTAGCTCGATTGCGAAACAAGTTCTTATAAGTAATATTGATCACTCTCGAGACCTCATTCCTGATTGAATCCATCGCCACGAGGGAGAGAGAAGAGGCAGTGTGGAATTTAAATTCCTTGCCTAAGGGCACAGTCGTAATGGCTCCAGCGGGGTACGAATGCCGGGCCTTTCACATTAGAAGCGAATGTGCTACCACAGCGCAATCACGACTTCCGTGTCTAGAATACTAATCCTCCTCCACCAATCAATGTTGACTGTTTTATATCTATATATATGCAGGGATCATTCTAGAGGGCGATGTGGGCCAAATTGTCACCCTAGGGACCCTGACTTCGCCCTCTGGGGGGCCCCACTTCTCTATAATTAAAAAAATTAAAAAATATTTTTTGGTTTTTACGATTTTCAAACAAAATTGTGTCTATTAAGATACACTGGGCCATTATAAAGCACTCCTTCTATTCAAATGTTGTATTTAATGGTTGTACTGTGCATTTTAACCCTATTTTGCAGAAGTATATTAAAGAACACCATTTAAGGAAGCAATCACGCGCTTTCTCACTTCTCCCAAAAATTCTGAACTAGAATGAACCCTGTATATGTGGTCCTCTCTACATCCGAATTTTCCAAAGATTACAATCTTAAAGAAAATGAATTAGCTGGATGATTTTTGTTTTCCTTGAAAAAGGCTTTTTAAGCCGAAAATCAGATGTAGAGAAGATCACATATATATATTACTTGTTCCCTGTCCGGAACAATCAACATATAATCTGTTTTATATCTATTTGATATTTATGAGAAAGCCCAAAAGATGTTAGAGATGATAGGGGAAATATGAATGTTTGTAAACTGTCTGGCTGTGTTAAAATGTTATCAGGTACAACTAAGCATGCAACCACTGCATGAGATCAGTATGTAGATAAAACCATTGGGTTTTGGTGGGTGTATTAACCAACCCATTCAATGCCAAGTAACTGACATGGACTGGTGCATAATATTTTCAGACCAATAAATTAATAAGAAAATTACATTTGGACCAGTTCATTTATCAAAATTTGCAGATCCTGAATAGACGGCTCTCAGCCTCAGTGACGAGCCGGCTCATCTGGATCTACACTTTTTGTAAGCCTATTGAGAGGCCTGTGGTGTTGAAAGGGTTAAGCCCCAAAATTGGTTACCTAATGTTTGTCCACCTCATAGGTGAAGAAGGGGTCGTGGAGCACCCCTTCTTACCTTACAATAGTTACAACATATAGACATACCATCCATACTCACCTGAGACAGATTATAGCCTCAAAGTGTCTTCCCATCTTATAAGTGAGTGTTAACAAAAACTTGTTTTTTTAATAATTATATGTTGGGGTGATTTATACAAATTTATTTTAGCTCGATTGCGAAACAAGTTCTTACAACTTATATTAATCACTTTCGAGACCTCATTCCTGATGGAATCCATCGCCACGAGGGAGAGAGAAGCGCAACGTGGAATTTAAATGCCTTGCCTAAGGGCACAATCCTAACGGCTCCAGCAGGGCTCGAACTCCAGACCTAAAGCGAATGCGCATCGCATCCACTGTGCTATCACGACTTTGATTAATTACTTAATTATGTGGTATGGTGTCCATATTTACGTTTTAGAAAAGATAGCATTTTTGACACTGAAAATTTCCTCAACTTGCACTGGACAAACATGCAATTTATAAATGGTCTGGTGTCCATTTTATCAACCCGTCTTATATGCGAGTGCATGCCAAAAAAAACCCACAGATTTCATGACCAAAGTAGGGAGGCAGTCTTATAGGCAAGTACATATATGGACGGTATCTATGAGATTGCTTATTGGTTATAGTTTAAACATATTTTATTTCCCAATATAATACATATTGAACAATGCATACATCACACATAATCAAAATACAGAAAAAGGATTAGAATGAAAGACAGAGACTTATATAATTCTTCTCCTCGCTTATTGGTTAAAGTTGTTGTCTGATCTTACAGGTGACCAATTTTGGGGCTTAACCCTTTCAACACCACAGGCCTCTCAATAGGCTTACAAAAAGTGTAGATCCAGATGGATCTTATAGGTGAGATTGTCTTATATACGTACGGACGGTAATAATATACAGTATTGTGTTTGCATATTGAACAATGCATACATCACACATAATCAAAATACAGAAAAAGGATTAGAATGAAAGACAGAGTCTTATATAATTCTACTCCTCGCTTATTGGTTAAAGCACAGGCACCAGACACAAAATTTTTATTTTATTTTTGGCCTATGGTCATATAGTAAGTAATATATATTATATATTACTTACTATATGACCATAGGCCAAACATTTTTTTTGTGTCTGGTGCCTGTGGGTTAAAGTTGTTGTCTGAGATTGTCTTATATACGTACGGACAGTAATAATATACAGTATTGTGTTTATAATACAAGAATACAAGTATACTGTCCATATTCACTCAATATTGTTGTTGTTTTAAGGCATGTGCAATTTTATTTTTCGAAAATTATATATAACTCTTTTCCCAGCTTTTTCTCGCTAATTATCTCATTCGACACCTAGTAACTGATATGGACTGGTCCATGATATTTTTAGACCAATAAAATTAAAATGAATTGGGTCTGAATTAATAAGATTGGTTGTATTATGTCCCACCCCCCACTACCCCACATTCCAAACAAATCAACAGTGGTGTAACTATCTGTGTTGCTGTAATCTCTTTACATTTCGTATTTGGTGTGTCCTGTGTACATTCTGTATCGGGACAGAAATCTAGACCGCAAAATGTTTAACCTGACACATATTTCATGTATTGAGACCCAGTCAGGTGTGCCAAGTGTTTGTGTGACCTCGCTGTCATGGTGGCGTCATTCTGTATAACTTGCCTATTAATTAGGCATCTGACTCAGTCATATTTGACTGCTTTCTATTCATTTAGAATAAATTACTCTAGACAAAACGTTGCAAGATTGATTGAAATACTCATATACATGACGGTGGCGAAATACTTCACCATATACCTCGAGATACTTACCTAGAAACTACTGAGATAGTACAGAGATACTGACCTACAAACTAATAGTACAGAGATACTGACCTCTACAAACTATTGAGATAGTACAGAGATACTGACCTCTACAAACTATTGAGATAGTACAGAGATACTGACCTCTACAAACTATTGAGATAGTACAGAGATACTGACCTCTACAAACTATTGAGATAGTACAGAGATACTGACCTCTACAAACTATTGAGATAGTACAGAGATACTGACCTCTACAAACTATTGAGATAGTACAGAGATACTGACCTCTACAAACTATTGAGATAGTACAGAGATACTGACCTCTACAAACTATTGAGATAGTACAGAGATACTGACCTCTACAAACTATTGAGATAGTACAGAGATACTGACCTCTACAAACTATTGAGATAGTACAGAGATACTGACCTCTACAAACTACTGAGATAGTACAGAGATACTGACCTCTAGAAACTATTGAGATAGTACAGAGATACTGACCTCTACAAACTATTGAGATAGTACAGAGATACTGACCTCTAGAAACTACTGAGATAGTACAGAGATACTGACCTCTAGAAACTATTGAGATAGTACAGAGATACTGACCTCTACAAACTACTGAGATAGTACAGCGATACTGACCTCTACAAACTACTGAGATAGTACAGATATACTGACCTCTACAAACTACTGAGATAGTACAGAGATACTGACCTCTACAAACTACTGAGATAGTACAGAGATACTGACCTCTACAAACTACTGAGATAGTACAGAGATACTGACCTATACAAACTACTGAGATAGTACAGAGATACTGACCTCTACAAACTACTGAGATAGTACAGATATACTGACCTCTAGAAACTACTGAGAAGTACAGAGATACTGACCTCTACAAACTGCTGAGATAGTACAGAGCTACTGACCTCTACAAACTATTGAGATAGTACAGAGATACTGACCTCTAGAAACTACTGAGATAGTACAGAGATACTGACCTCTAGAAACTACTGAGATAGTACAGAGATACTGATCTCTACAAACTACTGAGATAGTACAGAGGTACTGACCTCTACACACTACTGAGATAGTACAGATATACTGACCTCTACAAACTACTGAGATAGTACAGAGATACTGACCTCTACAAACTACTGAGGTAGTACAGAGATACTGACCTCTACAAACTACTGAGATAGTACAGAGATACTGACCTCTACAAACTATTGAGATAGTACAGAGTTACTGACCTCTACAAATTGCTGAGATAGTACAGAGATACTGACCTCTACAAACTATTGAGATAGTACAGAGATACTGACCTCTACAAACTACTGAGATAGTACAGAGATACTGACCTCTACAAACTATTGAGATAGTACAGAGATACTGACCTCTACAAACTATTGAGATAGTACAGAGATACTGACATTTTTGCCAAAAGCTGAAATCACTTAAATAATTTTCTCGTTAGCTAATTTTAGGAATTTCCCCTAAACAATTTCTTCTTGTGAATTAAATACAGGAATTTCCCTTTGTGAACTAAATTCAGGAATTTAAAGTCTGTAGTTATGGTATCTCTTTAAAAAAAAAACCATTACAAATTGAATATGAGAGACTGGATTTAAAAAAGTCAGATGAATGATTTAGTGTCAGCAGATGAATGGTTTAGGGTCAGCAGATGAATGATTTAGTGTCAGCAGATGAATGGTTTAGGGTCAGTAGATGAATGATTTAGGGTCAGCAGATGAATGATTTAGGATCAATAGATGAATGATTTAGGATCAGCAGATGAATGGTTTAGGGTTAACAGATGAATGATTTAGGATCAGCAGATGCATGGTTTAGGGTTAACAGATGAATGATTTAGTGTCAGCAGATGAATGATTTAGGGTCAGCAGATGAATGATTTAGGGTTAACAGATGAATGATTTAGGGTCAGCAGATGAATGATTTATGGTCAGTAGATGAATGATTTAGGGTCAGCAGATGAATGATTTAGGATCAGCAGATGAATGGTTTAGGGTTAACAGATGAAAGATTTAGGGTCAGCAGATGAATGATTTAGGGTCAGCAGATGAATGATTTAGGATCAGCAGATGAATGGTTTAGGGTTAACAGATGAATGATTTAGGGTCAGCAGATGAATGATTTATGGTCAGTAGATGAATGATTTAGGGTCAGCAGATGAATGATTTAGGATCAGCAGATGAATGGTTTAGGGTTAACAGATGAATGATTTAGGGTCAGCAGATGAATGATTTATGGTCAGTAGATGAATGATTTAGGGTCAGTAGATGAATGATTTAGGGTCAGCAGATGAATGATTTAGGGTCAGCAGATGAATGTTGTTAATTTCGAATAATGATTGGTTGGGTAAAAGAATCATCAAAACATGCTTTAACCCGTAACCTGCCAATCACGACTACAGTCACTTTTGCAAACAGCATAGAGCCAGATTAGACAGCACAGAACGCGTTCCGTCTGATCAGACTCGATGCTATTTGCTATTCGGATAATGGAGCTAAGACACTTGTCTGAATAGCAAACAACATAGATCCTGATCAGACGTGGCATAAAACTGGATCTATGTTGTTGCACGTACAGTTTATTCGGCATGTCAAGGGTTAACATTCGCTGCTGGTTGTTATGGAGTAAATGAAACTATAATTCCATACAACATTTCTGAAAACCAAGTTATTAACCCTTTACCTCATAGAAGCACCTCTTGACGCCATTACCAATACGATATACATTGACAATGTAGTAGTCAAACCAATGTTCATTAACCCTTTCCCTCATAGAAGCACCTCTTGACGCCATTACCAATACGATATACATTGACAATGTAGTAGTCAAACCAATGTTCATTAACCCTTTCCCTCATAGAAGCACCTCTTGACGACATTACCAATATGACATACATTGACAATGTAGTAGTCAAACCAATGTTCATTAACCCTTTCCCTCATAGAAGCACCTCTTGACGCCATTACCAATATGATATACATTGACAATGTAGTAGCCAAACCAATGTTCATAATAAAGGCCAGAATCTCATGTAGTCCCAGTAATATCTACGGAGGTGGGGATAGATATGGCGACTACTTATCCACTGCATGAAAGC
Organism: Archivesica marissinica; assembly: GCA_014843695.1. Lineage (NCBI taxonomy): Eukaryota > Metazoa > Mollusca > Bivalvia > Venerida > Vesicomyidae > Archivesica > Archivesica marissinica. The sequence continues at coordinate 55,451,091 of CM026393.1, read as the reverse complement.
TGTCGTTTGTATGGAGATATAATAGTATATTAACCTAAATCTCTATGAAGGAAAGGGTTAAATGGCTGTAGTTTGTATGGAGATATAATAGTATATTAACCTAAATCTCTATGAAGGAAAGGGTTAAATGGCTGTAGTTTGTATGGAGATATAATAGTATATTAACCTAAATCTCTATGAAGGAAAGGGTTAAATGGCTGTCGTTTGTATGGAGATATAATAGTATATTAACCTAAATCTCTATGAACGAAAGGGTTAAATGGCTGTCGTTTGTATGGAGATATAATAGTATATTAACCTAAATCTCTATGAAGGAAAGGGTTAAATGGCTGTCGTTTGTATGGAGATATAATAGTACATTAACCTAAATCTCTATGAACGAAAGGGTTAAATGGCTGTCGTTTGTATGGAGATATAATAGTATATTAACCTAAATCTCTATGAACGAAAGGGTTAAATGGCTGTCGTTTGTATGGAGATATAATAGTATATTAACCTAAATCTCTATGAAGGAAAGGGTTAAATGGCTGTCGTTTGTATGGAGATATAATAGTATATTAACCTAAATCTCTATGAAGGAAAGGGTTAAATCAATTCATATGTCAGTACCGTATATTTCTTGCCATAAGTCGATCTCGGCCACAAGTCAAGTGTCAAATATTAGCATGAAAATGCTGATTATAAGCCAGATAAATGGAGCGTGCTTTGTGGACTTATAACATTCGTTACGACAATGTGTTTTTTTCTCATATTTGAATGTGCTCACTTTGAGATATCTTGTTGACTTTAGTCCATTACAAATCATAAAAAATACACTGATTCACAACAATAATTTATGGTGTTTGTGCATCTATGGTTTATATGTAAATAACTGTCAAAGCAAATAGTTGATATTAAATCAAATAAAACAAACATAAAACAAACAAACAAACAAACAAACAATCATCATCATCATCATCATCATCATCATCATCATCATCATCATCATCATCATCATCATCATCATCATCATCATCATCATCATCATCATCATCATCATCTCATCACATTTCTAGATGAGAAAACGGTCGACTTATGGACTGAAATATACGGTATATAGTTGAAAACCTACATTCTGTCCATCTTCCCGAAACTCTATTCTGAATTCACTGCAATGTTTGACCAATATGTCTGTCTCGGTATGCCGAGTACTCCCACTATGAATGATATGCATTCAGACGGATCTGTAGTCCAGTGGTAACACGCTGGACTGGTAATCCAGGGATCGCAGGTTCGATCCCATCTGACCCTAATAAAATTAACAGTCTTTCAGATGGGACTTTAAACCGAGGTCTTGTGTCAGTGCTTTACACCGTGCACGTAAAAGAACCAGTGGAATGGGTCTCTGTCTGTATCATTGCATTATCCTCCAAAAATCTAACATGACTAATCTCTTCAGTAGGTGTCGCTCATATGGGCAACCGGTAGCGATGATAAATAAACGTAAAACACGCACACAACTAAAATCCATTCTATTAATTATGCATACAATTATTTAACATTCACAATGGAATGTACATTTTTCAAAATAATGAAATCAATACTTCACTGAAATTTAAAATTATGTTATATGTTATATTTCGGGTTTTACGCCTGCATCAGCACCATTTTGGGCTATATCGCCGGCGGGCAGTTTACCTGACAACACATTTCCTGGGCAGGCTCCAGCAGTTAACCAGTACTTGGGTGCACCAACCTCCGTAAGAAACTGCCAACTTTTTCATATAAATAAGAAACGGCCTGAGCGGGGCTCGAACTTGTGACCATCAGAGATGATAGGTTACAGTGGTATACAAGTCAGCGACCGTAACCACTCGACCACGGAGGCGGAGAAATTTAAAATAAATTTATAATCCTGGTTTATCATGAATTATCAATTTCTCTGAAGTTTTAAATCAAGTTATTCCTAGTAAATAAAAGATATGTTATAATTATCTACTTTCATTCTTGTAATATGGCGGTGAAATCAGTAATGAGACCACCCCGCTAATAACACCATTTTTTGGAACAAACGGTATACCTAGTTTTCTTTATAGTCACCTCCGCCGAGGCATTTGGGCGACTGGTTTCTCTAAGAAGTTTACGTTGTCATCTAAGTTGCTTATGTTGTCAACTGGAAAGGCATCTTCCGTTCTTCTCAGGGTGACAAATCCTGTATCCATCTTTTGAAAGGGGTCCCTTTTAGGGCCACATCCTTCACGATTTGTCAGCTCACAGCAGCAATAATGGTTCCGGTTTCTTCGCTGGGATCTTCGTGCCATCAAGAAGTCTGTGCCCCACCGTCTTCCTTGAAGGAGAACCGTCCCCTTCAAGGAGCCGGCTACAAAAATCAGCTATCCACTGTCGCCAGCACCGGGCATTGCTGTCTCGCCAAGTAGGTAAGTTAGTAGTATGTTTATACTCGTATAGAGTCACGCGACTTCTACTGGTCCGATGTCGTGGCTTCCGTCAGCGACGTCCTTGACCCATATTCCTGCTGTGAGCTGTGTTGTGTCTAGGTCACGACGAGCACGTTGTGGAGGAGAGACCTGGAAGTCCCGTAGGTGATCTTATTATATGGGGTTTTACTGTACTCAAAACTTGTGAACAATGAAAAGAAACAGGACATCTTGTTTACTTTTGTGATTTGTGATTTGTAAGCATTATGAAGAGCTTAGTGACTCTTAGTGCATATTAGTGTCAGAGTACGTTATGAGTAAATCTCTAAAGCTGGTATTTAAAGTGACTTATTTTCTCAACATGTCAACACCTACTCCAACTTCTCAGACATCTCATTCTCAACACCTTCTCAAGGTTCTCATAATTCGCAGCAAGCACCAGTCTGTAAATGGTTGTTTGCAAAACTTGATAAAGATGTTTATTGTGAAACAGTTATTAATTGCTTTTTTGTAAAAAAAATTGTTTAGGATGACATTTATTTTGAAATTTATGCATCATGTTGTATTTTTATTATCAGACATTAAATAATATGTTTAATTTTAAATGATCTCCAAACACACTTAGGTGTCTAGACTCATCGAAATCTGGAAAATATATGACTCAATTTTGTCCATTTTGAATTCTGGAAGAAATTGGATTTGGTTCTAAAACTGAAGTTTGAAATGCAGCTAACCTATAGATGAAACAAACCTGCATCTTATACATATATGATTATGGTATTTGTACACACACTAGAATACGAATAATTATCGAGCACGTTTTAAATTCATCACAAAAATTAAAAAATGCAATTCAAACAGCTTTTTTGTACCTAGTTTATAAACTTTATTGTCATGGGCCGCGACCTGCAAATATCCTGCGCTACATGATTGCAACTAAAGAAATGTCAGCAGACCATTGGAAATGCAAGCCATATCACTACCACACCATATACCATGAAAATGCCATGGATATCCCATGAAAAACCTGTGAAATGGTAAAATCCCTTTAATTTAGCCATGAATTTTTGTTGCAATTTTTTTCATGGGTACACCTCGAAAGACACAAAACCCATTAATATTTCATGTAATGGCCATGAACCAGCCATGACTATATGTATATACCCATGAAATACCTATGAATTTCACCGATCACGATTCTAATCAAATGCAAGCCATAGTAGGAGACGCATGGTCAGAGAAATATGTATCCGTTGTAAGATATAATACAGGATCGATGCACCGAGAAACTATGCATAATAACCTGAATACAATATATATTTTATGAAGGTATCTCGATGCCATTCTCACTATTGAAATAATGCAGACAGAATAGAATCCTGTAACTTGCCACACATGCCACAATTTTTATATCTGGCTTTTCTCGTGGATAAACAATTTAAAGTTAGAATGGGTTCTACCCTCTCTAGCAATCACGAACACGAAATGGGTGTCCCGCAAGGCAGTATTTTATCTGTTACACATTTTAATATTAAAATAAATAACATTGTGAAATGCCTTGGCACAGATACTGAGTGTTCTTTATATGTAGATGATTTTGTTATATGTTATCGATCAAAGTCTATGGCTACTATTGAATGCCATATTCAAGTTTGCTTAAATAAAGTCCAGACATGGGCTTTAAATAACGGTTTTCGATTTTCGGAGGCCAACACCAATTGTATTCACTTTTGTCAGTCAAGAAAATTACACAATGACCCTGTATTAACTCTTGATGGAGTCCTCATTCCTGTTGTTACTGAAATTAAATTTTTTGGAGTAATTTTTGATAAAAAAACTTTCGTTTATTCCTCACTTGAAATACTTGAAAGCCAGATGCATCAAGGCAATAAACCTTATCAATGTAGTAGCGCATACAGACTAGGTAGCTGATCAGAAGGTCCTCCTTAGACTGTACAGAGTGCTAATTTGTTCCAAACTTGATTATGGATCGCTTGTGTATGGATCAGCCAGACCATCATATATCAAAACACCTGACCCAATACATCACCAAGGTTTACAACTCACTCGGAGCTTTCAGAACATATACAGAACCAATAGTTAGTTTATATGTTGAAGCAAATGAACCATCCCATTACCTCCGATGTGAAAAATTATCTCTACAATACATGTATGCTTTTAAACTTAAATCAAACCCAAGAAATCCAGCGAACGAAGTTGTGTTTGATCTAAGTAATAAAACTTCCTATGAGGCGAAGCCAAAGGCGATACATCCTCTTTCGCTTCGCATCGAGGAAGCTATTCATAACGTAGATATTAACATTGACAATGTTCATGAAACTTTTACATCAGATATAGCTCCTTTTGACCGTTTAACCCTTTCAACACCACAGACCTCTAAATTGGCTTACAAAAAAGTGTAGATCCAGATGAGCCGGCTCGTGACGAGCCGTCTCATCAGGATCTGCACTTTTTTCAAGTAATATAACTATTTTTAGAAAAAAATTACCCATTTTGATAAATGAACTGATCCAAATGTAATTTTGTTATTAATTTATTGGTCTAAAAATATCATGGACCAGTCCATGTCAGTTACTTGGTGTTGAATGGGTTAAGCCCAAATGTTATCTTACAACTTCATGATAACCTGAAATCATGTACTAACCCTCTCATGCTTAGATCAAAATTAAATGAAATCAGAACCATGTTTTCAGATTATACACCAATATACACAGATGGATCTAAAGCCGGCAACAAAGTTGGCTGTGCTGCTGTCAGTAAATTGCACAATTCTAAATTATGGCTACCTGATCATGTGTCTATATTTTCAGCAGAAGTAGAGGCTATTGATCTAGCTTTGAATTTTGGTGATGCGTTAGAACATTTATGATCCTTTCAGACTCTTTATCTGTACTGCAATCAATAGACAACGTGAAAGTTAAAAATCACTTATTCACAAATTACTTATTAACCCATTTCATTCTGGATACCGTTCAAACAGTATTTGCAAAGAACATAGAGCCAGATCAGCCGCCATGGAACGTGCCGTCTGATCAGGCTCTATGCTGTTTGCTATTCAGATGATCTTGCTAAGACACTTGGCTATGTAGCAAACAACATAGATCCTGATCAGCATGCAGCATCACACTGCAGCTGATCTGGATCTATGTTGTTTGCAAAAGACGTTAAATGTATCCAGAATGAAATGGGTTAAGCACACAGATATTACATCAGATATTACATTTTCCTCTTCTCTCTCCCTCCCTCGTGGCGATGGATTCCATCAGGAATGAGGTCTCGAGAGTGATTAATATAAGTTGTAAGAACTTGTTTCGCAATCGAGCTAAAATAAATTTGTATAAGATATTACATCGACTAAGCATGTTATATATTGCTGGATACTAAGTCACATTGGTTGGTATTCATGGCAATGAAATGGCTGATCAAAGTGTAAAAGATGTATAAATTCTACATGTACCATACACTGATGCTAGACAATCGATTCTTTCTTACATTACTTCAAAATAGCAAACCAATAGCAATAACATACAATTCAATATTAAAACTGCACTTAATTAAACCAAACATTGGTAAATCATCTTCTGTTTATCACTCCAACCGTAGAGAGGAAACAGTAATGTCACGGCCGAGACTTGGACATACCCGTTTCACACACTCAGTTTTATTGAAAAGAGAGGATCCACCATGGTATACCATGCCATTCCTCTATAAATGTTGAACACATATTAATTCACTTTGTAGATTTAGCGCTCGTTCGTCAAAAATATTATACAGTTATGACAATGAAGAAGCTTTTCGACACTGTCGATTTTAAATACATTATTGCATTTTTAAAAGAATCAAATATTTTCCATAAATTGTAACGTTTTACTTGTTTGTATACAGTTTTACAACTGATGTTTTTTTGTCATTACATTTTTACATCTTGATTAATTTTGTTGCAATTGACCATTTGTCATTACAATTTTACTACATACATGTATTTTATCTACATATATTTTAACTATTTTGTATACAAATATACTTAACCCGGGGCAATATAGCCTGAACTGTGCTGAAGCACTTTAAAAACCAAATACTCACTCACTGTAACTAGACACAGGGCCAGAATGTGTGCATTAATGCTCTGCAGTTTCCTGCTGACATGTGCGTAGCTAGGTCTAAATATGGATTACGCACCATTCTAGGGGTAGAATGTTTTTCGCTATATGGTCTCAGGTGACTATTGCATACTATGAACATCAGCTACAATCAATATCTGTTGGCATTTCATGCATGTCTGCTTTCTTGTGAATGACCAATGTCTGTGTCCCCTTACGATCCAGTTTTTATGGCATTTTTCGCATTTATATAATTTTCATTTTTAGGAACTGTCAAAATAAATCTTACGTACGTACGTATGTGCCTGGCTGAAATGCAGGAAGATATATGAGCAGGCGTTCCTCCACTCTATAATTATTATGTAGTAACTATTAATTTAAAGTCTTGTTCATGTTCAAAATGACTTTTAACAATTTCTAAAAGTTCGCCTCCATGGTCGAGTTGTTACTTGTATACATATCACTTTAACCTATCATCACTGATGGTCACCTGCTTCGAGACACTGCTCTGGCAGTGTCTGTTTATATGAAAAAGTTGGCAGTTTCTTACAGTGGTAGGTGCACCAAGAGACTGGTTAACCACTGGAGCCTGCCCAGGAAAGGTGTTGTTAGGTAAACAGGCTGCCGTTGATATAGCCCAAAATGGTGCTTATAAAGGCGTAAAACCTGAACAAACAAACAATTTCTAAATGTTGTTTTCCTTTACTTTTAAACCAGTACATGTATTGCCCAAGTGTTTAACCCGTAATCTGCCAATCATGACTAAAGTCGCTTTTGCAAGAAGCATTGAGCCATATCAGATGGCACAGAGTGTGCAGTCTGATAGGGCACTATGCTGTTTGCTATTCAGATAATGGAGCTAAAACATTTGGCTGAATAGCAAACAACATAGATTCTGATCAGACATGGCGCTACGCCACGTCTGATCAGGATCTATGTTGTTTGCAAATGTGATTTTATTTACTCAGCAGGAATAGGTTTAAAGTGTGCAGTCTGATCAGGCTCTATTTTGTTTGCTATTCAGATAATGGAGCCTAAAGCATGTGGAAGAATAGCAAACAACATAGATCCTGATCAGATGCGGATATGCACGCATTCCTTTCAATTGATTCAGCATTTTAAGGGATTTATTAAGTACAAACATATTTTTAATACCCTTGAACATAATTATATTGTGACTAGGATTTAGGTTTTTTGTCTGGCTCTCTGTTTCTCCATATCAAATGATAACAGATTACAAGTCATGGCAACATGTTTTACTATAATTGCTGGCATAAAAGAAAAAGGGACAATAGCATAAAATGCAATTTGTCTTTCTGAATGGAAATAAGACTTCAAAAGATGTAACATAGCTAAATGGCTGTCGTTTGTATGGAGATATAATAGTATGCTGGATCATCCACGAATCATATGAGAATCAAATATTGTTGCAGAATTTCAACCTAGTAAATAGATTGACCTGGCCATTTCTGGATTCCAGCTCAAGCCTGTATTTCTATGCGCACACCAGTGAAAGCTTTGAACTAGTTCCCTTAACCCTTTCCTTCATAGAGATTTAGATTAATATACTATTATATCTCCATACAAACGACAGCCAAATAGTAGCTATCATGCAGTGGATAGGTAGTCACCATATCTATCCCACCTCCATAGATATTACTGGGACTACATGAGATTTTGGCCTTTATTATGAACATTGGTTTGACTACTACATTGTCAATGTATGTCGTATTGGTAATGGCGTCAAGAGGTGCTTCTATGAGGGAAAGGGTTTATGAACATTGGTTTGGCTACTACATTGTCAATGTATGTCGTATTGGTAATGGCGTCAAGAGGTGCTTCTATGAGGGAAAGGGTTTATGAACATTGGTTTGGCTACTACATTGTCAATGTATGTCGTATTGGTAATGGCATCAAGAGGTGCTTCTATGAGGGAAAGGGTTAAGACAATTGGACAATTTTAATAACCTATAATACGAATACATGCAATAATATTTAGAAGAAAGTCCATTAGGCAGGACAAGACTGAACAAAACAAACTAGAATATTCCTACTTTACTGAGTTTCCATGGATGCAAGCAAATGATCTTGATAATGTTACATGTCGCAGGGATCATTCTAGTGGGCGAATTGTCGCCCTAGGGACCCTGACTTCTCCCTCTGGAGGCCCCACTTCTCCCTAATAAAAAAAATATAAATATTTTTTGGTTTTTACGATTTTCAAACAAAATTTTGTCTAGTAATACACTGGCCCATTATAAAGCACTCCTTCTATTCAAATGTTGTATTTAATGGTTGTACTGTGCATTTTAACCCTATTTTGCAGAAGTATATTAAAGAACACCATTTAAGGAAGCGATCACGCGCTTTCTCACTTCTCCCAAAAATTCTGACCTAGAATGAACCCTGCATGTCCCATATATATGTATATGGCTGTCCGATTAGCGCAGTGGTTAGCGCGCTCGTTTCTTACCAATGCAACCCGGGTTTGATCCTCGGAACGGGAATTATGCGAGATGGTACGGTGGTCGCCAGATCAGACAGGTGGGTTTTCTCTGGGTACTCCAGTTTCCTCTCAACACGAATGACCACATATACGCTTTCCTCCGCGCCAACGAGGGTGATTAATATAAGTTGTTAAAACTTGCTTCGCAATCGTTGTAAAATAAATAAAGTTTAAAAACATATACCGGTATGTATTTATATTTATATGTTGGCAAGAAAGTTGAAAGGCGAGACACATTAACAACACCTCAATTCTCTACCAAGCATGTTCTGTACTGTATGTCAAAATCCGAATCCGAGCGCAAATCAACTTCATAATTTTGGTGACAAGTTAAAAGATTCAGTGATGGACAAGTCATATTCTGCTGTCTACTTGCCCACGGACAAGTGAACTATTTGGAGATTTCCACATGCCTGGTTGCTCTCTTACTTTATCTAACTCATTGCACTTTCTTTCAGGCGAGCGACCTATGCCACTTGCCCTCTTGTTTAGGTAAAGGGAGGTAAATAGTGCTTGAAAAGTAACTACTTTCATTCATCTCTGATAACCTCCCCTGTTTTAAGCACCTGGCCCTTCATGACTCCCCCATGTGAAGCATCCAGCCCCTCTTACCTCTCCTATGTGAAGCTACCATCCCGTTATACCTCCCTTTTCAGAAGTCCCAAACCCTTTTTACCTCCCCTTGAAGCAATGTTTACCTTACCCCCCCCCCCCCATTGTAAAGCACTAAGCCATTTTTACCTCACCTTGAAGCCCTATTTTACCTATCCTTAGTGAATCATCCAGCCCTTTTACCTCTCCATTGTTAAACCCGCAGCACTTTTTACCCCTGCTTTGTAAAGCACTCAACTTTCTCCTGGCTGAAACACGTAATTATTATACTTGCTTGCGATGTATTGTACAATAGACATAATTATAATGTTTTTCCCAAGTCTAGCCAACTGTGTATAAAAAACTTTGTTCGCCTTGACCAACAAATACAGTGCCCATGCTTCGGTACCATGCACAGCCATAATCCCCACCGACACACATTCTCTGTATTGATTATACTGTACAGCATGCTTGCCAAGTTTCTCTCTTGCCAACAAGATAAAACTTGAGGGCCTTTATGAACAAAGATTTTCCATTTCCATTCTGTTTTCCCCTTATAATCTACCAAGTTGATCAAATAGTTTGAAGTAACTTTAGTGTCCAAAAACTGATCATTGTGTTCTGAAATTAAAATTTCACAAATTGGGGGCGATATTGATTTTTCCTCAGAATGAAGGCATTCCTAAAGTTCAGATCACTGAAATGAGTCACCACCCTAATTGGTCCTCAACCAGTACTCGTAACGTAACGCCAGCCCACTGAAATGACATCAAAGTGTTGCCCCGCATATCTTGATGTAATAGGTTTTGTTACTAATAATACCTCAGGTAAACATATACTATCCCAGTTTTTTGATAGGCCGAGTGTATAGGAAATTACAGTCATGTTCATGAATTCTATTCCGAATGCTACATAATGTTGGAGATTGGACAAAATAAGTAATGCCTGGGTTCCCTCTGTCGGAATATTAGTCTGCGCCACTTCTGTCGCCAATTTAAAATACCTGGGTTCCCTCTGTCGGAATATTAGTCTGCGCCACTTCTGTCGCCAATTTAAAATACTTGGAGCCAACTAAGAGCCATATAGTTCACAGATAAATATTTGAAACCTTGTATTTGACAAAACAAAAAAATAATCAAACAAAAAAATAAAATATTACGCCAAATATTTTCACCAAGTCACAAAATTAAACTATGATAGACAGGATTAGTATATCGGGTAGATCACTAGTATATCAGGTCTGTCACTAGTATATCAGGTCTGTCACTAGTATATCAGGTCTGTCACTAGTATATCGTGTATGTCACTAGTATATCAGGTAGATCACTAGTATATCGGGTCTGTCACTAGTATATCAGGTCTGTCACTAGTATATCAGGTCTGTCACTAGTATATCGGGTATGTCACTAGTATATCGGGTATGTCACTAGTATATCAGGTCTGTCACTAGTATATCGGGTATGTCACTAGTATATCAGGTATGTCACTAGTATATCAGGTATGTCACTAGTATATCAGGTATGTCACTAGTATATCAGGTCTGTCACTAGTATATCGGGTCTGTCACTAGTATATCAGGTATGTCACTAGTATATCAGGTCTGTCACTAGTATATCGGCTAGATCACTAGTATATCAGGTCTGTCACTAGTATATCGGGTAGATCACTAGTATATCAGGTCTGTCACTAGTATATCAGGTCTGTCACTAGTATATCTGGTATGTCACTAGTATATCGGCTAGATCACTAGTATATCGGGTCTGTCACTAGTATATCGGCTAGATCACTAGTATATCAGGTATGTCACTAGTATATCGGGTAGATCACTAGTATATCAGGTAGATCACTAGTATATCAGGTCTGTCACTAGTATATCGGGTCTGTCACTAGTATATCAGGTTGATCACTAGTATATCAGGTATGTCACTAGTATATCAGGTAGATCACTAGTATATCAGGTATGTCACTAGTATATCAGGTATATCACTAGTATATCAGGTCTGTCACTAGTATATCAGGTCTGTCACTAGTATATCAGGTAGATCACTAGTATATCAGGTCTGTCACTAGTATATCGGGTCTATCACTAGTATATCAGGTAGATCACTAGTATATCAGGTATGTCACTAGTATATCAGGTCTGTCACTAGTATATCGGGTCTGTCACTAGTATATCAGGTCTGTCACTAGTATATCGGGTAGATCACTAGTATATCAGGTATGTCACTAGTATATCGGGTAGATCACTAGTATATCAGGTCTGTCACTAGTATATCAGGTCTGTCACTAGTATATCAGGTCTGTCACTAGTATATCGGGTCTATCACTAGTATATCGGGTCTGTCACTAGTATATCAGGTCTGTCACTAGTATATCGGGTCTATCACTAGTATATCGGGTCTGTCACTAGTATATCAGGTCTGTCACTAGTATATCGGGTAGATCACTAGTATATCAGTCTGTCACTAGTATATCGGTCTGTCACTAGTATATCAGGTCTGTCACTAGTATATCGGGTAGATCACTAGTATATCGGGTCTGTCACTAGTATATCAGGTCTGTCACTAGTATATCGGGTCTGTCACTAGTATATCGGGTCTGTCACTAGTATATCGGGTAGGTCACTAGTATATCAGGTAGATCACTAGTATATCAGGTCTGTCACTAGTATATCGGGTCTGTCACTAGTATATCGGGTCTGTCACTAGTATATCAGGTCTGTCACTAGTATATCGGGTCTATCACTAGTATATCGGGTCTGTCACTAGTATATCAGGTCTGTCACTAGTATATCGGGTAGATCACTAGTATATCAGGTCTGTCACTAGTATATCGGGTCTGTCACTAGTATATCAGGTCTGTCACTAGTATATCAGGTCTGTCACTAGTATATCAGGTCTATCACTAGTATATCAGGTCTGTCACTAGTATATCGGGTCTGTCACTAGTATATCGGGTCTGTCACTAGTATATCAGGTCTGTCACTAGTATATCGGGTCTGTCACTAGTATATCAGGTCTGTCACTAGTATATCGGGTCTGTCACTAGTATATCAGGTCTGTCACTAGTATATCGGGTATGTCACTAGTATATCGGGTCTATCACTAGTATATCAGGTCTGTCACTAGTATATCGGGTCTGTCACTAGTATATCAGGTATGTCACTAGTATATCAGGTCTATCACTAGTATATCAGGTCTGTCACTAGTATATCAGGTCTGTCACTAGTATATCGGGTCTGTCACTAGTATATCAGGTCTGTCACTAGTATATCGGGTATATCACTAGTATATCGGGTCTGTCACTAGTATATCAGGTCTGTCACTAGTATATCAGGTCTGTCACTAGTATATCGGGTATGTCACTAGTATATCGGGTCTGTCACTAGTATATCAGGTCTGTCACTAGTATATCGGGTCTGTCACTAGTATATCAGGTATGTCACTAGTATATCAGGTATGTCACTAGTATATCAGGTCTGTCACTAGTATATCGGGTCTGTCACTAGTATATCAGGTCTGTCACTAGTATATCAGGTCTGTCACTAGTATATCGGGTCTGTCACTAGTATATCGGGTCTGTCACTAGTATATCAGGTTGTCACTAGTATATCGGGTCTGTCACTAGTATATCAGGTCTGTCACTAGTATATCGGGTCTGTCACTAGTATATCGGGTATGTCACTAGTATATCGGGTCTGTCACTAGTATATCAGGTATGTCACTAGTATATCGGGTCTGTCACTAGTATATCAGGTCTGTCACTAGTATATCAGGTCTGTCACTAGTATATCGGGTCTGTCACTAGTATATCGGGTCTGTCACTAGTATATCGGGACTGTCACTAGTATATCGGGTCTGTCACTAGTATATCAGGTCTGTCACTAGTATATCGGGTCAGTCACTAGTATATCAGGTCTGTCACTAGTATATCGGGTAGATCACTAGTATATCAGGTCTGTCACTAGTATATCAGGTCTGTCACTAGTATATCAGGTATGTCACTAGTATATCGGGTCTATCACTAGTATATCGGGTCTGTCACTAGTATATCAGGTCTGTCACTAGTATATCGGGTCTGTCACTAGTATATCAGGTCTGTCACTAGTATATCAGGTCTGTCACTAGTATATCGGGTCTGTCACTAGTATATCGGGTCTGTCACTAGTATATCAGGTCTATCACTAGTATATCGGGTAGATCACTAGTATATCAGGTCTGTCACTAGTATATCGGGTATGTCACTAGTATATCGGGTCTGTCACTAGTATATCAGGTCTGTCACTAGTATATCGGGTCTGTCACTAGTATATCAGGTATGTCACTAGTATATCAGGTCTATCACTAGTATATCAGGTCTGTCACTAGTATATCGGTATGTCACTAGTATATCGGGTATGTCACTAGTATATCGGGTCTGTCACTAGTATATCAGGTCTGTCACTAGTATATCAGGTCTGTCACTAGTATATCGGGTCTGTCACTAGTATATCGGGTCTGTCACTAGTATATCAGGTATGTCACTAGTATATCGGGTCTGTCACTAGTATATCAGGTCTGTCACTAGTATATCGGGTCTGTCACTAGTATATCAGGTATGTCACTAGTATATCGGGTCTGTCACTAGTATATCAGGTATGTCACTAGTATATCGGGTCTGTCACTAGTATATCAGGTCTGTCACTAGTATATCGGGTCTGTCACTAGTATATCGGGTCTGTCACTAGTATATCGGGTCTGTCACTAGTATATCGGGTCTGTCACTAGTATATCAGGTCTGTCACTAGTATATCGGGTTGTCACTAGTATATCAGGTCTGTCACTAGTATATCAGGTCGGTTGTCACTAGTATATCGGGTCTGTCACTAGTATATCAGGTCTGTCACTAGTATATCGGGTCTGTCACTAGTATATCAGGTATGTCACTAGTATATCGGGTAGATCACTAGTATATCGGGTCTGTCACTAGTATATCAGGTCTGTCACTAGTATATCGGGTCTGTCACTAGTATATCGGGTCTGTCACTAGTATATCGGGTAGATCACTAGTATATCAGGTAGATCACTAGTATATCAGGTCTGTCACTAGTATATCGGGTCTATCACTAGTATATCGGGTCTGTCACTAGTATATCAGGTCTGTCACTAGTGTATCGGGTCTGTCACTAGTATATCAGGTCTGTCACTAGTATATCAGGTCTGTCACTAGTATATCGGGTCTGTCACTAGTATATCGGGTCTGTCACTAGTATATCAGGTCTATCACTAGTATATCGGGTAGATCACTAGTATATCAGGTCTGTCACTAGTATATCGGGTATGTCACTAGTATATCAGGTCTGTCACTAGTATATCAGGTCTGTCACTAGTATATCGGGTATGTCACTAGTATATCGGGTATGTCACTAGTATATCAGGTCTGTCACTAGTATATCAGGTCTGTCACTAGTATATCAGGTCTGTCACTAGTATATCGGGTATGTCACTAGTATATCGGGTATGTCACTAGTATATCAGGTCTGTCACTAGTATATCAGGTCTGTCACTAGTATATCGGGTCTGTCACTAGTATATCAGGTCTGTCACTAGTATATCGGGTCTGTCACTAGTATATCGGGTCTGTCACTAGTATATCAGGTATGTCACTAGTATATCGGGTCTGTCACTAGTATATCGGGTCTGTCACTAGTATATCGGGACTGTCACTAGTATATCGGGTCTGTCACTAGTATATCAGGTCTGTCACTAGTATATCGGGTCTGTCACTAGTATATCAGGTCTGTCACTAGTATATCGGGTAGATCACTCGTATATCAGGTCTGTCACTAGTATATCAGGTCTGTCACTAGTATATCAGGTATGTCACTAGTATATCGGGTCTATCACTAGTATATTGGGTCTGTCACTAGTATATCAGGTCTGTCACTAGTATATCGGGTCTGTCACTAGTATATCAGGTCTGTCACTAGTATATCAGGTCTGTCACTAGTATATCGGGTCTGTCACTAGTATATCGGGTCTGTCACTAGTATATCAGGTCTATCACTAGTATATCGGGTAGATCACTAGTATATCAGGTCTGTCACTAGTATATCAGGTATGTCACTAGTATATCAGGTCTGTCACTAGTATATCAGGTATGTCACTAGTATATCAGGTCTGTCACTAGTATATCGGGTCTGTCACTAGTATATCAGGTCTGTCACTAGTATATCGGGTAGATCACTAGTATATCGGGTCTGTCACTAGTATATCAGGTCTGTCACTAGTATATCAGGTCTGTCACTAGTATATCGGGTATGTCACTAGTATATCGGGTCTATCACTAGTATATCAGGTCTGTCACTAGTATATCGGGTCTGTCACTAGTATATCAGGTATGTCACTAGTATATCAGGTCTATCACTAGTATATCAGGTCTGTCACTAGTATATCAGGTCTGTCACTAGTATATCGGGTCTGTCACTAGTATATCAGGTCTGTCACTAGTATATCGGGTAGATCACTAGTATATCGGGTATGTCACTAGTATATCAGGTCTGTCACTAGTATATCAGGTCTGTCACTAGTATATCAGGTAGATCACTAGTATATCGGGTATGTCACTAGTATATCGGGTATGTCACTAGTATATCAGGTCTGTCACTAGTATATCAGGTCTGTCACTAGTATATCAGGTCTGTCACTAGTATATCGGGTATGTCACTAGTATATCGGGAATGTCACTAGTATATCAGGTCTGTCACTAGTATATCAGGTCTGTCACTAGTATATCGGGTCTGTCACTAGTATATCAGGTATGTCACTAGTATATCGGGTCTGTCACTAGTATATCAGGTCTGTCACTAGTATATCAGGTCTGTCACTAGTATATCGGGTCTGTCACTAGTATATCGGGACTGTCACTAGTATATCGGGTCTGTCACTAGTATATCAGGTCTGTCACTAGTATATCGGGTCTGTCACTAGTATATCAGGTCTGTCACTAGTATATCGGGTAGATCACTCGTATATCAGGTCTGTCACTAGTATATCAGGTCTGTCACTAGTATATCAGGTATGTCACTAGTATATCGGGTCTATCACTAGTATATCGGGTCTGTCACTAGTATATCAGGTCTGTCACTAGTATATCGGGTCTGTCACTAGTATATCAGGTCTGTCACTAGTATATCAGGTCTGTCACTAGTATATCGGGTCTGTCACTAGTATATCGGGTCTGTCACTAGTATATCAGGTCTATCACTAGTATATCGGGTAGATCACTAGTATATCAGGTCTGTCACTAGTATATCAGGTATGTCACTAGTATATCAGGTCTGTCACTAGTATATCAAGTATGTCACTAGTATATCAGGTCTGTCACTAGTATATCGGGTCTGTCACTAGTATATCAGGTCTGTCACTAGTATATCGGGTAGATCACTAGTATATCGGGTCTGTCACTAGTATATCAGGTCTGTCACTAGTATATCAGGTCTGTCACTAGTATATCGGGTATGTCACTAGTATATCGGGTCTATCACTAGTATATCAGGTCTGTCACTAGTATATCGGGTCTGTCACTAGTATATCAGGTATGTCACTAGTATATCAGGTCTGTCACTAGTATATTAGGTATGTCACTAGTATATCGGGTCTGTCACTAGTATATCAGATCTGTCACTAGTATATCGGGTCTGTCACTAGTATATCAGGTCTGTCACTAGTATATCGGGTCTGTCACTAGTATATCGGGTCTGTCACTAGTATATCGGGTCTGTCACTAGTATATCAGGTCTGTCACTAGAATATCAGGTCTGTCACTAGTATATCGGGTAGATCACTAGTATATCAGGTCTGTCACTAGTATATCAGGTCTGTCACTAGTATATCAGGTATGTCACTAGTATATCGGGTCTATCACTAGTATATCGGGTCTGTCACTAGTATATCAGGTCTGTCACTAGTGTATCGGGTCTGTCACTAGTATATCAGGTATGTCACTAGTATATCAGGTAGATCACTAGTATATCGGGTCTGTCACTAGTATATCAGGTCTGTCACTAGTATATTGGGTCTGTCACTAGTATATCGGGTCTGTCACTAGTATATCGGGTAGATCACTAGTATATCAGGTAGATCACTAGTATATCAGGTCTGTCACTAGTATATCGGGTCTATCACTAGTATATCGGGTCTGTCACTAGTATATCAGGTCTGTCACTAGTGTATCGGGTCTGTCACTAGTATATCAGGTCTGTCACTAGTATATCAGGTCTGTAACTAGTATATCGGGTCTGTCACTAGTATATCGGGTCTGTCACTAGTATATCAGGTCTATCACTAGTATATCGGGTAGATCACTAGTATATCAGGTCTGTCACTAGTTTATCGGGTATGTCACTAGTATATCGGGTCTATCACTAGTATATCAGGTCTGTCACTAGTATATCAGGTCTGTCACTAGTATATCGGGTAGATCACTAGTATATCGGGTCTGTCACTAGTATATCAGGTCTGTCACTAGTATATCAGGTTTGTCACTAGTATATCAGGTAGATCACTAGTATATCGGGTATGTCACTAGTATATCGGGTATGTCACTAGTATATCAGGTCTGTCACTAGTATATCAGGTCTGTCACTAGTATATCGGGTCTGTCACTAGTATATCAGGTCTATCACTAGTATATCGGGTCTGTCACTAGTATATCGGGTCTGTCACTAGTATATCAGGTATGTCACTAGTATATCGGGTCTGTCACTAGTATATCGGGTCTGTCACTAGTATATCGGGACTGTCACTAGTATATCGGGTCTGTCACTAGTATATCAGGTCTGTCACTAGTATATCGGGTCTGTCACTAGTATATCAGGTCTGTCACTAGTATATCGGGTAGATCACTCGTATATCAGGTCTGTCACTAGTATATCAGGTCTGTCACTAGTATATCAGGTATGTCTCTAGTATATCGGGTCTATCACTAGTATATTGTCACTAGTATATCAGGCCATAGATCGGTCTGTCACTAGTATATCAGGTCTGTCACTAGTATATCGGTCTGTCACTAGTATATCGGGTCTGTCACTAGTATATCGGGTCTGTCACTAGTATATCAGGTCTGTCACTAGTATATCGGGTCTGTCACTAGTATATCAGGTCTGTCACTAGTATATCAGGTCTGTCACTAGTATATCGGGTCTGTCACTAGTATATCGGGTCTGTCACTAGTATATCAGGTCTATCACTAGTATATCGGGTAGATCACTAGTATATCAGGTCTGTCACTAGTATATCGGGTATGTCACTAGTATATCGGGTCTGTCACTAGTATATCAGGTCTGTCACTAGTATATCAGGTCTGTCACTAGTATATCGGGTAGATCACTAGTATATCGGGTCTGTCACTAGTATATCAGGTCTGTCACTAGTATATCAGGTCTGTCACTAGTATATCAGGTAGATCACTAGTATATCGGGTATGTCACTAGTATATCGGGTATGTCACTAGTATATCAGGTCTGTCACTAGTATATCGGGTCTGTCACTAGTATATCGGGTCTGTCACTAGTATATCAGGTCTATCACTAGTATATCGGGTCTGTCACTAGTATATCAGGTCTGTCACTAGTATATCAGGTATGTCACTAGTATATCGGGTCTGTCACTAGTATATCGGGTCTGTCACTAGTATATCGGGTCTGTCACTAGTATATCGGGTCTGTCACTAGTATATCAGGTCTGTCACTAGTATATCGGGTCTGTCACTAGTATATCAGGTCTGTCACTAGTATATCGGGTAGATCACTAGTATATCAGGTCTGTCACTAGTATATCAGGTCTGTCACTAGTATATCAGGTATGTCACTAGTATATCGGGTCTATCACTAGTATATCGGGTCTGTCACTAGTATATCAGGTCTGTCACTAGTATATCGGGTCTGTCACTAGTATATCGGGTCCGTCACTAGTATATCAGGTATGTCACTAGTATATCGGGTCTGTCACTAGTATATCAGGTCTGTCACTAGTATATCAGGTCTGTCACTAGTATATCAGGTATGTCACTAGTATATCGGGTCTATCACTAGTATAACGGGTCTGTCACTAGTATATCAGGTCTGTCACTAGTGTATCGGGTCTGTCACTAGTATATCAGTTCTGTCACTAGTATATCGGGTAGATCACTAGTATATCGGGTCTGTCACTAGTATATCAGGTCTGTCACTAGTATATTGGGTCTGTCACTAGTATATCGGGTAGATCACTAGTATATCAGGTAGATCACTAGTATATCAGGTCTGTCACTAGTATATCGGGTCTATCACTAGTATATCGGGTCTGTCACTAGTATATCAGGTCTGTCACTAGTATATCGGGTCTGTCACTAGTATATCGGGTCTGTCACTAGTATATCGGGTCTGTCACTAGTATATCGGGACTGTCACTAGTATATCGGGTCTGTCACTAGTATATCAGGTCTGTCACTAGTATATCGGGTCTGTCACTAGTATATCAGGTCTGTCACTAGTATATCGTGTAGATCACTCGTATATCAGGTCTGTCACTAGTATATCAGGTCTGTCACTAGTATATCAGGTATGTCACTAGTATATCGGGTCTATCACTAGTATATTGGGTCTGTCACTAGTATATCAGGTCTGTCACTAGTGTATCGGGTCTGTCACTAGTATATCAGGTCTGTCACTAGTATATCAGGTCTGTCACTAGTATATCGGGTCTGTCACTAGTATATCGGGTCTGTCACTAGTATATCAGGTCTATCACTAGTATATCAGGTAGATCACTAGTATATCAGGTCTGTCACTAGTATATTTGGTATGTCACTAGTATATCGGGTCTATCACTAGTATAGGTCTGTCACTAGTATATCGGGTCTGTCACTATTATATCAGGTATGTCACTAGTATATCAGGTCTATCACTAGTATATCAGGTCTGTCACTAGTATATCGGGTCTGTCACTAGTATATCAGGTCTATCACTAGTATATCGGGTCTGTCACTAGTATATCAGGTCTGTCACTAGTATATCAGGTCTGTCACTAGTATATCAGGTAGATCACTAGTATATTGGGTATGTCACTAGTATATCGGGTATGTCACTAGTATATCAGGTCTGTCACTAGTATATCAGGTCTGTCACTGGTATATCAGGTCTGTCACTAGTATATCGGGTATGTCACTAGTATATCGGGAATGTCACTAGTATATCAGGTCTGTCACTAGTATATCAGGTCTGTCACTAGTATATCGGGTCTGTCACTAGTATATCAGGTATGTCACTAGTATATCGGGTCTGTCACTAGTATATCAGGTCTCTCACTAGTATATCGGGTCTGTCACTAGTATATCAGGTATGTCACTAGTATATCGGGTCTGTCACTAGTATATCAGGTATGTCACTAGTATATCGGGTCTGTCACTAGTATATCAGATCTGTCACTAGTATATCGGGTCTGTTACTAGTATATCGGGTCTGTCACTAGTATATCGGGTCTGTCACTAGTATATCGGGTCTGTCACTAGTATATCGGGTCTGTCACTGGTATATCAGGTCTGTCACTAGTATATCAGGTCTGTCACTAGTATATCGGGTAGATCACTAGTATATCAGGTCTGTCACTAGTATATCAGGTCTATCACTAGTATATCAGGTATGTCACTAGTATATCGGGTCTATCACTAGTATATCAGGTATGTCACTAGTGTATCGGGTCTGTCACTAGTATATCAGGTCTGTCACTAGTATATCGGGTAGATCACTAGTATATCGGGTCTGTCACTAGTATATCAGGTCTGTCACTAGTATATTGGGTCTGTCACTAGTATATCGGGTCTGTCACTACTATATCGGGTAGATCACTAGTATATCAGGTAGATCACTAGTATATCAGGTCTGTCACTAGTATATCGGGTCTATCACTAGTATATCGGGTATGTCACTAGTATATCAGGTCTGTCACTAGTGTATCGGGTCTGTCACTAGTATATCAGGTCTGTCACTAGTATATCAGGTCTGTCACTAGTATATCGGGTCTGTCACTAGTATATCGGGTCTGTCACTAGTATATCAGGTCTATCACTAGTATATCGGGTAGATCACTAGTATATCAGGTCTGTCACTAGTATATCGGGTATGTCACTAGTATATCAGGTCTGTCACTAGTATATCGGGTAGATCACTAGTATATCGGGTATGTCACTAGTATATCGGGTATGTCACTAGTATATCAGGTCTGTCACTAGTATATCAGGTCTGTCACTAGTATATCAGGTCTGTCACTAGTATATCGGGTATGTCACTAGTATATCGGGAATGTCACTAGTATATCAGGTCTGTCACTAGTATATCAGGTCTGTCACTAGTATATCGGGTCTGTCACTAGTATATCGGGTCTGTCACTAGTATATCAGGTATGTCACTAGTATATCGGGTCTGTCACTAGTATATCAGATCTGTCACTAGTATATCAGGTCTGTCACTAGTATATCGGGTCTGTCACTAGTATATCGGGTCTGTCACTAGTATATCGGGTCTGTCACTAGTATATCGGGTCTGTCACTAGTATATCAGGTCTGTCACTAGTATATCAGGTCTGTCACTAGTATATCGGGTAGATCACTAGTATATCAGGTCTGTCACTAGTATATCAGGTATGTCACTAGTATATCAGGTATGTCACTAGTATATTGGGTCTATCACTAGTATATCGGGTCTGTCACTAGTATATCAGGTCTGTCACTAGTGTATCGGGTCTGTCACTAGTATATCAGGTCTGTCACTAGTATATCAGGTATGTCACTAGTATATCGGGTCTGTCACTAGTATATCAGGTCTGTCACTAGTATATCAGGTCTGTCACTAGTATATCAGGTCTGTCACTAGTATATCGGGTCTGTCACTAGTATATCAGGTCTGTCACTAGTATATCAGGTAGATCACTAGTATATCGGGTCTGTCACTAGTATATCGGGTCTGTCACTAGTATATCAGGTCTGTCACTAGTATATCGGGTCTGTCACTAGTATATCGGGTCTGTCACTAGTATATCGGGTCTGTCACTAGTATATCGTGTATGTCACTAGTATATCGGGTCTGTCACTAGTATATCGGGTCTGTCACTAGTATATCGGGTCTGTCACTAGTATATCGGGTATGTCACTAGTATATCTGGTCTGTCACTAGTATATCTGGTCTGTCACTAGTATATCAGGTCTGTCACTAGTATATCTGGTCTGTCACTAGCATATCAGGTCTGTCACTAGTATATCAGGTCTATCACTAGTATATCAGGTCTATCACTAGTATATCAGGTCTGTCACTAGTATATCGGGTCTGTCACTAGTATATCTGGTCTGTCACTAGCATATCAGGTCTGTCACTAGTATATCAAGTATGTCACTAGTATATCAGGTATGTCACTAGTATATCAGGTATGTCACTAGTATATCGGTCTGTCACTAGTATATCGGGTCTGTCACTAGTATATCTGGTCTGTCACTAGCATATCAGGTCTATCACTAGTATATATGGTCTATCACTAGTATATCGGGTAGATCACTAGTATATCTCTGTCACTAGTATATCGGGTCTGTCACTAGTATATCAGGTCTGTCACTAGTATATCAGGTCTATCACTAGTATATCAGGTCTGTCACTAGTATATCTGGTCTGTTACTAGCATGTCAGGTCTATCACTAGTATATCAGGTCTGTCACTAGTATATCTGGTCTGTCACTAGCATATCAGGTCTGTCACTAGTATATCAGGTCTGTCACTAGTATATCGGGTCTGTCACTAGTATATCGGGTCTGTCACTAGTATATCAGGTCTGTCACTAGTATATCAGGTATGTCACTAGTATATCAGGTCTGTCACTAGTATATCAGGTCTGTCACTAGTATATCAGGTAGATCACTAGTATATCAGGTCTGTCACTAGTATATCAGGTCTGTCACTAGTATATCGGGTAGATCACTGGGAAATTGGGTAGATCACTAGTATATCTCTGTCACTAGTATATCGGGTATGTCACTAGTATATCAGGTCTGTCACTAGTATATCTGGTCTGTCACTAGTATATCAGGTCTATCACTAGTATATCGGGTATGTCACTAGTATATCAGGTATGTCACTAGTATATCGGGTCTGTCACTAGTATATCAGGTATGTCACTAGTATATCAGGTATGTCACTAGTATATCAGGTCTGTCACTAGTATATCAGGTATGTCACTAGTATATCAGGTCTGTCACTAGTATATCAGGTCTATCACTAGTATATCAGGTATGTCACTAGTATATCAGGTCTATCACTAGTATATCAGGTATGTCACTAGTATATCGGGTCTATCACTAGTATATCAGGTCTGTCACTAGTATATCTGGTCTATCACTAGTATATCGGGTAGATCACTAGTATATCTCTGTCACTAGTATATCGGGTCTGTCACTAGTATATCAGGTCTGTCACTAGTATATCAGGTCTGTCACTAGTATATCGGGTAGATCACTGGGAAATCAGGTAAATCACTAGTAAATTGGGTAGATCACTAGTAAATCGGGTAGATCACTAGTATATCAGATCTGTCACTAGTAAATCAGGTAGATCACTAGTAAATCGGGTAGATGACTAGTAAATTGGGTAGATCACTAGGAAAGCGGGTAGATCACTAGTAAATCGGGTAGATCACTAGGAAAGCGGGTAGATCACTAGTAAATCGGGTAGATCACTAGTAAATCGGGTAGATCACTAGGAAATCAGGTAGATCACTAGTAAATTGGGTAGATCACTAGTAAATCGGGTAGATCACTAGTAAATTGGGTAGATCACTAGTAAATTGGGTAGATCACTATGAAAGCGGGTAGATGATTAGTAAATTGGGTAGATCACTAGAAAAGCGGGTAGATCACTAGTAAATCTGGTAGATCAATAGGAAAGCGGGTAGATCACTATTAAATCGGGTAGATCACTAGGAAATCAGGTAGATCACTAGTAAATTGGGTAGATCACTAGTAAATCGGGTAGATCACTAGTAAATTGGGTAGATCACTAGGAAAGCGGGTAGATCACTAGTATATCGGGTAGATCACTAGTAAATCGGGTAGAGCACTAGTAAATTGGGTAGATCACTAGTAAATTGGGTAGATCACGAGGAAAGCGGGTAGATCACTAGTAAATCGGGTAGATCACTAGTAAATTGGGTAGATCACTAGGAAAGCGGGTAGATCACTAGTAAATTGGGTAGATCACTAGTAAATTGGGTAGATCACTAGTAAATTGGGTAGATCACTAGGAAAGCGGGTAGATCGCTAGTAAATCGGGTAGATCACTAGTAAATCGAGTAGATCACTAGTAATTTGGGTAGATCACTAGTAATTCGGGTAGATCACTAGTAAATTGGGTAGATCACTAGTAAATTGGGTAGATCACTAGTAAATCAGGTAGATCACTAGTAAATTGGGTAGATCACTAGTAAATTGGGTAGATCACTAGGAAAGCGGGTAGATCACTAGTAAATTGGGTAGATCACTAGGAAAGCGGGTAGATCACTAGTAAATTGGGTAGATCACTAGTAAATCAGGTAGATCACTAGTAAATCGGGTAGATGACTAGTAAATTGGGTAGATCACTAGGAAAGCGGGTAGATCACTAGTAAATCGGGTAGATCACTAGTAAATCGGGTAGATCACTAGTAAATTGGGTAGATCACTAGTAAATCGGGTAGATCACTAGGAAATCAGGTAGATCACTAGTAAATTGGGTAGATCACTAGTAAATCGGGTAGATCACTAATAAATCGGGTAGATCACTAGTAAATTGGGTAGATCACTATGAAAGCGGGTAGATGACTAGTAAATTGGGTAGATCACTAGGAAAGCGGGTAGATCACTAGTAAATCTGGTAGATCAATAGGAAAGCGGGTAGATCACTAGTAAATCGGGTAGATCACTAGTAAATCGGGTAGATCACTAGGAAATCGGGTAGATCACTAGTAAATTGGGTAGATCACTAGTAAATCAGGTAGATCACTAGTAAATTGGGTAGATCACTAGGAAAGCGGGTAGATCACTAGTATATTGGGTAGATCACTAGTAAATCGGGTAGAGCACTAGTAAATTGGGTAGATCACTAGTAAATTGGGTAGATCACTAGGAAAGCGGGTAGATCACTAGTAAATCGGGTAGATCACTAGTAAATTGGGTAGATCACTAGGAAAGCGGGTAGATCACTAGTAAATTAGGTAGATCACTAGTAAATTGGGTAGATCACTAGTAAATTGGGTAGATCACTAGGAAAGTGGGTAGATCACTAGTAAATCGGGTAGATCACTAGTAAATCGGGTAGATCACTAGTAATTTGGGTAGATCACTAGTAAATCGGGTAGATCACTAGTAAATTGGGTAGATCACTAGTAAATCAGGTAGATCACTAGTAAATCGGGTAGATCACTAGTAAATTGGGTAGATCACTAGGAAAGCGGGTAGATCACTAGTAAATTGGGTAGATCACTAGGAAAGCGGGTAGATCACTAGTAAATTGGGTAGATCACTAGTAAATCGGGTAGATCACTAGTAAATTGGGTAGATCACTAGGAAAGCGGGTAGATCACTAGTAAATTGGGTAGATCACTAGGAAAGCGGGTAGATCACTAGTAAATTGGGTAGATCACTAGTAAATCGGGTAGATCACTAGTAAATTGGGTAGATCACTAGGAAAGCGGGTAGATCACTAGTAAATTGGGTAGATCACTAGGAAATCGGGTAGATCACTAGTAAATTGGGTAGATCACTAGTAAATTGGGTAGATCACTAGTAAATTGGGTAGATCACTAGTAAATTGGGTAGATCACTAGTAAATTGGGTAGATCACTAGGAAATCGGGTAGATCACTAGTAAATTGGGTAGATCACTAGTAAATTGGGTAGATCACTAGGAAATCGGGTAGATCACTAGTAAATTGGGTAGATCACTAGTAAATTGGGTAGATCACTAGTAAATCGGGTAGATCACTAGTAAATCGGGTAGATCACTAGTAAATTGGGTAGATCACTATGAAAGCGGGTAGATGACTAGTAAATTGGGTAGATCACTAGGAAAGCGGGTAGATCACTAGTAAATCTGGTAGATCAATAGGAAAGCGGGTAGATCACTAGTAAATCGGGTAGATCACTAGTAAATCGGGTAGATCACTAGGAAATCGGGTAGATCACTAGTAAATTGGGTAGATCACTAGTAAATCGGGTAGATCACTAGTAAATTGGGTAGATCACTAGGAAAGCGGGTAGATCACTAGTATATCGGGTAGATCACTAGTAAATCGGGTAGAGCACTAGTAAATTGGGTAGATCACTAGTAAATTGGGTAGATCACTAGGAAAGCGGGTAGATCACTAGTAAATCGGGTAGATCACTAGTAAATTGGGTAGATCACTAGGAAAGCGGGTAGATCACTAGTAAATTGGGTAGATCACTAGTAAATTGGGTAGATCACTAGTAAATTGGGTAGATCACTAGGAAAGCGGGTAGATCACTAGTAAATCGGGTAGATCACTAGTAAATCGGGTAGATCACTAGTAATTTGGGTAGATCACTAGTAAATCGGGTAGATCACTAGTAAATTGGGTAGATCACTAGTAAATTGGGTAGATCACTAGTAAATCAGGTAGATCACTAGTAAATCGGGTAGATCACTAGTAAATTGGGTAGATCACTAGGAAAGCGGGTAGATCACTAGTAAATTGGGTAGATCACTAGGAAAGCGGGTAGATCACTAGTAAATTGGGTAGATCACTAGTAAATCGGGTAGATCACTAGTAAATTGGGTAGATCACTAGGAAAGCGGGTAGATCACTAGTAAATTGGGTAGATCACTAGGAAAGCGGGTAGATCACTAGTAAATTGGGTAGATCACTAGTAAATCGGGTAGATCACTAGTAAATTGGGTAGATCACTAGGAAAGCGGGTAGATCACTAGTAAATTGGGTAGATCACTAGGAAAGCGGGTAGATCACTAGTAAATTGGGTAGATCACTAGTAAAGCGGGTAGATCACTAGTAAATTGGGTAGATCACTAGTAAATCGGGTAGATCACTAGTAAATTGGGTAGATCACTAGGAAAGCGGGTAGATCACTAGTAAATTGGGTAGATCACTAGTAAATCGGGTAGAGCACTAGTAAATTGGGTAGAGCACTAGTAAATTGGGTAGATCACTAGAAATTGGGTAGATCACTAGGAAATCGGGTAGATCACTAGGAAATTGGGTAGATCACTAGTAAATCGGGTAGATCACTAGTAAATTGGGTAGATCACTAGGAAATTGGGTAGATCACTAGTAAATTGGGTAGATCACTAGTAAATTGGGTAGATCACTAGGAAATCGGGTAGATCACTAGTAAATCGGGTAGATCACTAGAAAATCGGGTAGATCACTAGTAAATTGGGTAGAGCACTAGTAAATTGGGTAGATCACTAGTAAATCGGGTAGATCACTAGTAAATCGGGTCGAGCAGCAGGCGAGCGAGGGGAATATCACTTATGGCCGACACTATAGTCTCATATACCCCAAGTGTCAACAAACCAAGTAACAATTTTATTACGCTCTCACATTATTTTCAACAAAATATGATTTACAAATTAATAACAATGTTTTCAGTCACTTTTTTTTTAAATTTTAATTTAATAATATTTTATTGCATTTTTTTCATACATTACATTACAATTATACACACAATGAAATACGTGGTAAACAATATGAAATTATATTATGATTTATTATTATTGCTGCAATTCTATTTAATCTGGGGGGAAAAAGCAAATGGGCTGGGCTACAAGTTATGACAAGTTTTAATCAATCAGTTTTTCATCAATTTTATTTTATCATTTTTACCCTGTTGACCGGCTCAACGGAGTAATTTCACGATGGGTGATTTTTACCATGACATCGACATGTCCAGCAAGGTTCATTCTAGGTCAGAATTTTTGGGAGAAGTGAGAAAGCGCGTGATCGCTTCCTTAAATGGTGTTCTTTAATAAACTTCTGCAAAATAGGAACAGTACAACCATTAAATACAACATTTGAATAGAAGGAGTGCTTTATAATGGGCCAGTGTATCTTACTAGACAAAATTTTGTTTGAAAATCGTAAAAACCAAATAATAATTGGGGCCCCCAGAGGGCGAAGTCAGGGTCCCTAGGGCGACAATTTCGCCCACATCGCCCTCTAGAATGATCGCTGGTCCAGATTTAGATTTGGAATCACACAAATGTACAATAGATGTTTATATCGTATTTTACTGTTAGTTTTACCTTGTGTTAAGAAATTCAACATAGTTAAATGGTGTAAAATGTCGAAAAATTACCTCCATACTTAATTTCCGCGTTTTACAAATCCAGTGTGCATTATCGTACCGAATGCACAGCTTTCAGTTTTATTCTAAGAATCATGAGGCACGCAAATGGTATGTATTTTCAGCCGTATATACCCGGCTTGCCTGGAAATATCAAAATATATTCCGGAAATATCAAACTATATTCCGGAAATATCAAAATATATTCCGGAAATATCAAACTATATTTATGGCTAAGTTATCCTATCAAAATACTGGAAACTGCATTGAAGCGTAACAAGAAAAACTATTACATATCAATATGTAATTTAACCCTTTACTCCACAACAGAAGAGGCCATTAATTCATTTTATCTCCATACAACTGATAAGAAATATGTACACTGTACTACATAACCAATACTCAATATCTATGACACCATCTCCATATAGATTATTGGAAAATATTGAATAATAGATACCTACCTGATTCAATGCTAATTTGCAATACTTTCTGATAATGTAATCAAAATTATGTCAATGTAAATCTTTTGTAGAATTAAATTTCCTTTCTGATGGTATAATTTTCACAAGTGTAGGACAAAAAAAAAGATCAACAGTACATAATGTTATGACTTTTATTTATTACATTTTGTACGAGACATTGTTTTCTTATTTTTAGTGTTTCAGTTTATTGTTCATCAATAAAAAATATATATAGTGTACATGTATATAGTATATATAATATGATATCAGTATCAATGTGTCCTGTAATTATTTACATTTCTTATTTTTGAAAGACTTGTGCATTACGGTGCGTAAACTTGAGAAAATAAAATATATACATGTACATTCACGGGTTTGTTTGTTTATTCATTCTTCCGGGATTTATCCATAATGAAAGAAACGGGACATGGTTTTATTATTTCATTGACTATTAACTTGCTAAAACCATTTGATGATCGAAGCTTAATTGGAGAAAAACTATTTGTAAACAAACATCATTCACGGGAAAATTGAATACGCACCCTCAAATTTGTGAAAGTATTGAAGTATTTTCGTCCTCTGAATCGGCGGCGTCGGACGAACATCCGTCGGACTCATCATCACTGACTATTGGTACGTCGATGTCGGATCCAACCTCGCTAAATCCTTCAAAATCGGATTCATCGTCGCTTGATTCTATCATTCGTGAAGCCATATTTGAATTGATAAATTTTCAGAAAATCGACCTGTGAACTTAGTGCGTGATATTTTGGGTGTATACGATTGGACGCTATTTATACGTTAACTTTTAATTGTAACCATGTGCTTTTTCATGCGTAAAAGATAGATAAGGTTTACATCTAACAGGCGAGCTAAATTTAACTGGGGTCATTGTATTCTAAATATAAACATATCGGTGTCAAAGTTCAGAGGCGTTGTAAGGCGTGTATATGGAGATCGGACAATGGCGTTCAATGGCGTTTGTATGTGGGAATCGATAACGGCGTTGTATGGCGTCTATATGGGGGAGGCAGTAAAGGCGTTGTATGGCGTGTATGTGGAGTAACGGGTTAAGGACGATTGAAAACTCACTCTGCATAATACACATTCGTATAGTGTATTGAGTGAATGTATATAAATTATACGCATCAGGCTGTACAGCCACAGCAGACAGTGCTCATCTTTAGACTCAACGGGCGCAAATTCCATAGTCTGTGACGGATGCCGAAGATATAAATTATAAAGTGCATAATTTAGTAATTAAATGCAAATATGTTGACAACCCTGTCCAACATAATAGTATATACCACATCCCTGCTGGAACATCCGCGAATCATATGGGAATCAATTATTGTAGCAGAATTTCAACTACGTAAATAGATTAATTGACCTGGCCATTTCTAGATTCCTGCTCAAGCCTGTATTTCTATGCGCACACCAGTGAAAGCTTGGAACTAGTTCCCTGAAAACAATTGGACAATTTTAATACCTATAATACGAATACATAGCAGTAATTCTTATCACATAAATTCCCATTTGTCCAAGACAAATTTCATTATTTCATTGGAAAACATAAAATAAAGTACTTCTATTATTTGCCAGTTTCTCGGCTAAACTTGGTGACTTAAATTACGCCTTGTTGTAAGCTCAGTTCGTCATTTCCATCGCGTGATCGACATGATCGATCACTAGGTGTTGTTGAATGAATACCTTGTAATCACTGTATCCGCTCTACGTATTGGTTCTTAACCCATAACACCAAGTAACTGACATGGACTGGTCCATTCAACACCAAGTAACTGACATGGACTGGTCCATTCAACACCAAGTAACTGACATGGACTGGTCCATTCAACACCAAGTAACTGACATGGACTGGTCCATTCAACACCAAGTAACTGACATGGACTGGTCCATTCAACACCAAGTAACTGACATGGACTGGTCCATTCAACACCAAGTAACTGACATGGACTGGTGCCTGATATTTTCAGACCAATAAATTAATAAGAAAATTACATTTGGACCAGTTCATTTATCAAAATGGGTAATTTATTCTAAAAATAGTAATATTACTGGCAAATAGTGCAGATCCTGATGAGACTGGTCTGATGAGGAGGCTCATCTGGATCTACACTGTTTGTAAGCCTATTTAGAGGTATGTAGTGTTGAAAGGGTTAAATATGTGTCAATATTCTAATATTCCATC
The DNA here is from genome assembly GCA_014843695.1 of Archivesica marissinica. Taxonomy (NCBI): domain Eukaryota; kingdom Metazoa; phylum Mollusca; class Bivalvia; order Venerida; family Vesicomyidae; genus Archivesica; species Archivesica marissinica. The sequence continues at coordinate 55,419,431 of CM026393.1, read as the reverse complement.
TAAATACGTGCCAACCATATCTTGGCCGAATTTAAGGAAATTTAATTGTCTTATGTCAACCGATAAAAGAAGAGTTCTTGTAAATATTTGTAAATTTTTACTGTGTAAATGAAATATTGTAATTTATGCGAATGTATATCCATTATGTTGAATTCCGTCGTAACCAAAGTTTGACATAACGAAATTCGATATAAACAGATCCAGTTATTACCGTATTTAGCTGTGTATAGTACGCTACCGTGTATAGTGCGCACCCACGATCTGGCACGAAAATCGGCGGAAAAACTGAGTTCCTATGTATACTGCGCACGTGAAAAACGCAATTTTCAAAGTCAAAATTTAACATTTCTCAAGAATCGCTAAAAATTGTGCTCCGTGATTTTTACAACTTATATTAATCACTCGAGATATACCTCATCGAGTAACGGTAACGCACTCGGGCACACCTGCTCAAATTTCTCGACACGTTCTCAAACATCTCAACACGTTCTCAAACATGTCAGCAGATGCTCAAACTTCTCAACACGTGAAGCCTACCTAATTAACTGGGACCCATTGTGAAAGGTTTGTCGAAATTAATTATCGCTACAATCAATTGAAATACTGCAGCCAAAAAAGTTTTTTTTTTATGCAATGCATTGTACATTGTACGGCGAAGTACGCGAAAAGTACGGGAAATATTACATACGATAAAACCACGTGATGTTATCAAATCGCCATTTTTTATGCATTTACCTTTTCAATTAAATTCATCAAAGTTTGCCAAAATAAACGAAATATATGCTAATTTTGTGGTCTTATTCATTTGATTTATTTATATAGACTATCGGCAACTGGTTTTAATAGCTAGTTTATAACGATTGTCGAATGTAACAACTTATAGAATGACTGTGGGCCGTTCGGGTCGAATTTCAGTTTTTTCACGAAATTTTGGTCCGGAAAAAAATGTCCTGATGTCTGTACTGGTGTATAATGCGCAGTAGATAAAATGGATGAGGATTTCAGTAAGAAATGTGCGCACTATACACAGCTAAATACGGTATATGTAAAATGATAGTGTCTGAAACGGGACTTTGATCCAACTTAGATAATCGGATAATTCGACATAACCGACTTTGATATAACGGATGTGGACTGTAGTATCATATGTTTAAACTACCGGGAAGCATGTGAGATTGTACGGTGGTCGCCAGATCGGACAGGTGGGTTTTCTCTGGGTACTCCGGTTTCCTCCCACACGAATAACCACATTTACGCTTTCATCCGCGCCAACGAGAGTGATTAATAAAAGTTATTAAAACTTGCTTCACAATAATTGTAAAGCAAATGAAGTTTAAACTTAATGCTATATTCACGAAATATTATTTCGCTCATATTTTGTTCGTAATTATAAGTATGTATATATGAGTATATACTGTTCATTAGCCCAAGGCATGTATTATGTCGATGTGCTAAATAAACGTTGTTGCTGCTGCTGCTGCTGCTGCTGCTGCTGCTGCTGCTGCTGCACAACCAAGTTACAGCTTGTGTCCATTCTATTAAAATATAGGTCACTAGGTTAAATTAAAGATACTGTACTTCTATGTCATGACCTCATCAGTAAATGCATAATGGGACTTTAAATGAATATTCTGTATCCATTTATGGGCTCTAATAGTTGTGTGTACTGTATATCTATGTCATAACCTCATCAGTAAATGTGGATGGGGCTTTAATCTTGAGTGTACTGTATTTGTATGCCAGGACAGCGTTGGACACTCGCACTCGCCAACTCGCCATGGCGATAACGTTTTTAGACTGGCGAGAAACTTTTACTACGCACTCGACATCGTGGCGAGATGTCTTCTTTTTTTATTTTACAACGATTGCGAAGCAAGTTTGAACAACTTATATTAATCACTCTCGTTGGCTCGGATGTAAGCGTATATGTGGTCATTCATGTGGGAGGAAAGCGGAGTACCCGGAGAAAACCCACCTGTCCGATCTGACGACCATCGTACCATCTCACATAGTATCTGAGATGGTACGATGTCTTATTTGATAGCCCTTGGCGAGTTTGTTGAAGTTCATACTCGCCTGAACCAGGACACACAGTATCTTTGCCATTTTAGACGCTTTTTCTCATCGAATTAACAAAATATCAAATATTCTGTGCCTCCATTTTGGTTTCCGGTTATGACGTCATTTCGGGAAAACCTGTGTTTTCATCGGGATTCTGCTTGTAAGCTACGGCCTTGAGCACGAGCCACGGTCAATCGGGGGCAGGGTTCCCGCTGTCGGGCGACAAATGCGAATAAAAATTAAATCTGGCTCCAAAAATCTTCAGTTGGCGAAAATCCTTTGCGCATGCCATAAATATCGGCAAAATAACATTGTTCAAGAAACTTAATCGGCGGAAAATCCATGAAAGTGAAGGTCACGTGTGCGGTCACGCGTGCGATGATGACAAGTGTTTGTTTATTGGAAATCAGCTGTTTGGCACTTGATTGCATGGGGTGTTGAGAAGTTGGTGACATTTTAATTACGGATAATTGGATTAAATGGCGGTCTTTAATCCTACAACTCATTAGCACAGATATTTCTGTACACCAGAATTTGATAATGCAGTGTTTTCTCACTGTGCGTTTCTTGCGGGTTTGATGCAATGAAATGGCCAGAGACGCAATGAGAATCATTGAATGCGTTTTCTGTGACGCAACAATATTTTGAGAGCAGATTATATGGACCTTTCTGCAGGGATAAAATGTACAAGATCACCGAGTACTTGTTCATTGACGAGACGCTTTTACTTGTTACAACGAAAAACGTTTAAGATGATACAGATACGTAAGTACGTCATATGTCGGGAAATGCCCGCTACTGCAATAGGTTTAGTTTCCAAGCAGAATAATTCTGCTAATCCTGAAACCACAAGACAAAAACATAACATGGAAAGGTTTTTAATAAAAAAAGATAAGAAGTTGAATGGGGACAGTCCTAAAAATGATTCAAAATCAACCCCCCTTAGTTAAACAGTTACTTACATAGCAATTTTGAAGAAAGATTATCTAAAAAAGTGACAAAATTTAAGATAATTGATTTTACCCCAAAGTCCACCAGAATGCACCATTTTGTGTCTACTTAAAACAAATTTCGTGGGGGGGCATGCCCCCGGACCCCCCTAGCATGGCAATTGCCTGCGACACATGTATCCAGTGGCAAAGCCACCGGACAGAACCACATTCACTGGTCTGTACCATTTATTTTTGGCCGGAACTAATTCTTAAGTACAGGCCAAAAATTGGCCTGTACAATTTCATCTTGGCCGGTACCTTTTCTCAAGTACAGGCCAAGTTGGCCGGAACATATTGAAACGAGTGTCCAACACTGCAGGACAACCTAGGGCTTTAAGCTCTAGTATACTATATATATCTTTTAATGGGCTTTAAAGTTGGATATTCTATATTTCTTAATGGGCTTTAAACTTGAGTGTACTGTATCATTTTAAGGTGCTTTAATCTTGAGTGTACTATATCCCTTGTAGGTGCTTTAAACTTGAGTGTACTATATCCCTTTTTGGTGCTTTAAACCTGAGTGTACTATATCCCTTTTTGGTGCTTTAAACTTGAGTGTACTATATCCCTTGTAGGTGCTTTAAACTTGAGTGTACTATATCCCTTGTTGGTGCTTTAAACCTGAGTGTACTATATCACTTTAAGGTGCTTTAAACTTGAGTGTACTATATCCCTTGTAGGTGCTTTAAACCTGAGTGTACTATATCCCTTGTAGGTGCTTTAAACCTGAGTGTACTATATCCCTTGTAGGTGCTTTAAACCTGAGTGTACTATATCCCTTGTAGGTGCTTTAAACTTGAGTGTACTATATCCCTTGTAGGTGCTTTAAACTTGAGTGTACTATATCCCTTGTTGGTGCTTTAAACCTGAGTGTACTATATCACTTTTAGGTGCTTTGAACTTGAGTGTACTATATCCCTTGTAGGTGCTTTAAACCTGAGTGTACTATATCCCTTGTAGGTGCTTTAAACTTGAGTTTACTATATCCCTTGTAGGTGCTTTAAACTTGAGTGTACTATATCCCTTGTAGGTGCTTTAAACCTGAGTGTACTATATCCCTTGTAGGTGCTTTAAACCTGAGTGTACTATATCCCTTGTAGGTGCTTTAAACCTGAGTGTACTATATCCCTTGTAGGTGCTTTAAACTTGAGTGTACTATATCCCTTGTAGGTGATTTAAACTTGAGTGTACTATATCACTTTAGGAGTATTAACCTTGAGTGTAGTCCAGTGTACTAAGGAATATTAACCTTGAGGGTAGTCCAGTGTACTAAGGAGTATTAACCTTGAGTGTAGTCCAGTGTACTAAGGAGTATTAACCTTGAGTGTAGTCCAGTGTACTAAGGAGTATTAACCTTGAGTGTAGTCCAGTGTGCTTTATCTCTTTGAGTGATTTTTTAGTGTCATGACCTCATCAGCGAGTGGTGTGTAGCAATTTGTTACAGCATACACATGTTAATGATTCCCCCCCCCCCACCACCACCACATGTGGAACAGAGATTGTGAACCACACTGTACAGCTATTTATCACTAAACAAGATTGCATTGAGGCCTGGCATGCCACACTTCACTACAACCCAATGGTGAAAATCTATATACACTACAAAACCTGGGTTCTAGCTATATCCGCACATGGGAAATAATGTGTACTTTTGGATCAATGAAAATATTCTGAAAAGTTTCTGGTTTTATTTTAGTGATTGTGGAGTTTATAATACACAATGTACACTTGTTTATGAAACTTTTGGGTCTAGTGGATATTTGGTGTAATAAAAATATTGGTGGATATTATTCTGAGCTAAACTTGTGATAAGTTTCTGTATATATAGGTATTGTGTGTACTAACTGCACTGCAGGAGAATAAGGAACATACAGACCTAGAGGATAGGAAAATAGAAAATAGATTATAATTATAGGCCTACAAATTATACAGGTCTTCTAATCGAGATTAACGGGATTTGTTAAGCGCAACGATGTATATGATATTCCAAGGTTAGTAGTCTTAAAGGATTTAAAAACATGTTTACAAGGTATAGTTAGTGTAGATTGGCCTACCCTTTTTAGGGGGTCATACTGCACTAATATTCTTAAGTCAATTAACATATTTATTGAAAACAAGTCGGGTTGTTGGCGAAAACCATATGTTTTTACATTCAAATAGCTTGTCGATCGAATATTCGAATCAAATCTACTCCCAACAGAAATCGGGATCAAATGTTTGTTACAAACATTCGACCATATCTTTACAAGACATCCAGGGAATACATAAAAACAAAATAGAAGATTTTGTGTTTGTTTATTAACCCATTCAACACCAAGTAACTGACATGGACTGGTCCATGATATTTTTAGACCAATAAATTAATAACAAAATTACATTTGGATCAGTTCATTTATCAAAATGGGTTTTTTTTCTTCTAAAAATAGTTATATTACTTGAAAAAAGTGCAGATCCTGATGAGACGGCTTGTCACAAGCCGGCTCATCTGGATCTACCCTTTTTTGTAAGCCAATTTAGAGGTCTGTGGTGTTGAAAGGGTTAAGTATATACAGTCAAACCTGCCTTAAGCAGCCAGCCAGCCAAGGGAATCACAGAAAGTGGCTGCTTAGTACAGGTGGCTGCTAGAGGTCAACTGTATTGTAAAAACAACATATTGGGAATCTGGAAAGTGGCTGCTTAGTACAGGTGGCTGCTAGAGGTCAACTGTATTGTAAAAACAGCATATTGGGAATCTGGAAACTGGCTGTTTAATGCAGGTTGGCTGCTTAATAGAGGTGACCACTAACACAGGTTTCACTGTAGTTATCATGATATATAACTTAACAAACTTAACAAACAAACCCATCAAATTGAAACTAATGTGTAAAATCATTTTAAGTAGAACATTCTTCTGATGCGTGCTGACATGTTTCATTCCGGATACCTCCGCGTTGATTGTTTACGGATATTTGTTTCATTTTCGGATACCTCAGCGTTGATTGTTTATGGATATTTGTTTCGTTTCTGGATACCTCAGCGTTGATTGTTTACGGATATTTGCTTCATTTCCGGATACCTCAGTGTTGATTGTTTATGGATATTTGTTTCGTTTCCGGATACCTCAGCGTTGATTGTTTATGGATATTTGTTTCGTTTCCGGATACCTCCGCGTTGATTGTTTACGGATATTTGCTTCGTTTCCGGATACCTCGGCGTTGATTGTTTACGGATATTTGCTTCGTTTCCGGATACCTCCGCGTTGATTGTTTACGGATATTTGCTTCGTAAGTGGCTATAGAGGCTCCATGGTAGCCAGAATACGCTACGGATCTGTAGTCCAGTGGTAACACGCTGGACTGGTAATCCAGGGATCGCAGGTTCGATCCCCCGTCTGACCATAATAAAATTAACAGTCTTTCAGATGGGACATTAAACTGAGGTCTCGTGTCGGTGCTTTACACAGTGCATGTTACAGAACCAGGGTCTCTGTCTGTATCATTGCACTATCCTCCAAAAATCTAAAATGGCTAATCTCTTTAGAAGGCGTCGCTCATCGGCTGAATGTATGATATGCTTTCCATAGGTAACATGTGGCTGATAGCATTATTAGTGTAGACTTTGCAACAGTCGTATTTCCTGTTTTAGATGTAGATAGATACCAGATATAGGCCGACATATTATGGCACTTTGACATTAGTCATTTTAGTATGGGTCAGTGGGGGATCGAACCTGCTACTCTGTGTATATACCCTTTCAGCTGCTCTGTGTATATACCCTTTCAGCTGCTCTGTGTATATACCTGAAATATATACCCTTTCAGCTGCTCTGTGTATATACCCTTTCAGCTGCTCTGTGTATATACCTGAAATATATACCCTTTCAGCTGCTCTGTGTATATACCCTTTCAGCTGCTCTGTGTATATACCTGAAATATATACCCTTTCAGCTGCTCTGTGTATATACCCTTTCAGCTGCTCTGTGTATATACCTGAAATATATACCCTTTCAGCTGCTCTGTGTATATACCCTTTCAGCTGCTCTGTGTATATACCTGAAATATATACCCTTTCAGCTGCTCTGTGTATATACCCTTTCAGCTGCTCTGTGTATATACCTGAAATATATACCCTTTCAGCTGCTCTGTGTATATACCCTTTCAGCTGCTCTGTGTATATACCTGAAATATATACCCTTTCAGCTGCTCTGTGTATATACCCTTTCAGCTGCTCTGTGTATATACCCTTTCAGCTGCTCTGTGTATATACCCTTTCAGCTGCTCTGTGTATATACCCTTTCAGCTGCTCTGTGTATATACCCTTTCAGCTGCTCTGTGTATATACCCTTTCAGCTGCTCTGTGTATATACCCTTTCAGCTGCTCTGTGTATATACCCTTTCAGCTGCTCTGTGTATATACCCTTTCAGCTGCTCTGTGTATATACCCTTTCAGCTGCTCTGTGTATATACCCTTTCAGCTGCTCTGTGTATATACCCTTCCAGCTGCTCTGTGTATATACCCTTTCAGCTGCTCTGTGTATATACCCTTTCAGCTGCTCTGTGTATATACCCTTTCAGCTGCTCTGTGTATATACCCTTTCAGCTGCTCTGTGTATATACCCTTTCAGCTGCTCTGTGTATATACCCTTTCAGCTGTGCCAACGAGAATGATTAATATAAGTTGTTGAACCTTGTTTCAGAATCATTGTAAAATAAATAATTGATACTTTTGACTATTGACACCATGTCTGATCAGGATCTATGTTGTTTGCTATTATAGACAACTGTATTAGCTCCATTATCCGAATTATATCCGAATAGCAAGCAGCATTCTGTGCCGAATGATCTGGCTCTATGCTGTGTGTTTTACGTTTATTTATCGTCGCTACCGGTTGCCCATATGAGCGACGCTCTATGCTGTTTGCAAAAGCGACTTTACATTGTAGTTGTGATTGGCCGTTTACGGGTTAAGAGGAATAGGCAAATAAAAAAATCACAGGATATTTCAATATTTGTGTAGAACTACAAACTGCAAATTTGAATCTCCTGTGTTAATATGTATTGAATACTTGCCTGGAGCCGTTACGATTGTGTCCTTAGGCAAGGCATTTAAATTCCACGTTGCCTCTTCTCTCTCCCTCGTGGCGGTGGATTCCACCAGGAATGAGGTCTCGAGAGTGATTAATATAAGTTATAAGAACTTGTTTCGCAACTGAGCTAAAATAAATTTGCATAAACTAATTGAATACGTAACTGAATATCAATTATGGTGTTAAAATACTTGTTTGATTGTTTGTAAACCATTGTTGACAATTACACCACCTACTAGCAATTCTATAATGCATCTGTTGTGGTATGTCTGTCACTGTATGTGTAATTTGTTTGCAGATTTACACTAAGTTAGCAGATTGCTTTTAATATAATGCAATTAAGAGGAATATTGGTTATGCAAGTTTAGGACAACCTCACAAAGCATTTATGTAGGAATGGTTTTGTGCAATGGACATGTGCAAATAACCGAAATATGCATTTAAGAGATATACAGCGGGAGGTCGAAGGTTCGAATCTCGTCAGGGGTTCGTTCTGATATGGCTGGTTGGTGAGCCGCCAGCTAGTTAAATAATGGTTACCGATTGCCTACCAGCCTGGCACCTGGCATACAAGCATAGGATTCGGGAAGTACTGATGTTCATAAACAGAGGTGTCTCATAAGTCAGAAATGACTGGCCCTTTAAATAGGGGTGACACTATAATAAACAAACACTTTACTTTACTATATTCCAATTTGTGAAAATTGTAATATTCGTATGTTTGACATGTAAGTTATTGGAATAAATACTGTTTAAGCTAAGAGATATATGCAATTAAGTGGACTGCGTTGTGGTTCCATGAGTAATTAATGACACTCGCCAACTTGTGATTGATCGACTGACTTACTGACAGAGAGTACAGCCCTATGCAACACCAGACTATTGTTACGTGCAGTACAGCCCTATGCAACACCAGACTATTGTTACGTGCAGTACAGCCCTATGCAACACCAGACTATTGTTACATGCAGTACAGCCCTATGCAACACCAGACTATTGTTACATGCAGTACAGCCCTATGCAACACCAGACTATTGTTACCTGCAGTACAGCCCTATGCAACACCAGACTATTGTTACATGCAGTACAGCCCTATGCAACACCAGACTATTGTTACATGCAGTACAGCCCTATGCAACACCAGACTATTGTTACATGCAGTACAGCCCTATGCAACACCAGACTATTGTTACCTGCAGTACAGCCCTATGCAACACCAGACTATTGTTACATGCAGTACAGCCCTATGCAACACCAGACTATTGTTATGTGCAGTACAGCCCTATGCAACACCAGACTATTGTTACATGCAGTACAGCCCTATGCAACACCAGACTATTGTTACCTGCAGTACAGCCCTATGCAACACCAGACTATTGTTACGTGCAGTACAGCCCTATGCAACACCAGACTATTGTTATGTGCAATACAGCCCTATGCAACACCAGACTATTGTTACGTGCAGTACAGCCCCATGCAACACCAGACTATTGTTACGTGCAGTACAGCCCTATGCAACACCAGACTATTGTTACATGCAATACAGCCCTATGCAACACCAGACTATTGTTACATGCAGTACAGCCCTATGCAACACCAGACTATTGTTACATGCAGTACAGCCCTATGCAACACCAGACTATTGTTACATGCAGTACAGCCCTATGCAACACCAGACTATTGTTACCTGCAGTACAGCCCTATGCAACACCAGACTATTGTTACATGCATTACAGCCCTATGCAACACCAGACTAGTGTTACATGCAGTACAGCCCTATGCAACACCAGACTATTGTTATGTGCAGTACAGCCCTATGCAACACCAGACTATTGTTACCTGCAGTACAGCCCTATGCAACACCAGACTATTGTTACCTGCAATACAGCCCTATGCAACACCAGACTATTGTTACTTGCAGTACAGCCCTATGCAACACCAGACTATTGTTAGTGCAGTACAGCCCTATGCAACACCAGACTAGTGTTACATGCAGTACAGCCCTATGCAACACAGACTATTGTTACGTGCAGTACAGCCCTATGCAACACCAGACTATTGTTACATGCAGTACAGCCCTATGCAACACCAGACTATTGTTACATGCAGTACAGCCCTATGCAACACCAGACTATTGTTACTGCAGTACAGCCCTATGCAACACCAGACTATTGTTACATGCAGTACAGCCCTATGCAACACCAGACTATTGTTACATGCAGTACAGCCCTATACTATGCAACACCAGACTATTGTTACGTGCAGTACAGCCCTATGCAACACCAGACTATTGTTACGTGCAGTACAGCCCTATGCAACACCAGACTATTGTTACGTGCAGTACAGCCCTATGCAACACCAGACTATTGTTACGTGCAGTACAGCCATATGTAATAATGATGAAGCTTTGCATGATCCATAGCTGCTTGTGTTCTGTTAATTTACTAATATTTTATTGTTTTTTTTCCATACATTACATTACAATTATACATGGAAAACATTTAGGATTAATTAGTATTGCTGTATATGTTTTTATCTGAACAAGAAAACTATCACATATAAATATGTAAAGGAGGACGATTTATCTGATGTATAAGAAACACATGCGACAGTCTGTATGGTTTTTGATTATCGAAAGTGTTAACGTATTCTAACACCCTAACTTTGCATTTCTTGACATTAGAATATTATGTTTTGTTTTCTGAACCGGCTATGTGGAGTTAGCTCCCATCAGACAATTAAGAAACTCTGACCACTGATTCTGCGCTAAAGAAATAGTTCCCATTTCTAACATAATCATTATCGGTAATTTCAAGAATTTCAAGAATTTGATTGTCTCAGATCTGCATTGACTTAAATTAGAATTCGATATTTGTTACCATATTTACTCTGCTATAAGATGCTCTTGACTATGAGACAGCCCCACAACTTAGGGGTCTTAAAGAAGTGGTATTTTACATAGACCTGCGTATAAGACGGATTTAAAAAATGGAAAGCACTCCGAAGTATATTTCTAACAAATAATTAAGCACTGTAATTATGTACAATCATTTAAAAAGTAAAAGTAAAGATCAAACAAATTATACTGTAAAAACACTGTAAATTATGTCAAATCACAAAACAAATGCACTGATGCACAACAATAAATTTTATTTGCTATAATGCTATTGACAAGTTCAGTTTACAGATAGAGCTATAAAAGTCTATGCTTTAGTTACACACTCAGTTATTTCAATATACGGTCATCAATTATCGAATCAGAACAAACTGATTAAAAAAAGAAGATCTTTGTTTTATCACTCGCTTATAAGAGAAGCCCACTTTGAGGCCATAATCTGGTGATAAATATCCCGTCTCATAGGCGAGCAAGTACGGTATATGTGTTATAATTGATGCTTTCAATTCAAATTGTAACAGATTAGCACTCAAGAAAGATTCAAACCCCCCCCCCCCCGCCACGCTGGACTGACTGCCATGATGCCTTGACCGATCTCTTCCAAAATAAAATCACTTCCTCCTGGATCCAAGCCACAATGTTTCATCAATATTCATCCATAACATTTTTTGTGTAATTCTGCTAACAGACAGACAGACGCAGCCAAAACAATAACTACGTCGGGGGTTAATTAACCCTTTCCTTCATAGAGATTTAGGTTAATATACTATTATATACCCATACAAACGACAGCCATTTATCTACCATGCATTAGATAAGTAGTCACCATACCTATCCCACCTCCATAGATATTACCGGGACTACATATAGATTTAGGTTAATATACTATTATATCTCCATACAAATGACAGCCATTTATCTACCATGCAGTAGATAAGTAGTGGCCATATCTATCCCACCTCCATAGATATTACCGGGACTTCATAGAGATTTAGGTTAATATACTATTATATCTCCATACAAATGACAGCCATTTATCTACCATGCAGTAGATAAGTAGTGGCCATATCTATCCCACCTCCATAGATATTACCGGGACTTCATAGAGATTTAGGTTAATATACTATTATACCTCCATACAAATGACAGCCGTTTAGCTATCATGCAATGGATAAGTAGTCGCCATATCTATCCCACCTCCATAGATATTACTGGGACAACATAGAGATTTAGGTTAATATACTATTATATCTCCATACAAACGACAGCCGTTTAGCTATCATGCAGTGGATAAGTAGTCGCCATATCTATCCCACCTCCATAGATATTATTGGCACTACTGAGATTCTGGCCTTTATTATGGTGTGAAGAGGTGCTTCTATGAGGGAAATGGTTTATGAACATTGGTTTGGCTACTACATTGTCAATGTATGTCGTATTGGTAATGGTATGAAGAGGTGCTTCCATGAGGGAAATGGTTTATGAACATTAGTTTGGCTACTACATTGTCAATGTATGTCGTATTGGTAATGGTATGAAGAGGTGCTTCCATGAGGGAAATGGTTTATGAACATTTTTGGCTACTACATTGTCAATGTATGTCGTATTGGTAATGGCGTCAAGAGGTGCTTCCATGAGGGAAATGGTTTATGAACATTAGTTTGGCTACTACATTGTCAATGTATGTCGTATTGGTAATGGCGTCAAGAGGTGCTTCTATGAGGGAAATGGTTTATGAACATTGGTTTGGCTACTACATTGTCAATGTATGTCGTATTGGTAATGGCGTCAAGAGGTGCTTCTATGAGGGAAATGGTTTATGAACATTGGTTTGGCTACTACATTGTCAATGTATGTCGTAT